>CM064496.1:11891457-12069906 GCA_032716605.1 Paralithodes platypus | reverse complement strand
CCCTAAACAAGATTTACCTATTGATATTTTAACCCTAGAAATGGAGAGTTCAGGATATTCAATAATTGAGAATGTTTCAGACTCTCAAGAGAGCGTAGGCCAGAGCCTCGGTGTTTGGCGTTTTGCTCAGCCAGGGTCTGACCATCCACGTCCGACTCATACGAGTCACACAGTAGCCGATGTCCACAGGGACGCGGCGACCCCATCCTCTATCCCTGATTTATCTTGGAAACAAGGTGCCCCTGCCTCGGCGGGGTCTTCTCAGGAGGATCGGGAGGGACAAGATGAAGTGTCATTAATTTCAGATAGGGAAGGACAAGGGTCAGGCTCAGGCCTGGACGCCGCCCATGATAATACTAATTCACCTGAAAGTTCTGCACCTAACCAGTTTGTTACAGCACAAGAAATTGATGGGTTACTTACTCATGCTCTATCAAAATTCTTTAATCAACAACGAGAAAACCCCACAATGGACTTGGGGGCTCCCTTGACAGGTTCTGCGGTACGGCCTCTGATAACGTCAATCGATTTATCTAAGATTCCTAACCCTCCTACTCTGTCACCGGCAGGGAGCTCTAAGCCAGCTACGGCGGCATTCACTACGTCAAATGTCAGGGTCATTACGGATGTTAATCCCCCCCCTCTAGACAAAGCGCCTCTTAGAAAGGTAGCTATGCCCCTGCTTTATGGGCCAGACGAGTCATGGGTCCCTTTGAACCCCTCTAAGCCAGAGCTTGCCCAGCCTACCTTGTCAGGGGAACTCCCTGTACCACGTGAGTGGTTTATCCAGGGAAATAAGTCTAAGAAATTAAGGGCATTGGATGCCTTGGGTAATGTTTTGGATGTAAATATCAAGGCTATACCTAGTTATTATTATCAGGATTATTTTGTTTATGCATCTAAGCCTGCTTTACCCCTGCCTCAGCTTCAAAACTTTTTTCAGACTGGTCTAAGCTGGATGGGTTTAATGATATTAAGGCTCTGTTGGCTATTACTCCTGAACTAGATTTACAGACCGTCACAGACGAGACAGCTAATCCAGTGTTGAAGGTGGGACAGTTAGGACCAGGACCTTGGGTGGATTGGGAGGTAGAGGCTCAGAACTTTGCAACCACTTTCACTTCTAAATCTTCCCACCAGATCCCTCAGGATACACATTCATGGTTCTCAATGCCGTAGGTTCTGCCGGCGGAGTTCCGTCAGCTTTATTTTCCTTTTTAGCTGCCCCTAAGATTAATCTTTGTGAACTAAAGGAACCATTCATTACCCCTACCCCTTCTCACCTAGACAGAGAATTTAGGCTTAGGGGAAAAGCTTTCCGCCTGTTTTCACAGTACATAGTTTCTCAACAGGTGGCTAAGTCTTTACTCAGGTCTACTCAGGCAATCGCAGACGCGGATGCTCGAAGATCAGTTGAATTATCCCGGCGTCTGATTCTTCAGTCGTCAATTCAATCCTTAGGTGACATACGCACAGCCTTACTTGAGGCGGTGCGAGCACGACAGGATCTTAGAATGTCATTAGTTCGCAAGCTGCCTGATCGCATTGCTAACCAGGTGGTTATGTCCCCAGTACTTACACCTTCTTTAATGTCCCCTGATGTATGGCGAACAGTGTTTAACATGGCACAGGCCGTGAAGCACAGTCCCGCACAGGCTAAGAAACCCGCATTTAACTTCCCCAAACCTAAGCCTCCTACTAAAGCTCAGCCAGGGGGTTCTAAGCCGTTTCTTCCGCCTAAGTCCTCCCAATCCCCCTGGGTCAGTTCAGGCATAGACAGAGAGGGTTTTCAGGACAGAGGGGACGCGGCCAGTATAAGCCGGGTCAGGGCCAGTCTTCGGCCCACACCAGCCAGCCGGCGAAGCGGCCAACACCACCAAAACCACCATCAAAAAACTAAAGTCTTTCTCACTCCCAGTGCCTACCTTAGAGCCGGAGGAACCGAGGGAAGTACAGCCGGCGAACCCTTGTCTGCTAACTGGGTCGTTCCGAACGTGTCACCAAGCATGGCCGTTAAAAACATGGGCACGGATGGTGGCACGCAAAGGCATCACTTGGCAGTGGCTCCGGCGACCTCGCTTACGTCAGCCGACAACGGCAAATTGTGTTTCATTAGAGGTGGAGCTGCTGGTCCAGGAGATGATTGCCAAGAATGTCATCATCCCGGTACCCCCAGATTACCCTGTATTCACGTCAAAACTGTTTTTGGTTCCCAAACGGGACAGTGTTCAGATGAGGCCGGTCGTAGACCTGTCGTATCTGAATCTTCACATTTACAACGAGTCTTTCAGAATGTTAACAGTTCATCAAATCAGGCTAACACTTCCGCCGGGTGGCTGGATGTGTTCCCTAGACCTGACAGACGCCTATTGGCACGTGTCGGTCAACAAAAGATTTCAAAGGTTTCTGGCCTTGAGGATCAGGCACCAAAATTTTGTTTTTCAGAGGATGCCGTTCGTTTTGAACCTAGCACCTCGATTATTCACAAAACTAGTCAGGCAAGCCCTGATGCCATTGTTAAAACAGGGAATCAGAGTGTTGTGGTATCTAGACGACTGGCTGGTGGTGGCAGAGACACAACAATTATGCATAAAACATGTCAATATCATTTTAAATCATGTCAAAACTCTAGGCTTCAAGGTAAATCTGGTAAAGTCAAACCTTGTTCCCTCAAGAGTAATTCAGTGGATAGGGCTGGTCTGGGACACCGCCGCTCTCACTCTGAGTCAGAGTGTGGACAATCGCAACAGGTTTCGCAGGAAACTGTTCAGGTTTCTTCACAGTCTGACTACGACACGAAGAGTCTGGGAGTCTCTGGTCGGCTCTCTCAACTGGATTCAGCTAACTGTCAAGTTGGGCCGGTTGAAAGTAAAACGATTAATATTGGAGGCAACAAATATTTCCCACTCTTACCGGCGGGAAAATTATGGCCCATACCAAAATTAATCCACACCTTACTAGCGGTCTGGGCGAAGAGGGAAACATTGCACTCAATCATGTCATGGACCTCTCCTCCTCCAACGGTATGGGTAGACACGGATGCGTCAGGCACCATAGGGTGGGGATTTCAGTCAAATCAGGGGCACCAGGGTCAGGGACTTTGGTCCCACTTAGAAATCGCTCACATAAATGTCAAAGAGTTACTAGTCCCATTGTATTTCCTTCAGGCTCACGGCTCGGCGTTACGGGGCAAGTCAGTGGCCTTCAGAATGGACAATCTGAATGCAGTTTCACTGTATTCAGAAACAAGGGTCAACGAGGTCAAGGAAGTTGCTACTCGTGTCGGAAGAGATTTTTGTCCTAGCCACCAGTCTAGATATTTATCTTCACGCATCTTATCTCCCAGGCGTAGCGAACGTCTGGGCAGACGCTCTGTCCCGGAGACAGAGCACGACAGTAGAATGGGAGCTCAAGCAACCCATTTTCGACCTAATGATTGCGGAGCTCTCCCATCCACAAGTGGATCTTTTTGCGTCCGAGGAGACTCACAAGCTCCCTCTATACCTCACCCGCCGGACGATAACGCCGGCAGGGGGGCCAGACGCCCTAGTGACAGACTGGAACAGATGGGGCTCCATCTATCTGTTTCCACCGCCAGATGCGTCACTAATGTGCCACGTAGTGAACAAACTACGAGTTTATCGAGGCTTAGTCTCGCTAATCGCGCCCCTGTGGCCGGCGCAGGTGTGGTGCCAGCAGTTAATAATGTGGTGCCCGGACCCGGTATCGCTCCCGGTCAGGTACTTCCACTTAGACACGATTGGCAACCTAGAGACCTCGCTGACTTTTGCATTATGGACATTCAGGAGGCCAAGTGGCTAGCACCATACGGTAGGGATGTGACCAATAAATTGCTCAATCAATATACTCAGTCTACTAAGCGACAATATCAATCTCATTGGAAAGCTTTTACTTCTTGGATTGTTAGAACGGAACAAACTGTACCCTCAGTGGCATTGGTTTTTAATTACTTGAACTATCTGTTTGAGCAGAAACGTTTATCTGTGGTTACTCTGAAGAATCACTTAACTGCGATTAGAGTGCCCTTTTTCGACCTTACAGGTCTATCCATACCGGTGGCGGAGGAAACAGGATTTATGAGAGCGTGTTTTAAACTCCGCCCACCTCCCCGTCAGCTCATGCCTACTTGGTCTCTGGACAAAGCTTTGTCTTTACTTCATTCTCGTCTGTATCAAAATACTGCAGACTTTGCTTTAATCTTAAAGAAGGCAGTTTTCCTTTTGGCTTTGGCCACCGGAAACAGAGTGTCTGAGCTGGCGGCGATGAGCAACACACCTAATTGTCTTAGGTTTGGTAGACTTAATGATTCAATTTCCATTGCACCCTCCCCGGCGTTTGTAGCCAAGAATGAGCATAGTGCACACGTGTTTTCTGAATTCACGGTGCCGGCGTTAAAAAGGGGAAAGGTGCATCATAATTTATGTCCAGTGCAAGCTCTAACCAAATATTTAAGAATAGCTCCTCATAACCCCCAAGGTGCTTTATGGGTAGCGAGTACGGGTAAACGCTTACTTAAACGGCGATTAGCCTCTCTTCTGGTAGAAGTCATTAAAGAGAGTAATCCCGGCGTTGTGGGTAGGGCCCACGATTTACGCAAGTGGGCGGCCTCTTTACGTTTCCTGAAAAACTTTTCAGTTGAAGATATTGCGTCCACACAGTTGTGGGCGTCTAATCATACGTTTCTCTCTAGATACTTGTCAGTTGCTCTAGACAAACCTTCCTTACCATGTATAGCTTTAAGGCAGAGGGTCTAGGTGGCCCTGCAGTCACTTATGTTTATTTTCAAGGAAAGGGGGGGGGGGGGGTGCAGTCAGTTGACATAGGACACCCTAGACCCCGCCGGAGTATGAGAACTGTGATACAATTTAAGGTTGAAATGTGATATGAAAATTTCTCTGAGAGAATTTGTGCTAGTACAAAGTTTAGTACAAAACAACGGTGTTGTTATAGTAGTTTTAGCTGCGAAAGCAATGTAACATTAGTTCAATGGAGTTCATTAGCAATTGATCTCCACATGTATTTTGGGGTTTATGATGTGCACATATAAACTTATAACTTATTATTTGTCACCACTCGTTGAGTGGGGTGCCTTTTGTAACTACAGATCTGTGTTCAGAATCTTCAGGGTTACCTATTTTTGTCAGGCAGGCTTCTTTGAAGCACGCACCTGCCTGAACCCCCTTTTTCTTGTATATTTCCGGCCTACGCCGTATTAAATACATTTTTCAAAAGTAAGAATACTATGTGGTTGTTTTTATTATCTGCTTTTCTAGAGTTATGATATGATTACGAATGTCCCCCTCCAGTCTTAGATATCAGGCATGTTCGTCAATGATGGAGGGGCCACTAATAAATTATAGGTTTGACTCCTGTAAGGAGATAAGGAAAACCTAATATTTAGTAGTGGCCCCGTAATCATTGACGACTGGGGCCCTCCCGACCGTCCCCTTCCCATTCGTTGATGTATTAAGGATTTTGGTTTACTTGATATGTCAGTGAAGGAGGAATGACGCCTGAATCAGCGTCTGGTCAGAAATCCACACAAGTACATCCACGATATGATGGAAAGCTTATTGGATAGTTATTCTTATTTTCTTTTTGTTTTTATTTTTTTACGAAGTTTTTTCGTAGTGAGAACCCAATTCATAATGACTGAAGCCATGAGTGAGGTCGCGTGCGCTCATGATGAAGGCTCCTCAGTTTTTAAATGCTCTGCGCGGTAGATTCAAACTACGGCGGATTAGTGTTTGAAGAGGATGCCTTATGTAATAGGCATGTTCGTCAATGATTACGGGGCCACTACTAAATATTAGGTTTTCTTAATCTCCTTACAGGAGTCAAACCTATAATTTATTAGTGGCCCCTCCATCATTACGATTATGCCTGATATCTAAGACTGGAGGGGGTTCGTAATCATATCATAACTCTAGCAAAATGATAATCAAAACACATAGTAATACTTGTAAAAAAGATATTTGTGTGTATACTTTATACAGCATAAAAAAAAAGGTGACCAGAGGAGCGTGCTTCGAAGAAGCTGCTTGGACAAAAAGGAGTTACTCCGAGATTAGTCTAGAAGGCACATAGTAAGTGGTGAAAAACAAAAAAACATCAAGTTTACATGCACATATTATAGGTTTGACTCCTGTAAGGAGATAAAGAAAACCTAATATTTAGTAGTGGCCCCGTAATCATTGACGAACATGCCTATTACATAAGGCATCCTCTTCAAACACTAATCCGCCGTAGTTTGAATCTACCGCGCAGAGCATTTAAAAACTGAGGAGCCTTCATCATGAGCGCACGCGACCTCACTCATGGCTTCAGTCATTATGAATTGGGTTCTCACTACGAAAAACTTCGTAAAAAATAAAAACAAAAAGAAAATAAGAATAACTATCCAATAAGCTCTCCATCTCTACGTGGATGTACTTGTGTGGATTTCTGACCAGACGCTGAATCAGGCGTCATTCCTCCTTCACTGACATATCAAGTAAACCAAAATCCTTAATACATCAACGAATGGGAAGGGGACGGTCGGGAGGGCCCCAGTCGTCAATGATTACGGGGCCACTACTAAATATTAGGTTTTCTTTATCTCCTTACAGGAGTCAAACCTATAATTTATTAGTGGCCCCTCCATCATTGACGAACATGCCTGATATCTAAGACTGGAGGGGGACATTCGTAATCATATCATAACTCTAGAAAAGCAGATAATAAAAACAACCACATAGTATTCTTACTTTTGAAAAATGTATTTAATACGGCGTAGGCCGGAAATATACAAGAAAAAGGGGGTCCAGGCAGGTGCGTGCTTCAAAGAAGCCTGCCTGACAAAAATAGGTAACCCTGAAGATTCTGAACACAGATCTGTAGTTACAAAAGGCACCCCACTCAACGAGTGGTGACAAATAATAAGTTATAAGTTTATATGTGCACATCATAAACCCCAAAATACATGTGGAGATCAATTGCTAATGAACTCCATTGAACTAATGTTACATTGCTTTCGCAGCTAAAACTACTATAACAACACCGTTGTTTTGTACTAAACTTTGTACTAGCACAAATTCTCTCAGAGAAATTTTCATATCACATTTCAACCTTAAATTGTATCACAGCTCTCATACTCCGGCGGGGTCTAGGGTGTCCTATGTCAACTGACTGCACCCCCCCCCTTCCTTGAAAATAAACATAAGTGACTGCAGGGCCACCTAGACCCTCTGCCTTAAAGCTATACATGGTAAGGAAGGTTTGTCTAGAGCAACTGACAAGTATCTAGAGAGAAACGTATGATTAGACGCCCACAACTGTGTGGACGCAATATCTTCAACTGAAAAGTTTTTCAGGAAACGTAAAGAGGCCGCCCACTTGCGTAAATCGTGGGCCCTACCCACAACGCCGGGATTACTCTCTTTAATGACTTCTACTAGAAGAGAGGCTAATCGCCGTTTAAGTAAGCGTTTACCCGTACTCGCTACCCATAAAGCACCTTGGGGGTTATGAGGAGCTATTCTTAAATATTTGGTTAGAGCTTGCACTGGACATAAATTATGATGCACCTTTCCCCTTTTTAACGCCGGCACCGTGAATTCAGAAAACACGTGTGCACTATGCTCATTCTTGGCTACAAACGCCGGGGAGGGTGCAATGGAAATTGAATCATTAAGTCTACCAAACCTAAGACAATTAGGTGTGTTGCTCATCGCCGCCAGCTCAGACACTCTGTTTCCGGTGGCCACACGCAAAAGCGATACTGCCTTCTTTAAGATTAAAGCAAAGTCTGCAGTGTTTTGATACAGACGAGAATGAAGTAAAGACAAAGCTTTGTCCAGAGACCAAGTAGGCATGAGCTGACGGGAGGTGGGCGGAGTTTAAAACACGCTCTCATAAATCCTGTTTCCTCCGCCACCGGTATGGATAGACCTGTAAGGTCGAAAAAGGGCACTCTAATCGCAGTTAAGTGATTCTTCAAAGTAACCACAGATAAACGTTTCTGCTCAAACAGATAGTTCAAGTAATTAAAAACCAATGCCACTGAGGGTACAGTTTGTTCCGTTCTAACAATCCAAGAAGTAAAAGCTTTCCAATGAGATTGATATTGTCGCTTAGTAGACTGAGTATATTGATTGAGCAATTTATTGGTCACATCCCTACCGTATGGTGCTAGCCACTTGGCCTCCTGAATGTCCATAATGCAAAAGTCAGCGAGGTCTCTAGGTTGCCAATCGTGTCTAAGTGGAAGTACCCGACCGGGAGCGATACCGGGTCCGGGCACCACATTATTAACTGCTGGCACCACACCTGCGCTGGCCACAGGGGCGCGATTAGCGAGACTAAGCCTCGATAAACTTGTAGTTTGTTCACTACGTGGCACATTAGTGACGCATCTGGCGGCGGAAACAGATAGATGGAGCTCCATCTGTTCCAGTCTGTCACTAGGGCGTCTGGCCCCCCTGCCGGCGTTATCGTCCGGCGGGTGAGGTATAGAGGGAGCTTGTGAGTCTCCTCGGACGCAAAAAGATCCACTTGTGGATGGGAGAGCTCCGCAATCATTAGGTCGAAAATGGGTTGCTTGAGCTCCCATTCTACTGTCGTGCTCTGTCTCCGGGACAGAGCGTCTGCCCAGACGTTCGCTACGCCTGGGAGATAAGATGCGTGAAGATAAATATCTAGACTGGTGGCTAGAACAAAAATCTCTTCCGACACGAGTAGCAACTTCCTTGACCTCGTTGACCCTTGTTTCTGAATACAGTGAACTGCATTCAGATTGTCCATTCTGAAGGCCACTGACTTGCCCCGTAACGCCGGGCCGTGAGCCTGAAGGAAATACAAGGGGACTAGTAACTCTTTGACATTTATGTGAGAGATTTCTAAGTGGGACCAAAGTCCCTGACCCTGGTGCCCCTGATTTGACTGAAATCCCCACCCTATGGTGCCTGACGCATCCGTGTCTACCCATACCGTTGGAGGAGGAGAGGTCCATGACATGATTGAGTGCAATGTTTCCCTCTTCGCCCAGACCGCTAGTAAGGTGTGGATTAATTTTGGTATGGGCCATAATTTTCCCGCCGGTAAGAGTGGGAAATATTTGTTGCCCTCCAATATTAATCGTTTTACTTTCAACCGGCCCAACTTGACAGTTAGCTGAATCCAGTTGAGAGAGCCGACCAGAGACTCCCAGACTCTTCGTGTCGTAGTCAGACTGTGAAGAAACCTGAACAGTTTCCTGCGAAACCTGTTGCGATTGTCCACACTCTGACTCAGAGTGAGAGCGGCGGTGTCCCAGACCAGCCCTATCCACTGAATTACTCTTGAGGGAACAAGGTTTGACTTTACCAGATTTACCTTGAAGCCTAGAGTTTTGACATGATTTAAAATTATATTGACATGTTTTATGCATAATTGTTGTGTCTCTGCCACCACCAGCCAGTCGTCTAGATACCACAACACTCTGATTCCCTGTTTTAACAATGGCATCAGGGCTTGCCGGACTAGTTTCGTGAATAATCGAGGTGCTAGGTTCAAACCGAACGGCATCCTCTGAAAAACAAAATTTTGGTGCCTGATCCTCAAGGCCAGAAACCTTTGAAATCTTTTGTTGACCGACACGTGCCAATAGGCGTCTGTCAGGTCTAGGGAACACATCCAGCCACCCGGCGGAAGTGTTAGCCTGATTTGATGAACTGTTAACATTCTGAAAGACTCGTTGTAAATGTGAAGATTCAGATACGACAGGTCTACGACCGGCCTCATCTGAACACTGTCCCGTTTGGGAACCAAAAACAGTTTTGACGTGAATACAGGGTAATCTGGGGGTACCGGGATGATGACATTCTTGGCAATCATCTCCTGGACCAGCAACTCCACCTCTAATGGAACACAATTTGCCGTTGTCGGCTGACGTAAGCGAGGTCGCCGGAGCCACTGCCAAGTGATGCCTTTGCGTGCCACCATCCGTGCCCAGGTTTTAACGGCCATGCTTGGTGACACGTTCGGAACGACCCAGTTAGCAGACAAGGGTTCGCCGGCTGTACTTCCCTCGGTTCCTCCGGCTCTAAGGTAGGCACTGGGAGTGAGAAAGACTTTAGTTTTTTGATGGTGGGTTTGGTGGTGTTGGACGCTTCGCCGGCTGGCTGGTGTGGGCCGAAGACTGGCCCTGCCCCGGCTTATACTGGCCGCGTCCCCTCTGTCCTGAAAACCCTCTCTGTCTATGCCTGAACTGACCCAGGGGGGATTGGGAGGACTTAGGCGGAAGAAACGGCTTAGAACCCCCTGGCTGAGCTTTAGTAGGAGGCTTAGGTTTGGGGAAGTTAAATGCGGGTTTCTTAGCCTGTGCGGGACTGTGCTTCACGGCCTGTGCCATGTTAAACACTGTTGGCCATACATCAGGGGACATTAAAGAAGGTGTAAGTACTGGGGACATTACCACCTGGTTAGCAATGCGATCAGGCAGCTTGCGAACTAATGACATTCTAAGATCCTGTCGTGCTCGCACCGCCTCAAGTAAGGCTGTGCGTATGTCACCTAAGGATTGAATTGACGACTGAAGAATCAGACGCCGGGATAATTCAACTGATCTTCGAGCATCCGCGTCTGCGATTGCCTGAGTAGACCTGAGTAAAGACTTAGCCACCTGTTGAGAAACTATGTACTGTGAAAACAGGCGGAAAGCTTTTCCCCTTAGCCTAAATTCTCTGTCTAGGTGAGAAGGGGTAGGGGTAATGAATGGTTCCTTTAGTTCACAAAGATTAATCTTAGGGGCAGCTAAAAAGGAAAATAAAGCTGACGGAACTCCGCCGGCAGAACCTACCGGCATTGAGAACCATGAATGTGTATCCTGAGGGATCTGGTGGGAAGATTTAGAAGTGAAAGTGGTTGCAAAGTTTTGAGCCTCTACCTCCCAATCCACCCAAGGTCCTGGTCCTAACTGTCCCACCTTCAACACTGGATTAGCTGTCTCGTCTGTGACGGTCTGTAAATCTAGTTCAGGAGTAATAGCCAACAGAGCCTTAATATCATTAAACCCATCCAGCTTAGACCAGTCTGAAAAAAGTTTTGAAGCTGAGGCAGGGGGTAAAGCAGGCTTAGATGCATAAACAAAATAATCCTGATGATAATAACTAGGTATAGCCTTGATATTTACGTCCAAAACATTACCCAAGGCATCCAATGCCCTTAATTTCTTAGACTTATTTCCCTGGATAAACCACTCACGTGGTACCGGGAGTTCCCCTGACAAGGTAGGCTGGGCAAGCTCTGGCTTAGAGGGGTTCAAAGGGACCCATGACTCGTCTGGCCCATAAAGCAGGGGCATAGCTACCTTTCTAAGAGGCGCTTTGTCTAGAGGGGGTGGATTAACATCCGTAATGACCCTGACATTTGACGTAGTGAATGCCGCCGTAGCTGGCTTAGAGCTCCCTGCCGGTGACAGAGTAGGAGGGTTAGGAATCTTAGATAAATCGATTGACGTTATCAGAGGCCGTACCGCAGAACCTGTCAAGGGAGCCCCCAAGTCCATTGTGGGGTTTTCTCGTTGTTGATTAAAGAATTTTGATAGAGCATGAGTAAGTAACCCATCAATTTCTTGTGCTGTAACAAACTGGTTAGGTGCAGAACTTTCAGGTGAATTAGTATTATCATGGGCGGCGTCCAGGCCTGAGCCTGACCCTTGTCCTTCCCTATCTGAAATTAATGACACTTCATCTTGTTCCTCCCGATCCTCCTGAGAAGACCCCGCCGAGGCAGGGGCACCTTGTTTCCAAGATAAATCAGGGATAGAGGATGGGGTCGCCGCGTCCCTGTGGACATCGGCTACTGTGTGACTCGTATGAGTCGGACGTGGATGGTCAGACCCTGGCTGAGCAAACCGCCAAACACCGAGGCTCTGGCCTACGCTCTCTTGAGAGTCTGAAACATTCTCAATTATTGAATATCCTGAACTCTCCATTTCTAGGGTTAAAATATCAATAGGTAAATCTTGTTTAGGGACAGGCGCTTCACTATACTCTGAGGCTGTAACAGAAACATTGTCAGGTGTAGAGGTACGATGAGATGCACTAGACTTAGTAGAATGTCGAGAGGACTTCTTATGGGAATCCTTTTTGGAGGATTTGTGGCTACGGTGTGACCGCGAACTGGACCTAGGTTTGGAAGAATCACCACCATGGCCCCTGGGGGAAGCTTCAGTCTTGCACTTCTTACTAGCCGGGGAAGAGGCCCGACTTGAAGACCGTTGTCTGAGGGGTGACCTTGACCTCGATCTCGCCTGCGACGAGGAGGTGGCTGCCGGGGGAGTAGGCTCTCTCGGGCGTTTAAACGTCTCCACAGACGATACAGAATCCTGGCTAGTCTCTGTCGGCTTAAAACCCCTTACTCTAGAGGTACGTTTAGGGGGAGGGTGCTCTGACAGCAACTTATCCCAAAGTGGGACGTTGTCACATTGAAGTGACTTATGTGCGACAATGGTAGTGTAGGCCGACATTTGTTGTCTGACCTCTCTCAACGCTACCGCCGCGGTCTTGTCATTGTCACACAGGACTTTATTGGTTAATTGGGAGCAAAAAGAACAATTACGTGTAACCCAGAGACCCCTTGAACGGTCTAGACATCTAACACACCTTATGCAAAGGGTATGTGCAAAAATTGGGATACCCGCGCAAGTAGGGGTAATGCACAGGGCAAAAACTGGGGTCACATTAGCCATGACAGAGACTGGTGTGAGGAACTACCGCCGGGTCTGTATTGGTCCGCCGGAGCTCAGCTCTGGAAAAATAAAGAAAAATTTCCAGGAATTAATGCTCATAAGGTTAACCCAAGTGTTCGCATACAAGTGTTAATAACCCGCCGGGTAACGGGATGCAAAGACACAGCTAACACATCTCGCCACGCGGCTGGGTATAAAGAGGCTAAACAAATCTTCTTAGCTAAGAACATGAAGAATACCCTCTGATATAATGGTCCAGTATGGCACTAATAGTCTGTAGGAGGTGGTGACTGTCTCAAGATTCAATTTTGTAACAAAGCCCCCCCTCATAAAGACGCCGGCCCTTGAAATATTTTAGTAGAATAGCCCAGGGCAGGAATATACGAGATCTGATTTTTTAACGAATTGTCCCAAACGATCGTCGTAAAAATAGAAGGCGGCGATACTGAAAGTATCACCCAATTAAGGTTAATCGAAATTGAATTTGTTTATAAATTCCTTAGATCCTTTACTTAGGGGCACCCGCCGGGTGTGGAAATCGATTTGGTTAAACCTCACTGATCCTTCAAATGCCGTAAGAGTAAAGGCAGCGATACACAGAGTATCACTCACATGGATTGGTTAACTATAAGAGACCTAAGTCGTTTTATCCCACCCTGCTAAGGTGCACCCGCCGGGTGAGAAGTCTAAAAGTTAACCCCACAAGTTCCTGACCCCACTACTTTGTAAAAGATCGCCGGGGAGGAACGCCTAAACAACAGCTAGGTTTTCCCGTGGTTTGTCGTAAACCAGGTAGAAAAACCTATAAAAAACGAGTGTTCTCACGAACGTCGTTTCTTTATATATAACTAAATATATATGTAAGGATGGGTACAGCCATCCCGCCGGGAATTAAAAGGAGGCCTGACACAAGGCACCCACAGATACGCAGTCCTGGAGAGCCACAGACACCTCCCCTCGCCGGGGAACCAGCCAGTGTTAAAAACCACGTGTGGCCTAACACTGCTCATCGGTCAGGATTTTTCACGGTGAAACCGAGAAAAACCCGCCGGAAGGCAAACCCCACCCTGAACAGACACCATCTGAACAATACGACACGAGGAGAGACACGCACGACTAACCAAGGTCACAACATAATCCGTGGAATTAGCCAATACACAACTAAACCAGGAAACAAATATAGTCCGAGGAATTAGCCAATACACAACTAAAACCCGGATACACATGACACAGTAGGGCATATTTATAAAATAAATAATAACACTAGACATGTGGCAAAGCTACGAGCGGCTGGCTAGGCCTAGGTAGACGGCATGAAAATAGTTGAAATATAAACACACACTGGAATATCACAACAGGAACCACCGCCAACACACCACCGAAGCGATAACTTCCCAACCCCGGGAAGCCTGACACGGACCCAGAAAAAAACTTCACTAAGTGAAGAAAAATACGCTGGGAACGTCAGCAAACACACAGCTTACCTCATCAGAAGGATAAAAGGCAGCAATTATTAACGCGTAATGAAAGCCGCCTGCATCACCAACTAAACCAAACTGTGAAAAGTTCACGTGTCCACAACAGGACCACGAGGGTACATCCGAAATAGATGCCCGATGCAGTCGACCCAAAATACATTGCACTGCGGGCAACCAGCCCAGGACACTCCTGCTACGCCTATCCTAACCTTACTCGATACATCCCAGAGTAAACAAATGAGAAAAAACTCACTAGGGACGCCACGAATGCGGAACCAGCGGAGCCTGAAAGGTACGTCCGGGCAGGCTGAGCGCAGAGCAAAGAAGGAGGAATGACGCCTGATTCAGCGTCTGGTCAGAAATCCACACAAGTACATCCACGATATGATGGAAAGCTTATTGGATAGTTATTCTTATTTTCTTTTTGTTTTTATTTTTTACGAAGTTTTTTCGTAGTGAGAACCCAATTCATAATGACTGAAGCCATGAGTGAGGTCGCGTGCGCTCATGATGAAGGCTCCTCAGTTTTTAAATGCTCTGCGCGGTAGATTCAAACTACGGCGGATTAGTGTTTGAAGAGGATGCCTTATGTAATAGGCATGTTCGTCAATGATGGAGGGGCCACTAATAAATAAACCCCATTACTCTTGGATATAATTTGAAAAATATACCGTAAAGAGGTACAATAAACCCTCGCTATCTCGGACCTCTAGAAGTCGGAAACCCGCACTACTCGGACTGGCATCGGCCTCTCGGACATTCACTTCCGTATTTCGGACATTTCCGGCATCGTTCCGACCGTCTCTGTCGTTGTCGGACTTTATATAAGTATTCAGAATATGTCCGTCATAACCGTCCTCTGATATCTCGAATATTTCCGAAATGTGTCGTAGCGGTGTCCGACAAAGGATGACGTGTCGGACGACCCCTCACGTAACCGGACAATAAGGGTGAATATCCGAGAAACAGAAGGGAGGTCCGACGCCATCTTACATCTGGGGCCCAAGCGCCCAGCTAGGATGCTGGGAGCGTCAGTCCGCACCAAGCTCTGTTGTGTTACACATCGACGCGTGCCATTATTTAGTTCACCATGCCTCCCAAGGATAAGCCTAAGCGTAAGGTGACTTCTGTATCACTTGAAACAAAGCTACAGATGCTAAAGGATCTGGACAGTGGGATGAAAGCCAAGCAGCTTCAGGAGAAGTATAGCTTAGGCAGATCAACAATCTACGACTTCATCCGAGACAAGGAGAAAGTCCGGCATCATGGCGTAGCTGTGCTTCATGGTCCTTCCACCGCCAAGATCTTTCGCAAGGCCAAGCTAGCCTATCAAGACATCGACGACGCAGTGCTGAAGTGGTACCAACAACTTCGTGCTGAGGGCGTACCAGTGAGAGGCATCGAGCTCCAGCATGCAGCAGAACGTTTCGGCCAGCATCTTCATCACCCAGACTTCAAGGCTAGCGAGGGGTGGTTGTGGAGGTTCCGAAACCGCCATGGCCTCTCAAACAGGAGTATTTGTGGTGAAATCTTAAGCGCCGATACTTCGGCCATAGAACCCTTCACTGATCGCTTCCACGCCCTTATAACCGAGGAACACTTTCAACATTGGCAGCTCTATAACGGTGACGAGACTGGCTTATATTGGCGTTCTCTGCCCCAACACACAGGCCCACCGAGAAATCACGTCCACACCTGGCCACAAAACTGTGAAGGAGCGCATTTCAGTGCTTTGCTGCGCTAATGCCGACGCAAGCCACCGTGTGACCCCTACAATCGTCGGCAAATCTCAGAAGCCGAGAGTAATTAAGGACCTCATCATTACCAAGCAACTCCCAGTCGACTATTATGGATCAAAGAAAGCTTGGTTTAACCAGGTCATCACCGAGGATTTCTTTCACAAGAGATTTTGTGCCCGACGTTCGCTCGTTCCAGAATCGAGTGTATGGTGTACCCTATGACGAAGCTGTTGCCATCTTATTGCTCGACAACGCACCTGCCCACCCTTGTACCACGAAACTGGAGAGTGCAAACGGCAAAATTAAGACCATGTTCCTGCCTCCTAATACCACAAGTGTTATTCAGCCTATGGACCAAGGAATAATTGAAGCTTGCAAAAGGCGATACAAGAGGAAGTTCCTGGAACAATGCCTTGTCATCATAGAACATGGGATGGACGAAGAAGGTTATGTGGATACACGCGGAAAGAAATCTCTACAAAAACTGAAGCAGTATACCCTGAAAGACTGCATCTACAATTGGGCAGAGGCATGGCACGAAGTTTCTTTCAACACACTGAGGAATGGTTGGACCAAGGTCTTAAATATCCCGAAGGTGCAAGATCCGGGTTTTGAAGGGTTTGGGGCATATGACTTCAGGAAAACCTCTTGAACCAGGGTAACCAGGGTGACCTCCCCGAAGAAGAAGTTGACGACTGGCTGCAAGAGGACAGAGACCTACCTGGACACGAGCATAAGACTGACGAACAAATTGCAGCCGAGGTGTTGGGGGTAGCCCATGAAGAGACCGAGGATGAGTCGGACGAAGAGACAGAGGGGGGGCCCAAGATATCAGTCTCGCATGCCCTGGACTCCTTTGACACCATTCTTCAGTATCTGACTCAAGTAGATGACCCAAGTTGCAGTCCCTATACGAACCACTGCGTAATGGTCAATTCCATATTCAGAGGGCACACCTTGATCGGAAAAACAACAGAAAATCAGCTCCTTTTTGTACCCTCTGCTCCTCCCAGACCTCGTACTTCGTCTGCTACCAGTGGTGTGTCGCTTGCTAGCACCACCTCCCTCCAAGTGTTTCCTCAGTTGCTAGCACCTCATGGAGCACTGTAGACACTGTGCCACTCTCAGACTTAGACATGGATTTGGATGAATTAATGAGTAGCACGCCTGTGCCCATGGATATACCTGAACCTGACATTGTTTGTGAGGTGGAGAAGGACAGTGTGGGTAAGGGTAAAGGTAAGGGTTCCATGCCAGGCAAGGGATATGGTCCTAAGAGTGGGGGTGTGAAGAACAGGGAGGTGGAGAAGAACAGTGCGATGGACATTGAGGTGGAGAAGAACAGTGAGGTGAAGAAGGACAGTGGGAAGGGGAGTGAGGTGGTCATGGACAGTGAGGTGGAGAAGAACAGTGAGGTGGAGAAGGACAGTGAGGTGGAGAAGGACAGTGAGAAGGGGTAGTGAGGTGGTCATGGACAGTGAGGTGGAGAAGAACAGTGAGATGGAGAAGAACAGTGAGGTGGAGAAGGACAGTGAGGTGGAGAAGGACAGTGGGGTGAAGAAGGACAGTGAGGTGGAGAAGGACAGTGAGGTGGAGAAGGACAGTGAGGTGGAGAAGGACAGTGGGGTGAAGAAGGACAGTGAGGTGGAGAAGGACAGTGAGGTGGAGAAGGACAGTGAGGTGGAGGTGGAGGTGGGGGGTGAAAAGGGGATGCTGCAATAATTAATGCAGTGTTGGGGAGGGGGGAGGGGGGAGGGAGGACATCAAGACTACAGACAAGAGCTATGAAGGGGTAAGTGTAATATAGCCTACTGTACAATACATATTGTAAAACTAAAATACATGTACTGTGTTTTCTATTACAGATTATAGGGTTCGAGTAGGGTTGTCTTCGTTTTCTAGGTTGACGCGGACGTCTCTCTTGAGGTCGGATTTTTTCCGTAGTCTCCGATTTCATTGTTGTCTCGGACGGACATTGGTTAGGTCGGATTTTTTCCGTAGTCTCCGATTTCATTGTTGTCTCGGACGGACATTGGTTAGGTCGGATTTTATCCTCTCTTAAGTCGGACATAAGTCGGAACCCGGACATCTCGGATTTTCGGTCATCTCAGACTGGGTCTCCCCCCAATTAGTCCGAGATAGCGAGGGTTTACTGTACTTACATTACACATACCAGCTGCGGCCGCAACTACTAAGATTTACTTAAAATTATATTGCTTCACAGCCAAAACTATTTACAAACAAGCATTGTCTTTGAACTATGATTGGACGTTAGCACAATTTCCTGTAATGAATACTACAGAAAATTCTTTAAAATTACAGCACCTACACCCTGTATCACAGCTCGTAAGCTTCACACACGTCCTCCGGCGGGGTCTAGGGTGTCCTATGTTACACTGACTGCACCCCCCCCCCCTCTCTTTTCCTCATCTAAATAATAAGTGACCCAGAGGCCACCTAGACCCTCTGCCGTAAAGCTATACATGGCATGGAAGGCCTGTCCAAAGCTACTGAAAGGTATCGAGTCAAAAAAGTATGATTAGAGGACCAGAGGTGCGTGGCTGCTATGTCCTCAACAGAAAAATTCTTAAGGAAACGTAAAGAGGTCGCCCATTTGCGTAAATCGTGAGCTCTACCCACAACGCCGGGATTACTTTCCTGAATGACGTTAACTAAGAGAGAAGCTAGTTTACGCTTCATAACGCGTTTACCCGTACTAGATACCCATAAAGCACCTTGTTGATTTCTAGGTGCGACCTTTAAATATTTGGTAAGCGCTTGCACTGGACATAAATTATGGTGCACCTTTCCCCTTTTCAATGCCGGCACTTTGAACTTTGAAAACACGTGGTCACTGTGCTCATTCTTGGCGATGAACCCTGGGGAAGGAGCAATATGAATACAATCATTGAGCCTACCAAACCTGATGCAATTAGGTGTGTTGCTCATCGCCGCCAGCTCAGACACCCTGTTCCCGGTAGCTAAAGCCATAAGGAATACTGCCCTTTCTAAAAGTAAGTCAAAATCTGCAGTATTTTGGTACCGCCGGGAATGAAGTACCGTAATGACAACGCTTTGTCCAGAGACCAGGTAGGCATGAGCTGACGGGGAGGTGGGCGGAGCTTAAAACATGCCCTCATGAAGCCTGTTTCCTCCGCTCGTGGTATGGTTAGACCAGTGAGGTCCAGGAATGGCACCCTAATTGCTGTTAAGTGATTCTTTAACGTTACTACTGATAGCTGTTTCTGCTCAAACATATAGTTTAAACAATTAAAAACCAAAGCCACCGACGGCACGGATTGTTCTGTTCTGAGTATCCAAGAAGTAAAAGACTGCCAATGCGAATGATACTGTCTCTTAGTAGATTGTGTGTATTGATTCATGAATTTATCGGTCACGGTTCTACCATACGGAGCTAGCCATTTGGCCTCCTGAATGTCCATAATGCAAAAGTCAGCGAGGTCGCTAGGTTGCCAATCGTGTCTAAGTGGAAATACCCGACCGGGAGCGACACCGGGTTCGGGCACCACATCTTTAATTGCTGGTACCACGCCTGCGCCGGCCACAGGGGCGCGATTAATGAGACGACGCCCCGATAATCCTGTAGTTTGTTTACTACTTGGCACATTAGAGAAGTGTCTGGCGGCAGAAACAGATAAATGGAACTCCACATGTTCCAGTGCGTCGGGTCCTCCCGCCGGCGTGGTTGTCCGGCGGGTTAGGTACAGCGGGAGTTTGTGAGTCTCCTCGGACGCAAATAGATCCACTTGTGGACGGTAAGGCTTCGCAATCATTAGGTCGAAAATGTTTTGCTTGAGCGCCCATTCTACTGTTGTGCTCTGTCTCCGAGATAGAGCGTCTGCCCAGACGTTCGCTACGCCGGGGAGATAAGAAGCGTGAAGCTGAATGTCCAGCTTGTCGGCTAGTACAAAAATCTTTTCTGACACGTTTAGCAACCCCTGAGATCGCGTTGACCCCTGTTTCTGAACGCAGTGAACCGCATTCAGATTGTCCATCCTGAAGGCCACCGATTTGCCCCGCAAAGAAAAGCCATGAGCCTGAAGGAAATACAAGGGGACTAGTAACTCTTTGACATTTATGTGGGAGGATGCTGAATGGGACCAGAGCCCTTGACCCTGGTGCCCTTGGTTTGACTGAAAGCCCCAACCTATCGTGCCTGACGCATCCGTGTCCACCCATACCGTCGGCGGAGGAGAGGTCCAAGACATGACTGAGTGCAATGTTTCCCTCTTCGCCCAGACCGCTAGTGAGGTGTGTATTAATTTTGGGATGGGCCATAATGTTTCCGCCGGCAATAGTGGAAAAAATTTGTTGCCCTCCAATATTAAACGTTTGACTTTCAACCGGCCCAACTTTACAGTTAGTTGGATCCAGTTGAGAGAGCCGACCAGAGATTCCCAGACTCTCCGTGTCGTAGTCAGACTGTGAAGAAACAGAAACAGTTTCTTGCGAAACCTGTTCCGATTGTCCACACTCTGACTCAGAGCGAGAGCAGCTGTGTCCCAGACCAGCCCTATCCACTGAACCACTCGTGAGGGAACAAGGTTTGACTTTACCAGGTTTACCTTGAATCCTAGAGTTTTTACATGAGTTAATGTTATGTTGGCATGACTTATGCATAATTGTTCCGTCTCCGCCACCACCAGCCAGTCGTCTAGATACCACAAAATCCTGATCCCTTGTTGCAACAAGGGCATCAGGGCTTGCCGGACTAATTTCGTGAATATGCGAGGTGCTAGGTTTAAACCGAACGGCATCCTCTGAAAGACATAAGTCTGATGCATGATTCTTAACGCTAGAAAACGTTGAAACCGTTTGTTTACCGGGATGTGCCAATACGCGTCCGTCAGGTATAAAGAACACATCCACCCTTCCGGCGGAAGTGTTAGCCTGATCTGATTCACTGTCAGCATCCGGAAGGATACGTTGTGAATATGGAGGTTCAGATAAGACAGGTCTACGACCGGCCTCATCTGAACACTGTCCCTTTTGGGTACCAGAAAAAGTTTGGATTGTAAAAACTGGGTAATTTTTGGGGACCGGGATGATAACATTCTTGGCCACCATCTCTTGGATCAGTGACTCCACCTCTAATGAAACAAAATTTGCCTTTGTCGGCTGACGTAAGCGAGGTCGCCGGAGCCACTGCCAGGTGATGCCTTTGCGTGCCACCATCCTCGCCCATGTGTTTAAAGGCCATGCGCGATGATTCGCCCGGAACGACCCAGTTAGCAGACAAGGGTTCGCCGGCTGGACTACCCCCTGATCCACTCGCCGGGAGATCTGCCCTGGGAGTGAGGGAGACCTTAGTTTTTTGGTGGTGGTGGTGGTGGTGGAAGTTTAGACGACTGGCCGGGTTTGGTTGGAGACGGGCCCTGACCCGGCCTTTGATACCTCTGTCCTTTATGGGTACCTGAAGACTTTCCCTGCCTGTATCTGTACTGACCTTGGGTGGAAGAGGATTTAGGCAAATGAAAGGATTTCGCCCCACCAGACTGAGCTTTAGCGACTGGTTTGGGCTTGGTAAAAGTGAAAGCAGGTTTCTGAGACGGGGCGGGACTGTGCTTCAAGGCCTGAGCCATGTTAAACACCGTCCTCCACACCTCCGGGGACATTAAAGAGGCAGTTAGAACTGGGGACAATATTACTTGATTTGCAATCCTATCCGGGAGCTTTCGGACTAGAGACATCCTTAGATCTTGTCTTGCCCGCACCGCCTCTAACAAGGCCGTGCGTATATCTCCTAGTGACTGAATAGAAGTTTGGAGAAGTAAGCGTCTAGATAGTTCGATTGCCTTTCGGACTTCTGTGTCCGCGATAGCCTGAGCAGATCTTAGCATTGATTTTGCTACCTGTTGCGTCACAATATACTGAGAAAATAGTCTGTACGCCTTACCCCGTAGCCTAAATTCCCGGTCTAGGTGATTAGTGGAAGGTGTAGAGAAAGGATCTTTAAGCTCGCATAGATTAATTCTAGGGGCAGCTAAAAAGGCAGAGAGCAGAGGGAACTCCGCCGGCAGAGTATACTGGGAGAGAGAACCAAGAATGGCTCTCTTGTGGGATTAGGTGTGAAGCTTTAGAAGTGAATGTAGTTGCAAAGTTTTGCGCCTCGACTTCCCAGTCCACCCAAGGTCCCGGACCCAATTGCTCCACCTTCAAAACTGGATTCGCGGCTGAGTCAGTAAATGTCTTTAATCCCAACTCAGGGGTTAGAGCTGACAGCGCTTTGATATCATTGAATCCATCATGTTTTGTCCAGTCCGAAAACAGTTTTGAAGCTGATGCAGGGGGTAGGGCAGGTGTAGAAGAATATACAAAATAGTCATGAGTATAATAGTTGGGGATGGCCTTAATACTAACATCAAGTACATTTCCCAGCATATCAAGAGCCCTTAACTTCCTAGATTTATTTCCTTGGATTACCCACTCTCGTGGTACCGGAAGCTCCCCTGACATAGTGGACTGTGCTGCCTCTGGCTTTGTTGGTACCAGTGATACCCACGAATCGTCTGGCCCGTATAAGAGAGGCATAGCCCCTTTTCTGACCGGGGCTTTGTCTAATGGGGGAGGATTTACGTCTGCTACTACTCGCACATTGGAAGTAGTTAGTGCCGCCGAAGTTGGCCTAGTAACAATAGTAGGTGATACAAGGGGAGTCAGCGGAGTTTGTGTCAAAGTAACGGAAGTAGCCAGAGGTCGGACAGTCGATGTTGGCGTGGGAGGTCCCAGACCAACCATAGGAGGCTCCGGTTGCTGGCCAAAAAACTTAATTTGTTAGTAGTCTTGGCAAATCCAACGTCAAGGCTATTAACCTAATTGCAATGACGACTTGTCTATTTTGACTGCTATGTCGTCATTCCAACCGCGGTTAAAAGAAAAAACGACTAGTGTCTACTCCTTATCTTGCTCTAGGAGACGTTGTACATTAACCAAAACTACCACCGAAGGTGAAAAAAGTATAGAAGAGAAGAAAAAGGGGTTTACCTTAGTTACCGCTCAAGGCCCATCCCGTGTTCCGTCATGCGCAGATCCCTGTCGAACGTGCGCATGAGCGACCCTCTCTTGTCATCATTTTTTCACGTGTCGCCATTGTTGAGTCCGCTTTTGTTGTGCTCCTTCAATTCACCCTGTTTTAGGTTCGTTTCGGCTTTTCTGGCCTTCTTTTTGTTAGACAGATGTTACGTGATCTAGGGCACACGTAAATGGGCTCCTCAGTGTGTTTAATGGAGACGCGTGTGGAAATAGCTACCGAAGGTACGGGGGCGCCTCGCGTTCCTCGTATGTGTTTTCATTCCTTTCTCTTTTCATATTCTTTTTTCCTGTTAGTCTGGGCATAGTTTAGCTTATTTTAGCCTAGCTTGTTTCTCATTCAGGAATTGCTATGCCCTATGAGTTTTCATATTTTCATAGCCTAGGTGTACAGTTGGTTCACAATCTGAGATTTCGTGGTGGCGGTGCTGTTTGTAGGGTTTGTGTCGGCCGCATTATTAGCGTTATTCCCGAGTCCCCCCTTTCGAGCCTTCACTGTGTCTCAAGGGCCTGGGCGCTTGGTGGTTCGTGATATCCAGGGGTACCCCACGGGGGCCTCTCCCTCACACCACAGGGTTTTTCGCCCCTGACACATTCTCTCCTCACGGCTAGGCCACCCTTTTTCTCGCCAGTTTCATTTACTGGTTTTTGTGTTCCCTTACTGTTTTCACCTCCATCCTTTCATTCCCTTTTGCTCAATCCTGGGGTACCCTACGGGGGCCCCTGTTTGTGCCAAACCACCCTTCCTGCCACTTCTCCTCATGGGCTTTGCTCTATCTCTGTGGGTGGGGTGGTTCCTGGGGGATGTGCCTCCTCTCCCCTGGTGTGTCTTCCTTGCCTCTCCCTTGACCGGTTGAGTCAGGATATTATCAAGGAAGACACTGCTCAGCTTGATGGCCATCGTCGCTTGGAGTCATAAGGAGTTGACGCTTTTTCTGGGCCTGTGTTGGTATTCCCTAGACGCTCCTCTCGCTTTTTCGGCGCCGGACCATCTCGGCCGGTCCCGCAAATTTGCGGAGTGCTCGATTCGGTCCACGGACGTTTCGGCTCCCCGCAAATTTGCGGAGATCGCTGGGGGGTCTCGCGGTGAGGCGGGAGGGTTGTGTCGGTACGGTTATGCCTCCATTGGCCCGCAAATTTGCGGTTATAGTTGGCTTTCACGGTGACCCTTTTTTGTGTCATCTTGTTGCCTGGTACTATATTGGTGTATGCACTTTCCTGGTGTTATGGACCCTGCATGTGAGGTGTTGAGTGGTGGTTAACACTTTCTCCATCTTTGCAGGTTCTGCTTGTGCTCTTCCGCCTCACCCGCCCTCCTCACCTCCATCGGTGCTCCCGGTTTAGAGTGAGTACGACTTCCAGTTTGCATGTGTGTTCCTGTTTACCCATGCTCATTCCCTGGTTTTTATTGGACATTATCTTCACTTACTCCGTCAACGTGCTGCTTATGGTGTGTGTTCTTCCGTTGCAGGTGGGATGCCTTGCTTTCGCCAGGGCTGTGGCTCCCCGTGCTTGGAATGCCACAGGTCCTGCTTACGCCACTCTCAATGTGTGTCCTCTACGGCCTACCTCCCTGCTTTGTGTGGCCCGTGTATGGACCTGGTGGATGTGGTGGACCATCACCCTGGTTCCTCTGACGCGGCAGTGGCCTCTGCATCCCTTCAGTCTGTGTGGGCGGTGGTCTCCCACCACATTAGGACTGTGGGCCACCGTTCCCCGGCCTTTGTTGACGACCGGATCCGCATCGCCCTGGGCATCCCTGACCCGTCTGGAGGCCGTTTACCTGGCCCTCTCCCTGCTCGGGCCCTCCTCCCTGAGTCCCGTGGTCGGTCGTCACATCGTCGGGTGGATCCCCAGCTCCGTCCACGCTCTCGCTCTCCTCGTCGCTCGTCCTCTACTGCCCCTACTCGTCCTCCTGCTCACCTTGACTCCGCCGTTCACCCTCGTCATGGTTCTCGCCCTGAGGCCGGGGTTAGCGTCTCTGCCCCTGTACGCCCTCCCCTGGCCTCTCCGGATAGGGGCTCTACTACCTTCCGCCCGCTTCCCCTGCACAAAAGACGTCCTCTTCATTTGTCCTCTACGCGCGCGGATGTTCATGCTGTAGCTGGCCCTCTGCTCCCTCCTTCTACTCTGTCCAGGAGGGTCCGCCAGGATGTAGTTGCTTCTCCTCCTACTTCTCCTGCTTCGGTGCCTCTTCTTCCTTCTTGGTCTCGTCCCAAGGTGGAGGTTCCTCCCTCCTCCGCTTCGGTGTCGGGCCGCCCTGTTCTCTCAGCCCCGGGGATCCTTGCTCTGTTTCCCCCCGCGGCTCCTTCTGACCTCCTTTCACCCGGCCAGCCTTCCCCCTCCCGTCATCCTGCTCCTCTTCCTTCTTCTATTCCTGATCTACGCTTGCCGGCTCCCCGTGAGGGTACCCCGCCGCTTGACTCGGTAGAGTATAGCGAGGTTTCGGGGTCCCCTTTCTCGGGGGCTGACGTGTCGCTGGAAGAGGGGGATGGTGATGTTTCCCCCTCGGGCGTTAGTGATCGGGGACGAGACCCTCAGGACCGCCACGGCCGTCGTCGCTCGCCTTCTTTGGGCCGTGGGTCTCGCTCTCGCTCACGCTCGCCCCTGCGGGCCGAACTATCTTCGGGGGGGTAGCCTCTCTCGGATCGATTTTCGGCTATGCAGGGGTGGGTTGTGTCACACTTCGACGCGCGCTTGGAGGCGATGCAAGAATCCCTCTTATCGCGCTTCTTGGCGGTGACACAACCTCAGCGCCTCACCCAACCTACCCCTGCTTTGGTCCCCTCCCCTCTGCGGTGGACCACATTCCTTCTCGCCCTGCTTCTCCGCCTGCCCGGTCGTCGGCTAGTACTGCTCCTGCCCTGGCTCAGGTGGTTGCCCCTGCTGTCTCCCATGCGGGGGTCCTCCGTCTGCTAGGGCAGGGTCCGCGCTTGCCCCCCATCCAGAAGGCCAAGGTCCCGTCGCGGACTATGCCGCTCCTCTATGGCTCCTTGGCTGTTTGGAAGGGGGTGCAGGCCTCCCACCCGGAGCGTGCTACCGACTTCCCGTCAGGTGAGACGGCCCTACCTTCGGACTGGTCGGTCCAAATTAATGACAAGATGCAGTTCAGGGCGATCAGGGTGGATGGTCAGGTGGCCGACGTGGAGGTGCGGGCGTACCCGACAAGGACTGACCTTCAGTACTTTTCAGTGAAGCCCAAGCCCCCGTCTGCTCCTCGAACTAAGCTCTGGTCAGACTTCAGCCGCCAGGACATCCTTCAGGATGTTCAGTCCCTGGCTGTGTTAACGGGACTGTCCTCCTATGGGACGGGTTTGTGCGACGACGGTAAGCCTGGCTTAGCCGTCGTGCTCGATAATCCTCTCCCATTGGAGGCCTGGTTTGCTGAGGCCTTAGACTTTGCCAACCGTTCCGTCGACAGATCTATTTCAGTCCCTCCCCCAGAGTCGTCACTGCTTTTGCCTCCTCTGGTATCTGTCGGCGGATTGGATGGCAAGTTCTGGTCCTGGATTAGCGCTCCCAAACTTGAATTTTGTGCTATTGCTAACCCGTTCTTCTCCCACCCAGATAAGTCCTCTGTCGACAGGGATTTTACCTTGCGGCAGAGGGTGGCGAACTTATTGTCTTGTCTTCTAGGTTCCCTCCAGACGTCTGTTCACCACCTGCGACTTATCGAGGCGACTGCACCTGGCGATCTTCGCGAGGGCTTGGACCACGTTCGGCGGATCAACCTTCAGCTCGCGGTGTCTTTGGTTCCCGAGCTGAAGGCGGTTTTGTGCGAGGCAACTCGACAACGCCAGACGGTAAGGTCCTCGTTCTGCCGGAAGGCCCCTTTGGATATTCGTCAGGGTCTGTTATACTCTGAGCTATATACATCGGGGCTTTTTGCGCAGGATGCTTGGGAACGCTACGCTTCTCTGTCAGCGGACCCTGCTTATGACACGCAAAGACGCGCTGTGTCGCGACCAGGGTCTTCGCAGTCCCGTCCTTCTGCCGGTCCCCTTCGGGGTGCTGCCGCCACTGCTGCCGCCAAGAAAGGGCGCAGGAAAGGGAAGTTGCCGGCCAGAGCGTCGGTTCCGCCTCGCACTTCTGCTCCTGCTCCCTTTCATCCCCGCCGAGAAGGGGCTGGCCAGCCTTCCACTTCCGGCCGCACTTCGACGGGGTCAGACGCACGACGGACAGGGGATGGGGTGACCCGCCCTTTTCGGCGAGGTGGGGGGGGTAGGGGTGGTCAACGTGGCTCTTATGACCGCAGGGGCCCGTACCGGGGGACCCTCCACGTCAAAAAATGTGTAGGTTCTCCAGGTCGGTCTCCTCCTTGTTCTCCTTCTCGCCTCGCAGAAAGGGTCGCTCACCTCATCTCGGGGGCTCCCACAGGTTATTTTCGCCCTTGCGCCCTTCGGTGGCCGCGAGGGACGTGGGGGCGGAAGATTGCACGGAGGGGTCTAACCTGGAGATGGAAGTCCAGACCCCCACTCAGCTCTTGTCAACGACGCCGGCCTGTCTCTTCGGAGGTGGCCGACGTGATTACATCCATGCACGAGCAGGGAATCGTCAAGGAGGTGAAAGCCGGTCACACGGTTTCCTCTCCCGTGTTTTTCTGGTACCGAAGAAGGACTGCGACGCGATGCGACCGGTGGTGGATCTGTCGGGCCTCAACGGGCACATCGTGAACACACGGTTTCGGATGCTGACGGTGCACCAGGTACGACTGGCCCTGCGACCTCTGTCGTGGGTAGTGTCGCTGGACCTCAGGGATGCGTATTGGCACATTCCTATCCATCCTCGTTTCCAGCGATTCTTGGCCGTTCAGACTTCCGATCGTGTGTTCATGTTCGACAGACTTCCCTTCGGTCTCAACATCGCGCCGCGGATCTTCTCGAAACTGGTAAAGCAGGCTCTGGATCCTCTCCTCAGGGGCGGCCTCCAGATCCTGTTTTACTTGGACGACTGGTTGATAGTTTCAGACACCCTAGAACAGTGCGTCCACGACACCCTCACAGTAGTTCAACACATCACACAGTTAGGGTTCAAAATCAATATTCCCAAGTCACGCCTGACCCCGTCGCGTGTCGTGACGTGGGTAGGTCTCGAATGGGATCTGACCAGCGCTACAGTGACCCAGAGTCAGCCAAACGCGGTGAAACTTCGCAGGAAGGTCTTCGCCGTGTTGCACTCGGTCTCCCTCACGAGGAGGATCTGGGACTCGTTAGTGGGTTCACTGAATTGGGCCGCTCTGACCATTCCCTTAGGGAGGCTCAGGCTGCGCCGCCTAATAATCATGGGCAACAAGGTGTTTCCGTTGGCCCCTATGGATCGGCTCATGCCGATCCCGCATACCATTCACAGACACTTAGGACACTGGGTTGCTCGGGGCACGCTCTCTGCGGCTGTGCCCTGGACCGCCCCCCCGCCGACGATCTGGGTAGATACAGATGCGTCGAGCGAGGTAGGGTGGGGTTACCAATCCAACCTGGGACATCAACATCACGGCAGATGGGTGGGACACACACACCTACACATCAATGCCCTCGAACTGTTGGTTCCCTTGTTCTTCCTGAGGGACCACGCGCTGGCCCTTCGGGGAAAGTCGGTGGCCTTCAGGATGGACAATCAGACAGCTGTCCACTGTATCCAAAAGCAGGGGTCCTCCAGGTCTTTGACTCTGTTGGGGATCTCAGAGAAGTTGTTCTTCCTCGCGAACCGACACAACATCTCCCTGCACGCCTCCTACCTGCCCGGGACTGCCAACCTGTGGGCGGACGCCCTGTCGAGAGGACAGGGCGTTCTTGTAGAATGGGCAATGAAACAGATTGTATTCGACGACCTCGCAGCTTCCTGGGGTGTTCCGGAGGTCGACTTGTTCGCATCGAAGGAGACGCGCAAGTTGCCTCAGTACCTATCCCTCCGGACTCGCACTCCGGAGGGGGGTCCGGACGCTTTCATGGAAGACTGGAACAGGTGGCAGTCGATATACATATTTCCGCCACCAGACGCACTGTTGATGTGCAAAGTCCTCGCGCGGCTGCGGCTGTACCGCGGCAGAGTCTGGCTAATAGCGCCTCTGTGGCCAGCCCAGGCTTGGTACTCCCAGTTGACGCGGTGGTGCCCGAGTCCGGTCTCCCTCTCTCAAACTTCCACTTGAGCCAGGTTGGCGACCTGCGGACCTCGTTGGCCTTCGCATCGTGGATGTTCGTGAGGCACGGTGGCTCCCAGTCCACGGACGGGACCTGACTGACTTCCTGAAGCGTTCATGGACGTCTTCGACTTGGGGGACTTACGAGTCCCACTGGAGGTCTTTTACTAGGTGGATACAGGACACTCGCCAGACTGTTAGCTCTCCTTCCCTCGTCCTACACTACTTGTTTCACCTCTTCCGTACACGTCGCTTTCAAGTCAACACTATACGTAACCACTTGTCTGCCATCCGGGAGGTCTTTGAGTCCGTCACTGGGCTGGTCGTTCCACCGAAGGAGCTGGATTCCTTCATGAAGGCTGCCTTCAGGGAGCGACCGCCTCCGCGCCAGATCCCTCCTCAGTGGGATCTGGGGCGTGCTCTGGACCTTCTGGCTTCACACACATATACACGGGATACTACACCGGTTCAGTTGCTGGAGCGTACACTCTTCCTTGTCGCTCTGGCCACTGGGGATAGGGTGTCTGAACTAGCTGCCATGTCGCGGTCCCAGGAATGCATGCGCTTCTCCCCGTCCTTGAATGTCGTCACGTTAGCCCCCTCCCCTCATTTTGTTGCCAAGAATGAGAGGGAGACCCACGTTTTCAAGCCTTTCACCATCCAGGCTTTAAAGCGTGGGCATACTCACCATGTGTTGTGCCCGGTGCAGGCCTTGCACTCCTATGTTGAGTCTGTGGCTCCGACTTCGGGTACTGCTGTGTGGGTGTCTCTTCGGACTGGTAGGAGGCTCTCGAAGGTACAGATAGGACGCCACATTTGTCGGGTCATTCGTGCCAGTAACCCTGCTTGTCGGGGTTCTGCGCACGATGTGCGATCCTTTGCTGCCTCCTTACGGTTCCTGCAGACTCGTTCGTTGCCTGACGTCGCCTCGGCGGGTTTGTGGTCTTCTGTCCATACCTTCGTCTCCTCCTACCTCTCCATGTCCATTGTTTCTTACTTACAGTTTCTTACAGTAGATCCTCTGGAAAAAGGCAAACTATGCCTGTGTATCCAGCTCAGTACCAGTACTTGCACTGCTGCACGTTCACGTTGGCGGCGGCGGTAGCAGACGCAACATTTTTACTATTCTGTATTTTTGTTTTATAATCAAACTTCAAATCTTGTCTTCCCCATGCTTTATCAAGATTACTTTCAAACTCCCTTATTGATTCGGAATCGACTACATACTGGGGCAGTGCGTTCCCTCATTTACCACTCTATCATAAAATGAGTTCTTTGCCTTCTCAAGCCTATTTCTTTCTTCTGTAAATGTTCTTAGAGTGTCCTCGTTCTTGTTCCCCGCATCAAGAAGATACCTTCACACATCCTCATCGTACTTTCCTGACACTATCTTAAAAGTCTCTATCCCCTCTCTTTCTCCTATATGCCAGTGTCGGAAGTCCCACTGTCCTCAACTGCTCATAGCCCGCGTTCTTCAACGTTGGTACCAGCTTGCTAGCTCTTCTCTGCACTTTCTCCACTGCTTCTATATCCTTTACCATATATGGAGCCCACACCTGGTTTGCATATTCCAGGTGTGGCCTAACCAGCGCTGTATATAGATTCCTGAAGATTTCTTCGTCAAGTGACACAAATGTCCTCCTTATCAGCCCTACAATTCTATTGGCTTTGTTTATCTTTTCCGCTAAATGTTCTGAGAAATTTAACTTATTATCTATCACTACTCCTATATCCTTTTCTGCACTCACTTCCTCCATCGCTTCATACATACTGTATCCTACCTTGTCTATCTTGCTGGTCCCAATCCGCATTGGGACCCCAATTGTTAGACCCCCTCGGCCTGTGATAGCTCTCGGGAGTCGTGTTTCCTAGGGCTCTCGCGAAGTTGCCTGGTCTTCCCCCCTAGTCACTCTTTCTTTTACTTTGTTTTCTTTAGAAAAGGGGGGGGAGGGAAGTACGGGTTTGCAACACTGGATTGCAAGTTTGGGATTATGTTATATGTATACAGTACATAAGTGTTTTTGCCTCATTGAAAATTGTGTTTTGTTTATGTGATCCATGTTTTTGTTCGTTTTGGAAGAAAAGGGATTTTGTGTACAGTACTTTTTGGTTTAAGACAAGTCTATGATTTTGCATTACTATGAATGACGGGCACGTGTTAAAACTGCTCTTTTTAGCTACTCCTCAGTTTTTCACTCTTTTATTAAACTCTCTTGTTTAAATTGTGTTTCTTTGTCATTCATAATTTTGTCTTATGCATTGTTTTTTTTGGTATGTTGGGCTTGGATGTCCTCCTCCTATTTGTTATGCAGCCTTGACGTTGGATTTGCCAAGACTACTAACAAATTGGGAGGTTTGACGTACCTCCCAACCTACCAAATAGGAAAACCTACTATTTGGTAGTAGTCTTGGAAAATCCAACGTACATAATACCCTCCCTCACGCCGGACCCCTGCCCATCCGCGTTCTTCTGCTGACGTGAGATGTGATGACAAGAGAGGGTCGCTCATGCGCACGTTCGACAGGGATCTGCGCATGACGGAACACGGGATGGGCCTTGAGTGGTAACTAAGGTAAACCCCTTTTTCTTCTCTTCTATACTTTTTTCACCTTCGGTGGTAGTTTTGGTTAATGTACAACGTCTCCTAGAGCAAGATAAGGAGTAGACTCTAGACGTTTTCTTTTTAACCGCGGTTGGAATGACGACATAGCAGTCAAAATAGACAAGTCGTCATTGCAATTAGGTTAATAGCCTTGACGTTGGATTTTCCAAGACTACTACCAAATAGTAGGTTTTCCTATTTGGTAGGTTGGGAGGTACGTCAAACCTCCCAGTTAAAGCACTCGCTAATAACCCATCAATCTCATCCGCCGTGACAAAATGAGCAGATGAAGAACTATTAGGTGAAATATCCCTATTCTGAGAGTTATCTTCATTACCCACCTCAGAAATAATAGACCCATCATCCCCTGCCTCCGGTCCCTCCTGAGAGGATTCCGCCGAGGCGGGGGCCCCTTGCCATGTTAAGTCAGGGATGGAAGACGGTGTCTCCGCGTCCCGGTGGACTTCAGCCTCTACCTGAGTTGCCTGAGATGGCAGAGAGCTGTCCCGCCATGGCTGGGAGTACCTCCAAACTCCCCGGCCTTGGTCGGAACTTACTTGTGAGCCAGGCCCCACCCCAATGACTGAGCCCTCACTCGAGCCCTCTCGCGGGGTATCCCTGCCGGGAGAACCCTCTAAATCTAAAGTGAGAATATTATTTGGGGACATTATGTCCGCCGGAATATCCCCGACCACAGTCTCTGACTCCACTTCCGACCTGTCAGATTGGACTTGAGACATGTCGGGAGTAGAGGCAGAAAGCGAGGTTCGAGGCTCCGGCGAACGCCGGGAGGACTTTCGTACATGAGACTCTTTTTTAGAGGACTTGTGACTCCGCCTCGACTTAGATGTATCACTAGAACTATCCTTGGTCTTGTCTGTCTTGCTCTTCTTCCGCGAAGATGAAGTCGAGTGACTATGTGTCTGCTTTCTGAGAGGAGACCGTGACCTGGACCTAGCTCTTGATTCCGAAGTTGTCGCCGGGGGAGACGGCTCTCGCGGTCTCTTAGATGTGCCGGGGGAGGCAAGAAGCTCTTTAACCAGCCCAGCCTCTGCCGGCTTAGTAACTTTACTTCGGGAAGGAGGACGTTTAATGGGGGGGTACTGAACCATCAAACGGTCCCACAGAATTACGTTATCACACTGCAATGCTTTATGAGCCACTGCTGTCGCATAATTAGTAAGAAGCTGTCTGACCTCGCGTAATGCAACCGCCGCGGCCAGATTGTCATGCTGTAATACTTTAACACCCAGCTGACTACAAAAGGTACAATTCTTTGTGACCCACAAACCCTGTGACCGGTCTAAGCATTTGACACAACGAATGCACAGAGTGTGCGCAAAAATAGGGATTCCGGAATATGAGGGTGTTGAGCAAAGAGCAAAAACAGGGGCTAGAGCAGCCATGGCAGAGACTGGTTAAAAGCTAACTCCCCCCGGGCCTCACTTGGTCCTCTGAGGACCCGCCGGAACTCCGCCCTGGAAAAAAGAAAATTTCCAGGAATTAATGCTCATAAGGTTACCCCACAATGTTCTAACACAAGTGTTAATGAACCGCCGGGCAACGAGACGTAATACCCCACCATTACCTCTCGTTACCCTATAGGTTCGTATGTAAAGATTTGTAAATAACTTTACGTGTCCAAAAGATTTAAGAATATCCTCAGACATGATATAAAGATGAGCAGTTCTTTATAAGTGACGCAGTCTTCCCTGTGATATAACGTTCACCGGGAACCCATACTAAGACGCCGGCCTCCTTATTATAACGCAGTTAGCCAGGTTAAGCCCATCTTAATCATGAGATCGCCGTGAGTTGAATGTCTTGATACCTAATTGTATCCCTCAATTGTTAGGCTAATTCTACCGAATTTGCAAATCCGTGATTCCCACCCTCCCGAGGTTCAACCGCCGGGTGAAAAATAATAGAAAAGTTAACCCCAATTGTTCCTATCCCCACTTCTTTGCAAAAGATCGCCGGGGTGGAAAGACTACTCAAAACAACACAGCCCAGTTTTTCAATGGCTTTGCAAAACCGGGAAAAACTATCGTCAACAGGTGTCCGCATGAACCCCTAGTTGAACCGGGTAACGCCCGTCCGCCGGGAAACACATAGTAAGCCTGAACACAGGCCCCACTACAGAGACCCAGTTCTGGAGAGCCCTCAAGCCACCACTCGCCGGGGGAAACTAGCCTATTTTAACCACGCGTGATTAAAACTCGGCAACCAGCCGGATTTTCTCGGTGCAATCGAGAAAACCCGCCGGAAAAGGCAACCCACACTCACCAGACGATATCTGAGAACCAGCCGGGTTTTCACGGAGCAATCGAGAAAACCCGCCGGAAACGGTAACCCACACCAACCAGATGCAATCGGAGGATAGTGCCTGGAATAAGCCAATACACAACTTATCCAGAACACACATGACACAGTAGTACATATTTATACAATAAATCAATAACACTTGTACATGTAAAAAAGCTACGAGAGGCTGGCTAGGCCTAAGCAGACGGAGTATCGCTTAAACATGTGGTAATAAAATAAAAAGCACTGAATATTATCACAACAGGAACAGCAGCCAACACACCTCGAAGAAATATACCCGGGAGAGGGAAGCACTGACACGGGACCTAGAAAAAACTTCACTAAGTGAAGAAAAATACGCTAGGAACGTCAGAAAACAAACAAATAAGGCAACTTCATCAGAAAGATAAAAAGAAGCCTAATCACGCGTAGTTAAAGCCAACTAAACAACTAGGCTAGCTAAACCGCGAAAACGTTTCACGCGTCCACCCCGGGACCACGAGGGTACGCCCGAAATAGGCGTCCCAAACACATGACCCAAAATACACTGAACTGCGGGCAGCCCGCCCATGACACCCCTGCTACGCATATCCTAACCTTACTCGATACATCCCAGAGTAAACAAATGAGAAAAAACTCACTAGGGACGCAGCAAATGCAGAACGAGCGGAGCGTGGGGAGACACGTCAGGGCAGGTTGAGCGCAGAGCAGAGAAGGAAGAATGATGCCTGAAGTCAGCGTCTGGTCAAAGATCCACACAAGTACATCCACGAAGTTATGGAAAGCTTATGAATAGTTATTCTTATTTTCTTTTTATTTGTTATTTTTTACGAAGTTTTTTCGTAGTGAGTACCCAATTTCATAATGACGAACCATGAGTGAGGTTGCGTGTGCTCATGATGAAGGCTCCACCATTTTTTATGCTCTGCGCGGTAGATTCAAACTACGGTAAATGAGTGTTTGAAGAGGGTGCCTTATGTAATAGGCATAATCGTCAATGATGGAGGGGCCACTAATAAATAATAGCACTGGATATATCAAAGGCATTTGATAGAGTCTGGCATCAATCCTTATTGTCGAAGATGTCACACTACGGCCTTGCATCATTAGTTCCACTAATTTCTTCTTATCTTCATAACAGAAAAATATGTGTAATGGTAGATGGCCTTTATTCTCAATTTCACTCAATAAATGCTGGTGTTCCCCAGGGATCAGTTTTGGCCCCAACTCTGTTCCTCATAATCCTCATTCATATCAATGATCTCATATCTACCACTCATAATCCAATACATTCCTACGCAGATGACTCAACACTCCACAGTTCCTTCACATTTACCAATTCTTTCACCCAACCCGATCTTATACATTCAAAAATAAACACTGCAATTTCTCTGAACCAGGACCTTTCTAGAATTAATGAATGGGGACAAAAGAATCTAGTTTCCTTTAATGCACAGAAAACCAAGTACATTCAATTTTCTAACCGACAGAATCTCACGGACTCCCATATATTTTTTAATGATGTAAATATTCCCACTTCCCCTAGTATTGACATTCTCGGTGTAACATTAACTACTAACTTGAGCTGGACACATTATGTTAGAAGCATTGCTAAGAATGCCTCTAAAAAACTGGGACTCCTGTACAGAGTTCGAGAATTCTTCACTGACGAGCAGTTGGCCGTAATATATAAAAGTCATGTGCGTTCTCAGATGGATTACTGTTCACCTCTGTGGGGTGGAAGTGGAGTGGTTGCATTGAGGCAGTTGGACAAAATTCAAAATAAAGCCATTAGATTAATCAATAACCCTGCAATCACACAGGACCTTCCTACATTATCCATACGAAGAAACGTTGCATCCCTTGCATTATTCTACAGATATTTTCACAGCAATTGTTCCGAGGAACTTGCTTCAATTGTGCCGCCTCTCCACATCTTTCCCCGTAGAACTAGGGCAGCTGAGAGCGCCCATAAATTTACACTTTCTCCTCCACAATGCAGAACTTCTGCTTATCAGAATTCATTTATCCCCAGAGCTACTACTCTTTGGCCCTCGAATTGCTTTCCACAAACTTACAATCTACAAATGTTTAAATCCAGTTGTTACAAACATTTTATGAATGGAGGATGCCTTTAGACACATGGACCTTTTTGTTTTATCTGTGTTTTTCCTTCCTCCGTTCATTGTCTCTTTAAAAAAAAAAAAAAATGGTGAAGGAGCCGGAGAGGGGGCTGGCGCAGGCAGAGCCGCGGCCGCCACCACAGGGGTTGCTGGGCCAGTAGGCAGTTGACCTTAGTAAAGGGGAAAGGCCAGTAAAACCATCAGATATCTACATCCAAGCGTCCCAACCGAATTGTCTAGCATCACAGCTGACGTGGGAGCGTCCGTGGGAAAAGAGAAGAGAGGCAAAGCATAGGCCCGACCTAGAGTAGGATAGAACCCACCCTAGGGCGGAACGGGCCCCAGGAGGCCCTAACCCAGATGCCAGAGGCTCGTAATAGAGCGGTCCTGTAAGAGAAGGTGTCGAGTCAGAGGACCGACCTGGAGCGGGAGTCATCCACGCACCAGGGCGGAGCGAGCTGATTGCAGCCCGTCCTAGAGGCCCGCGGCACCGGTGAGGGTGGAAGGAAAAAAACTCTCAAGGTACTGGTGAGCACAATGTAGGTTAAGACTCAGGAACCTCAAGGCATGAGTGAGTTCAAAGTAGGTGAAGACCGTGTCCCAGGAACTCAAGGGTATGGGTGAGCTCAAAGTATGTTACAACTGTGTCGCAGGAACCTCAAGGTAGTGGAGAGCCCAATGTAGGGGAAGACTGGGTCTCAGGAACCCCAAGGTAATGGTGAGTCCAAAACAGGTGAAGACAGCGTCTCAAGAACTCAAGGTATTGGTGAGTTCAAGGTAGGGTAAGACTGAGTCTCAGGAGCTGGAATCAGACGAAAACTGGTGCCCCCAAGATGGGTTAGAAAAACCGTAGACAGGCAAGCATGAGCAAGCCTAGGAGGCAACAGTGTCTGACATCCAAAATGCCCCCCCCCCAAAAAAAAAAAGTTAGGCTGAGCGAAAAGTCGGCCTAGCCTAAAGAGGGGCAGGGAAAAAAGAAACTCGACGTCGGAACGTAGAGCCCACCGCAGTTTTTGAAGGAATGTTAGCACGACCAGTATGTCGGACGGCAGAGAGCGGCCAAACAATCAGAGGATCACCGAAGACCGCATGTGCGGGGATCCTGGGGTATGCGGCAGACGAACCAGAGAAGGAACTCTGACACTGTTGCCAACCCAAAAAAATACCAAGAAGATGGTTTCACATTTCTGAGAATTTGCAGAAGCCGTGCATGACATGCCGGACCGAACTGGCGACAGTGTGAAGAGTTAGCAACAGCCCCCCATCGACTAAGGCTAGGCCACGAACGCCCCCCCGCCAACAGTCGGAAGAGCGACCCACTAACGGAGGTAACCAGGGCTCATCACTAGGCCTCTATGGGCCAGGAAGAGACCCCAATAGGGAAGGGAACCCTATGAGGAGGCTAAATGAAAGAGAAAGAGGACTGTGCCCCCCCCCTTCAGACATTAAGGTAGCCTAGCCTAGGAAAACTCCGATAGTGTGACAGCCCTTCGCGAAACGAGTTCCTGCCCCCCCCCCCTCCCCCAATGTAAACCCCAAGCATGTGAGCAAATAAGGCGACAGTACCTGTAGGCCTTAGGCGGAGGCGAGGGAGGCACAGGAGTGCATCCAAAGTGGAGCGGATCACAGGTTGGGAAACAGGGGAGAAGAGCATTAAACACCAGAACCGATGCATCAACAGGCATGGACAAGTAGCAATGCACTCCCCAACCCAAACCCAGAGAGGAGCGGACCATCAAGGTACCCTCCGGTCGGGGGCGGGACAACAGGACAGCCAAAAAACCGTGAAACACACGCCGCCGTAGGGCGGGGTAAACACGCCCTGGAGCGGTCCCAAGACGCTCCAGAGCGGGCCACAGCCACCAGAACCTTACCAAAGCACCTCAGAGACAAGTAGGACCGACCCAGAGCGGGGGAAGAACCCGCGCCCTAGGGCGGGTGAAGACACCAAGAAGAGAGGGAGCCGAAAAACCAAACGAACCGACCTAGAGCGTGAAAAACCAGCGCTCCAGGGTGGGGCGGTCACGCTTGAGCGGGAGGACGATACAGCGGTCTCACGCTCTCAAAGCATTAACCACCAGAACCGATGCATCAACAGGCATGGACAAGTAGCAATGCACTCCCCAATCCAAACCCAGAGAGGAGCGGACCATCAAGGTACCCTCTGGTCGGGGGCGGGACAACAGGACAGCCAAAAAAGCGTGAAACACATGCCGCCGTAGGGCGGGGTAAACACGCCATGGAGCGGTCCCAAGACGCTCCAGAGCGGGCCACAGCCACCAGAACCTTACCAAAGCCCCTCAGAGACAAGTAGGACCGACCCAGAGCGGGGGAAGAACCCACGCTCCAGGGCGAGTGAAGACACCATGAAGAGAGGGAGCCGAAAAACCAAGCAAACCGACCTGGAGCGTGAAAAACCAGCGCTCCAGGGCGGGGTGGTCACGCTTGAGCGGGAGGACGATATAGCGGTCTCACGCTCGGTCCAGAGCGGCACCAAAGAAGGAGAAGACAGCGCCGAAGCGACAGACGCACGACCGGGAGCGGTAATACCGACGCTCCAGGGCGGAGCGGCGACCTCCTATTAATAGTCTGAGCGCCAGGGTAAGTGAAAGAAGAAATGTGAGAAGCGCCAGATGCTCACCCTGGAGCGGTAGTACTGACGCTCCAGGGCGTAGCGGCGAGCCAGGTCCAAGTGAGAGAGGACCGAAGCGTCACTCACCGGTGACACTTAACCCTTTCGCTGCGGGTGACGTTCTGGAATGTTTTGGCAAGTTACAGCAATTTCCAGGCTTTAAAAGCCTGTAAAAAACGTAAAATTGGAGTGTCAGTGGGCGGGAGCGTGAGGGGCCCACCTCCGACCCTCAGAGCACTGAGCGGCTCACTGAGCTAGGCTGTGTCTTGCGCGGGTCTCTCTCACCAGTGTAGCCAAGCGAGCGAGTGTTACATAATAGCGGGGTTCCCGCGTTTCACTGGGACCACTGTGGGTGAACCAGACCACGTACAGGGTCCGTTCTGGTGTCATTTTGAAGATATTTTCGCCTAGTTTTCGGCAAAACACATTTCATGTAATGCAGATGCTTGATTTATCATTCAGGAGTGCCTGAATATGCCCTAAATAGCCCAAACATAGCCGCAGCCAAAGGGTTAAGGACATATAAATAATGTGTTCGGCTGCTAAACATAGGCCCCCCAGGGACTCAGAAAAGGAACACCAACCAAAGACCGACCTGGCGTGGGACGTGACCCACGAACAGGGAGGAGCAGAGGAAGACATAGCCTAATCACAAGGCCCTAAGGTGGCAAAAACAAGGTAAATTGGGAGGTTTAATGACCCTCCCAATACCAAATAAGGTAAACCTCCTATTTGGTTGTAGCCTCGGAGTATCCAACGTAGAGCTTATACTATGACGATGTAATCTGCTCCGCTCTAGAGCGGCAATTATCGTATACACATAGCGCAAATTAAATCGATAACATCTAGAGTAGCACCTTACTCTCTCTACTAGGTACGTTGTACATACTTTTGAGGTCTTTTTAATAAAAAAATGAAAAGAGAAACGAGAAAGAAAAGAAAAAGTTGTCGACTAGGCCATTCCATCTGGCTCTTCATGCCGCTGTCAGGGGCGTACCTTCTAGCCCGGTCCGGATTAAAGGGCATCTCGATATCAAGCTACAAAAGAGGCAAGATTGGATGGGCAGGGGTACGGTCTGTGGGAGGGATACTATGACGTTGGATACTCCGAGGCTACAACCAAATAGGAGGTTTACCTTATTTGGTATTGGGAGGGTCGTTAAACCTCCCAATTTAGTAGTAGCCTCTACGTTCCAACGTAGAGCTTAGAGTACCAAAATTGGAGGCGGACATCCAAGCTGAAAAACTCAAACATCAGCAATTAGTTAAGGATCATGAGAAAGAAAAGACAGACTTAAACAAGAGAGTTTATATAAAGAATGTACGGACAGGTGCATATTAAGAGAGGCCACGTACAGTCATGTCATGTTCTTTTAGATCTTAACCTAATCGTATGAATGTTACATATCATAATGGTGGATATGGAAGACAGGATGCCCCCACCCCCCCCTTCATATGGAGTAAAGTAGGAAGTACTACACCGGATAAGACCAAGTGTAAGCATCGCTAACAGCACCGCGCACAATGTAAAAAGTGCCGGAGGTGATAAGTGACTGAACACTTAATTCTGTGGACTACTAGTAAAACAGTAGGACAAACACCCCAATGAAAATGCATGAACATGACACAAGCGGGTGATGCAGAACGAACAGAATGTGATGATGGGAAGAAATTAATGAAACATACAGTAACATCTACATTTCAAACATATAATGTAGTAATGAAGGAAATGAAAAACAAGATCCTTAAGCCTAGGTAAGGTCCTTAACTCTAGGTGACATTATATACATATATGTGCAACCCATAGTCCCTCCCCCCTCCCCCCTCCCCCCAAAATAGGAGCGGACAGGATAGGAGAAAGACAGTAGGGGGAAGGACAAGCATAGAGGAATACCCCTAAGTAACTCTTTGGCCCAACGCAACACAAGGACGCCCTGGCCTGTCCGTGGAGATGGACAGATAGGAGGAGACAAACGGGCTGGGGGAAGACCACAGCCCTGTGTCAGTAATGTCCCTGAGGGAGTGATTGTGAAGGAAGCGGAGCGTGGCCGCATAAGACCTAATGTCATGCGCCGAACCCCGAACCAGAGGATTGCTATCCTTAATGACGCGACACAGGCGTAGTCCCACAGCACGTTTGGACAATCTCCTACTGGTCTTAGGCGCCACCCAGAGCACCAACCCCGACCCCGGCACAGTGGAATGAACGTAAGAATGAAGCGAAAGAACAGGGCACAACGTGTGATGACGATGGCCGCGCTTAAGAGCGGGGACAGTGAAAGGCTTAAACACGTGTGCCTCTCGTTCGTTCTTAGCAAGAAAATGAACAGACGGAGCCAAAGTTACCGACCCGAGGATGGGAGCAAACCGCAAGCAGTTCTGGGCCCGAGACATGACAGCCAACTCCGAAACCCTCTCACCTGTAGCTAAAGCTAGAAGAAACAGTGTCTTGTCAAGTAATCTGTCAGGTGTGGGGTGAAGAGTGTAGGCCGCAGACGAGAGCCTATTGAGAGCCGCCGCCAGAGACCACTGAGGGGGAATCTGACGCGGGGGTGGTCTGAGCCGAAAGCAGGCTCGCATGAAGAACTCCAGTTCTTTCTGAGGAACGACCAACCCCTTGAGGGTCTCAAAAGGCTCACGAATGGCAGACAGGTGGTTCCTAAGAGTGTTGTACATGTAGCGACGCTCCTCAAATAAATAATTGAGGTAGTGAAAAACAAGCACCACTGATGGAGTTGTCTGTGAAGAGGTGTGTACTCACCTAATTGTACTCACCTAATTGTAGTATACAGGATTTGAGCCTAAGCTCGTGTTGTCCTGTCTCTCTCTCTACATTTATCCAATTTTGCTTTAAAAGTTTGGATATTTCTTGCTCCCACCACCTCCCCATCCAACTTATTCCAACACTCAATGCTTCTATACGGGAAGCTGAACTTTCTTACATCAGACTTACATATAACTTTCCTCAACTTACAATCATGACCCCTGGTTCTTCCCTCGTCCCTCACCACAAAATCTCCCTTGTCGATCTTCTCAAAACCTTTCACACACTTAAACATCATGATCATGTCACCTCTCTCTCTCCTCTCCCTCAGCGTTGGCAGCTTTAGCCTCTCCAATCTCTCCTCATAAGGTAGGTCTCTAAGGCTAGCTATCATCTTAGTGGCAACTCTCTGAACTCTTTCCAGTTTTTTATTATGTTTTATAAGGTGTGGAGACCACACCACTGCTGCATACTCCAGTCTTGGTCGTATTATTGTCCCTATTATTTTTGCTAACATCTCTTCATCTAAATAATTCAGAGCTATTCTCATGTTAGTCAACACTCCATAGGTTTCACCAGTTATTTTATTTATATGCTGTTCAGGTGACAAGCTGTCTGCCACAACTACCCCTAGGTCTTTTGCTTTCACAGCTTTACTAATTATTTCATCTCCTATTTTATATCCCCAAGAAGGTCTATATTTACTTTTTCCCATCTCAAGAACCTGACACTTACTCGTGTTGAATTCCATTTTCCAAGTTTGACTCCACTCATATAACTTATCTAGATCTCTCTGTAATTCTTCACAACTACTCCTACTTGTAATATGCTTCATTAGTTTTGCATCATCAGCAAACATAGATATATATGAGTCTATTCCCATTTGAAGGTCGTTGATGAAAACCAAAAACATGATTGGGGCCAACACCGATCCTTGAGGCACTCCGCTTTTTACCCTTTTCCACGAGGAGAACTTTCCTTTTATTACTGTTCGCATTTCCCTCCCAATTAAATAGTTTTCCATCCACTTTAATAATACTCCCTCAACCCGCCCCACAGTCCTGAGCTTCCACAACAATCTCTTATGAGGCACCTTATCAAATGCCTTCTTGAAATCTAAGTAGATACAATCTACCCACCCCTCCCTCCCTTGTACAATGTCAATTACCCTATCATAGTAACTCAACAAATTTGTGGTACACGAATGACCTTTTCTGAACCCGAACTGCTTGCTTGAAATTATTTCCCTCTCCTCCAACATACCCACCCATCTTTTTCTAATAATCTTTTCACAAAGCTTGCATATAACACTCGTTAAGGATACCGGTCGATAATTTAGCGGGTCTTCTTTATTTCCACTTTTATATATTGGAGTTATATTTGCTTGTTTCCATTCTAAGGGAAGCTCCCCCTTGTTTAATGAGTATTGAACAATATTAAAAATAGGTCTCACTAGTTGTTCAGAACATTCTCTTAATACCCATCCAGCAATGTTATCTGGGCCCATAGATTTTCTCACGTCCAATTCTTCCAACAATGATTTTAGTTCATCCTTGTTGACTTCTATCGACTCTAGTCCCTGTATCTCATTCAATTCCACCACAGGTTCTACATAGTCATCCTCCTCCACAAACACGGATGTTAATGTATGATTCATAATTTCACACATACCCACTGTGTCTTCATATAATTGACCCTCTACCCTAAGCTTTGTTATTTTGTCCTTTATTTTAGTTTTACCGTTGATATAACTATAGAACAGTTTGGGTTCTTTATTACATTTGTTTACTATATCTTTTTCAAAGTTCTTTTTCTCCTCTCTTATAGTCTTGACATAGTTGTTTCTAGCATTCTTATACTCATCCATTTTTCCTCAGTGTGTCTCCTTCTCACTTTATTCCATGCAGAGTCCTTTTTGTTCTGGGCAATGTGACATCGCATGTTAAACCACTCTTTCTCCTTAGCCAGCTTTCCATCCTTAAATGTTGGTACATATTTATCTACCCCCTCCCTGTAAATGTCTAGTAACATGGTGTATTTTACCTGAATATTCTGTTCTTGCTCAATAAATGACCAATCCATTTGCAAAGTATCCTCGTAATGATTCATAATCCGCCTTACTATAATTTAGTCTAAATTCCCTATGTTCCTCCTCTCTGCCTTCCAGAAATTCCACTGTCAATTCAAATTCAATCACAGCATGATCACTTTTTCCCATGGGACTCAAATATGTTAGGTTCTTTATTTCTTGGGGGTCTTTGGTGAATAGTAAGTCAAGTCTTGATGGTTCATCACCTCCTCTAAATCTTGTATTTTCCGTAACGTGTTGTGTTAATAGATACCCCATTGTTAGTTCAAGAAATTTGCTACCCCAAGTATTTTCATTTGAACCCGCATCCAAACATTCCCAATCCACCTCCCCGCAATTAAAGTCCCCTGCAAGAATAAGCCTATTTTTCCTTTTACAAATAATTTCTAACATACGCAAGGTTTCCAAAATTAATTCATTATATTCATCATTGCTCCAAGATTTAGTCTTAGGAGGTAAATACATTGATACGATGTCCAATTTTGACCTATCATTATCCTCAATTTCAACTGCTACCACTTCAGCAATGCTATCACCAAGTTTTAATTCTTTAGCAGTAATTTTATTATCTACCATGATCAACACTCCTCCTCCTAGCTTTCCTAACCTGTCTCTTCTCCATGTACTGTATCCTGCACAACTAATTATATTCGTGTCTACCTCCTGGTTAAGCTTAGTTTCAGTCAAACATACTACCCCGGGCCTCTCTCTCTTTACATATTCGTCAAACTCAATCTTTTTGGAAATTAACCCATCAATATTTGTATACATGAACTTAGCATTTCCAGTATTTTCCCTATTTTTCTCTCCCTGCCCGTTCCTTTCTTTTTTGTACGTACCCCTCCCAATTTATTTCCTAGCTTGTCTCCTCTCCTCTTGTCTCCACCTGGACTGTTTCTCGCTCCGTTTCCACCTCCCCTCCCTCTGCCTCCACTTGGACTGTTTCTCTCTCTATCTCCACCTCCCCTCCCTCTGCCTTCTCCCCCGTCACCCGCACCATCTCCCTTTCCTTCCCTACTTCGTCCCTTCGCTTTATATACCATTTCTTTAGTTTTCCCTCCCACACTCTCCAGAAAAACTTCTTTTCGTCTTCTTTCGTCCTTTCTCCATTCTTTACATTTGCCTCGGTTTGCAATTCCTTTCTTATGTTTCGATCCTCAATACTCATATCTTTTCTAATTGTAATTTTCTTAAACTTGCTGGTCAAGTTAAGTCTCCATGTTACGTTCATTATTGCATCCACTGTTACCCTAGACCTAAACTGCACTCTCATTGGCCTTGTGTTTCCCTTACTATATTTACCCATTCTCCTAACTTCTTCAATATCATCTGACCAAGAAGTATAACCAAGAAGTAAAGCTGTGCCAGTGAGATTCATATATCTTCCATGTAGATGGTGTCCAATGTAGAGTGAATTTGTCCGTTAATGATCGTCCAAACAAGGGGAGCCACCCCGCCTCACAAACATCCACGATGCGAATGCCAACGAGGTTCCTAGGTCTCCAATCGACCCCCAGTGGAAGCTTGAGACCGACAGGGGCACGAGATCCGGGCACCATCATTTCAGCTGAGCGTACCAGGCTTGGGCCGGCCATAGAGGCGCGATCAACCAAACTTTGCCCTGGTACTCTCTCAGCCTGTGGAGGACTTTGCACATCAAAAGTGCGTCAGGTGGATGAAACACGGACAGTGACTGCCACCTGTTCCAGTCCTCGCTGAAAGGGTCCGGTCCCCCCGCTGGAGTGCGAATCCAGCGGGTCAGGAACACAGGCAACTTGGTCGTCTCGTGAGAAGCGAACAAGTCGACCTGCGGAACACCCCAGGAGGCTGCCAGGCCGTCGAATACGGTTTGCTTGAATGACCATTCTACCTGGGTGCTCCGTCCCCGAGACAGAGCATCCGCCCACAGGTTGGCAGACCCGGGCAGGTAGGTTGCATGCAGTGTAATGTTGTAACGATCTGCCTGAAAAAACAGTTTCTCCGCCAGATCCTGAAGCACCGCGGATCTGGAGGAGCCCTGTTTCTGTATGCAATGAACTGCAGTAATTTTGTCCATCCGGAAGGCCATCGACCTGCCGGTAAGGGCTTGCCCATGATCCCGCAGGAAGAACAACGGGACTAACAGTTCCAAGACGTTTATGTGTAGGTGAGTGAGACCTGACCACCTGCCTTGGTTTTGGTGACCCATGTTTGACTGGTAGCCCCATCTCACTTCGCTCGACGCATCGGTGTCTATCCAGATGGTCGGCGGGGGCGAAGTCCAAGGCACAGCCCTCGCGTGCATGCCCCGAACAACCCAGTGTGTCAAAAGCAAATGGATCGAGCGCGGAATCGGCCAAAGCCGATGTGGAGGCAACAGTGGGAATGCTTCGTTGCCCAGTTGAATCAGGCGTTTGATCCTGAGCCTCCCTAGGGGAATGGTCAGACACGTCCAATTGAGTGACCCGATCAACGAGTCCCAGACTTTCCTGGTAAGGGAGACCGAGTGCAACGCAGCGAAAAGTTTCCTTCGAATCTTCGATGCGTTCACCCGACTCTGTCTGACGGTCGCGCTCGCCATGTCCCAGTCCCGGCCCACCCACGTCACGTCTTGCGACGGGGTGAGGCACGACTTGGGAACGTTTATCTTGAAACCTAAACGTGTGATGTGTTGGATGACAAGGAGAGTGTGTTGTGCACATTGAGTGGGAGAGTCTGCGGAGATGAGCCAATCGTCCAAGTAAAACAGGATCTGAATCCCCTGACGGAGCAGGGGAGTCAGAGCCTGCTTGACGAGTCTCGTAAAGACTCGTGGTGCGATATTGAGACAGAAGGGCAGCCTGTCGAATGTGAACACTCTTTCGTGCAGCCGGAGCGCCAGATAGCACTGGAACCGAGGCGCAATCGGCACATGCCAATATGCGTCCTTGAGATCCAGGGATATCACCCAGCGGCCGGGACGGAGCGCCAACCGCACCTGACTGATGGTGAGCATCCGAAAGTGGTCGTTCACGATATGCAAATTGAGGCACGACAGGTCGACCACCGGCCTCATCGCATCGCAGTCCTTCTTCGGAACCAGAAACACATGTGAGAGGAAGACCTGCTTGAGCGGTGAGACTTCCCGAACAATCCCATTCTCGAGCATTGACAAGATAACTTTGGCCACGTCCGGAGAGACGTGCCGATGTCGGGGAGGACGTCTGAGAGGAGGCCTTGACCGCCACCTCCAGGACAGACCCCGCTTCACAACCCGACGCGCCCACGATCGGCGAGGCCATTGCCGATAGTGGGGGCAAAAGAAGCCGGTAGGGGCCCCTTGTGTGAGCCTCAACACTCGTTCGGGGAGGCGGTCGGGAGAGAAGGGGGAAAAACCTCGAGGAACTAGCGGTTTTTTGAGCCAGCATAGTCGTCAGTCTTGCCGCGGCTAAACTGACATCCACGGGCACCCTTTCCCCAGTAGCGACCGCGTCCCTGAAACCTGCGCGGAGGATCCTGCGCTGGGCAGCGATGCTCCTGCCTCTGGTCGGTACGCAGCGAGGACGCCTCAATGGCGAGCTGATGAGATGGGCGAAGAGGCGAGCGGCGGACATAAGGGCGCATGGCCCGTCCCCAGCCCCCTTGGCATCGCCCATCGACGGCACCTCTCCCAGGTTGGCGTCCCTTCGGCGGACCGGCCTTCCTCCCACGACCTTGGGAGGAAGCGGCTGCGGGAGGCCGCGACGCCCCAGAAACACGGGGTGCGAAGCGTCCCGCAGACGCAAAGAGGTAAGCCTCTTGCCACGCACCATCCGAGAAGAGACCCTCAGTTGCGAGCTCAGAGAGGAGCAGCTTTGTCCTGATCTCCGCGGGCGCCTTCTTACAGAAGGCCACCCTCAGCGACTGTCTACACTTAGCAGCCTCATGGACGGCACTCTGAAGGTCACCCACCGAGTTCAGGGCGAGCTGCAGCTGCACGCGCCGCAAGGTCTCCCAACCCTTCTTGAGGTCGCCAGCCGGCTCAGCTTCAAGAAGCCTGAGGTGAATCCTCGCCATTTGGAACTGCAGGAGGAGGGTGGAGAGCAAGTGAGCGGCGCATTGCCGGAGCCGGTGATCCCGATGCAGGGCACTCTTCTCCGATGGCACGAAGAAAGACGTGGGCAACTGGTCTAACACAATCTTAAGGGCATTCAGCCATGACCAATATTTGGGAGAGACTCCGTACGATGACAGGACTAGCCCAGACACAAAAGTGGAGTCAGGTGGCAGGAGAGAAACAAAGCCCTCAGCCGACCTGACGCCAAAATCAACCCCTTCCGCCAGCCACCGATCCCACGGCCCATCCTCAAGATTGGTGAGCTCGAGCATGACGTTGCCTTCAGCATCGTGAGCACTCTTCACCAGAGGAAGACCGGCAATGGCTGACAGAGCGGGTGCATCAGCTAAGATGTCATGGCGGGTGTAGTCCGACCATAAACGGGTAGACCCAGAGGGAGATACCCTAGGACGGTACGTAAAAAACTGCATATCCGACCTACTGGGGTGAGGCCGGATATCGACCTCTGGGACTAGGCCGTCCGGAGTCAGTGCCCAGAAGACACCCTTAGCACTAATCTGTATAGCCCAATTCTCAGCAACCGGCCGTTCCCCCCGTGCATGAGTGGCGGCACGTTCCGGGTGAGTAGCCACCACATTCTGCCAAGACGCAGGCTCGCCATACAAAGAAGGGAGGACACGTTTTGGGATCTTAAACTTAGACAGTGGGGAACACTAACGGGCTGGCCAACCATCCCCAGCCCGCTCCCAGGCAGCACAACGAAAGACGGCGAAGGAGCCGGAGAGGGGGCAGGCGCTGGCAGGGCCGCGGCCGCCACCACAGGGGTTGCTGGGCCAGTAGGTAGTAGATCTTCAAATGGAGGAAGAGGGGTAACGACAGGAACCACAGTAGGAAGCTGAGGAGGCCTAACCATAGCCTCGGCAAGCCATTCCAGGGACATTCCAGGGCTTGCAAGGCCCCGAACCTGGCACAGTTCTCTTCCTTGAGGGAGTTGAAGGCCTCGAGCCACTCTGGGGCTGCGGCCGAGCGATCTGGCGACGTCGATTCCGGGGAAGTCGACAGGTCGACGCGCAGCCGACTCCTCTGAGCAGGGAAGCGAGGGGGAGGCGTATAGTGCAGAGCCGGACTAGGGGAATCCTCCAGGACAACAATGTCAGCGTCCTCCTCAGGCTTCATCCAAACCCCCTCGTCGGGGTCCTCAGGATCCTCAAAATCCTCCTCCACGTCAGTCCACTCGTCCTCCTCACCAGCGTCTGGCACTGCCGGAGGAGGCGACCGACCACGCCCCACACGAGAGGACTGGGCACATCGAAACGCCGGATCGACAGGACCCGGGGACCCCAGAGGCGACAGAGGCGGGGCGGGTACATTGACGGCCGGACCAAACAACGAGACCACCCGTGGTGTAGGGGTCGATGTGCTGGCAGGCGGGGGAGTAACAGGTTATGTCCCGCAGCCTGAGACGCCTCAATCTCCCTGATCAAGTCGTGTGTAGTCTTCCGAGTCGGGGTAAAGTGAGGGGACACAACACGAGGCACAGGAGGTGCAGTGCGCTTCGCCCTAAAGGTACAGTAGTTGTCCCTGACGGCCGAACAGGTGAAGGTGGACACTTCCGCTTCCGTCCGCAGTCCAAAGACGTCGTAGAGAGGTCTGCAGGAGGCACTTGAGGAAGGGCGGCCTGGAGCCCTGACGGAGGAGCAGAAGGAAGGCGGAGCAGTAACCGAACATCCTCGTCCTTGAAGTGAGGGATGCGGTGTAGGGTCTTCCCAACATATCGGGAAATGCCCTCCCACGTAGCCAGGAGGCGCGCCAAAGGAGACGAGGGTTGAGACTCCACTGCCATTACATTAATGAGGCAAGGGCCGCACCTCCTGGGAGAATAACCATCCCTGGAGTAACAAGCCACGTGGGTAGGGCATTCTAGATGGCCGGGACTGACCACAGGCTTACCACATCCCCGCCTGGTGCAGAGAGGGAGCGGCATCACACCTGCAACCGGAAGAAAAATACATTCTTGAGCCCCCATACAGGTAGGTAAAAACTCTAGCAGATAGAAGAATCCCCTGAAAACTGAGACAGGCACAAAGGGAGAAAGCCACCCGCGAGTGGCCCCTACCCCTGAAGCTGTAGCGTTCACCAGACAAGGATAATAACCCCCCACCCCCCTTGAAAATCCCAAGGAAGGATGAAGGCCAATAATACACCACCATAAACAAAATAAGAAAGTCGCAAGTTAAACCCCTCCGACATATGACGCGAGTTTGAGCCTATGAGGGAGACTTGAAAACCTGTGTTACCAGCAGGGTTATTTAGAAACCTTTAGGTAAGGGACGTCAACCTCAGCAGTCGTCGTTGAGTTAGCTGTGGGCAGAAAACTAATTGTGGAGAGGTAATTATAAGAGGGAGAAAATCCAATTTCTTATCGCTAATCTGGCAACCTCTGCGTCATATGAGTCTGAAGGGGTTAAACTGATCACAAGGGGAGGGAGACGCCCAAAAGCGCTCACTAGACCTTGAGAAAGAAAAACCTCCGCCGCATAACGGAGAGTGCAGATTCCCCCCGCCCCCCCCAATGTAAACCCCAAGCAGGTGAACAAATAAGGCGATATTACCTGTAAGCCTTAGGCTGAAGCGAGGGAGGCACAGGAGAGCACCCAAAGAGGAGCGTATCACAGCCTGGGAAAAAAGGGAGAAGAGCATTAAACACCAGAACCGATGCACCAACAGGCATGGACAAGTAGCAATGCACTCCCCAACCCAAACCCAGAGAGGAGCGGACCATCAAGGTACCCTCCGGTCGGGGGCGGGACAACAGGACAGCCAAACAAGCGTGAAACACACGCCGCCGGAGTAAACACGCCCTGGAGCGGACACCGAGACGCTCCAGAGCGGGCCACAGCCACCAGAACCTTACCAAGGCACCTCAGAGACGAGTAGGACCGACCCAGAGCGGGGGAAGAACCCGCGCCCTAGGGCGGGTGAAGACACCAAGAAGAGAGGGAGCCGAAAAACCAAACGAACCGACCTGGAGCGTGAAAAACCATCGCTCCAGGGCAGGGCGGTCATGCTTGAGCGGGAGGACGATATAGCGGCCTCAAGCCTGGTCCAGAGCGGCACGAAGCCCGAACTAGAGCGGGGCCAATGGGGGACAGACCAGAAGCAGGCACCAAAGAAGGAGAAGACAGCGCCGAAGCGACAGACGCACGCCCTGGAGCGGGAATACCGACGCTCCAGGGCGGAGCAGCGATCTCCTTATTAATAGTCTGAGGGCCAGGGAAGAAGTGACAGACGCTCGCCCCGGAGCGGCAATACCGACGCTCCCGGGCGGAGCGGCGAACCAGGTCCAAGTGAAAGAAGACAGGTGATGAGTGCCAGACGCTCGCCCTGGAGCGGTAATACCGACGCTCCAGGGCGTAGCGGCGAGCCAGGTCCAAGTGACAGAGGACCGAAGCGTCACTCACCGACGACACTTAAAACAGAAAGTAATGTAACGGAGAAGTGTGTACGTCTGCCAAGTAGGCTCCCCAGGGACTCGAGAAAAGGAACGCCAACCAAAGACCGACCTGGCGTAGGACGTGACCCACGAACAGGGAGGAGCAGAGGAAGACATAGCCTAATTGCAAGGCCCCAAGCAGGCAAACTAAGGGAAATTGCAGAATACAATTTGGGGATCTGGAATAGTCAGAAAACTGGTGCGAACCCCACAAATAAAAAGGAGGGTCAAAGGACAACCCCAGGGGCTGCAACAGAATCGAACGACAAAACGCCCCCTGTAGGCTAGACTACCCTAAAAAGTTAGCCTAATTGGCACTAGGTGATAGCAATAAATAAAAAGAAGGACGCCACTAGCAACCGCACACCCCAAGAGGTGTGAGTGCGACATTAAAAGACCAATCATGGGGCAAGTGACATCCCGGGTCGGCGCCCCCCACCATAACATCACCCGAAAAACCGAAGTTAGCCTAGCCACTGAAAAAACTCGCGGAAGGCAGAAACTAAGGTAGCGACAAGAAGCCCTAAATGAAGAGAACCTATCAAAACTGAAACTAAAGTCACCGCAAGGCTAAAAGCAAAATAAGGCAAAGGCCTTGCAAACATTAGCGGTGTCCAATGACACGCATGCGCAGAGGGCTGAAAACATGAGAGACCTCCACTTTCAACGCAAACACTCGAATTAAACACCTGAGTGCCCATTTTACGTTGTGCCTACAACACGGATCACCTATCTATAAATCCAGGTGCCAAATAAAGGCCCAAAACTCACCAAAAGGTGACGAAGATAGGAGTGGAAGGCACCAAAATACGGAGCACCAGAAACACGTGTGCACCCGAGTGGTAGCACCGAAAGAGATGCCCTTTAATCCGGAACGGGTTAGAAGGTACGCCCTTGACAGCGGCGTGAAGAGCCAGATGGAATGGCCTAGTCGACAACTTTTTCTTTTCTTTCTCGTTTCTCTTTTCCATTTTCTATTAACCCGGGAAGCGCTATAGGCCTCACGGAAGGCTTCCAATAGGGAACGCGATAGGCCTCACGGAAGCAAGACCATAAAAAAAGCCTTCCAAAACATCCCAGGGGCTATCAAAACAAAGGAATTTGATTCTAGGTGAGATAATTCCCCTCTAGTACTCATCCATGTGTTTCTCACCCCCCCCCCCCTCCCCTCCTTCCCCACCTTATTCCCCCCTCCTCAATTATCACCTATTATTCCTCTTATTTTCATCATTTATCGGTTATTTTTCTCTCCCGCGATAATGTAGCACAAGTGGGTTGCATAAAAGATCGTTATATAACACCCAGACACTGGCACACACCGCCCGCTCGCCTCAGTTGACTCACAGACAGGGAGAGGGGAGGGTTGCCTGTGGCTCTCTCTTGCCTGAGATTATGACCGGGTGGCCAATATCTTCGTTTTTCACCACCCAAATGCTTTTCCAACTTATTTTAGCACTCTTGAAGGTTCATATATACATCATATATGTAAAATAAAAGCATACCGAAAACAAATAATGCTCTATATTGTAAATATAACGAATTCTGTCAGAATCCAAGGCTAGAAATGCACAAATAACTACCCTAGCCCCTACTGTAGGTCTATTTCGCGCTTGTCCGGTTAAAAAGACCTCAAAAGTATGTACAACGTACCTAGTAGAGAGAGTAAGGTGCTACGCTAGATGTTATCGATTTAATTTGCACTATGTGTATACGATAACTGGCGCTCTAGAGCGAAGCAGATTACATCGTCATAGTATAAGCTCTACGTTGGAACGTAGAGGCTACTACTAAATATATTATATTTCATCTTGTTTGTATATATGTCATTCAAAGATGCGCATATATTATATTTCAGCTTTCCGAGGGTAAATAAATACTTCCGATATATATCTATCCTTGTATTTGAATGATGCATCTTGCTAGATGTCCGTATTTAGTGACAATTACCAAGTGGTGTACAATAGACACGTGAAAAGGTTACAAATATTAGAATGCTGTATGAGGGAGGAGGGAGGTAGGAAGGGCAGTAATGCCTGCCTCTCACTGTCTGAGTTTGACGTCTATGGGGAGAAGTCGGCCACCTCTTCTTATCACACACCATTTCAGTTCTCTCCACTCAATATTTTGCCCGTTAGGGCGAGTTATAAAGAGCGCAAATATGCGTAATAATGCGTATTATGCCCAGAGAGAGAGAGAGAGAGCATGGAGATAGAGAGGGGAGGGGAGGAGAGTGGAGTGGAGATAGAGAGAGGAGGGGAGGGGAGTGGAGAGAGAGAGGAGGGAAGGATATATATAGTGACATGCTGTAGGCAACGAAAAGGAATTCTCTCTCTCTTTAGCACAGATATTAATACCTACCATTTGTGCAAAACATTTATTTCAGCTTTCCGAAGGCAAATAAGTACTTCCGATGAATATCTAGCCTTGTATTTAAATCATGAACCCCGTTAGATGTCATTACTTAATTAAAATTAAAATGTAAAACTTGCAAACTAAACAAACCAAAATTGGGACAAGGACAATATAAAGTCAAATTAAATTATCAAAATCGCTATGTGGAAACAACGCTTACTAAAATGAAAATTATTAAATAAAAGAACACAATCCACCACATAGAGACATGTCTAAGGGTTAGATTTATACACAGGATAATATATGTAAATACAAACTTCAGGCCATAATTATTGGGTGAGGTGAGGGAGGGAGGTGGGTAAGTGCCACATATCACAGTCTGAGGAGGAGGTGGGTGAGTTGCAGTACTGCCAATTTTAACGCTAGATCTATGTCTTTACTTCAATTTAGCAAGCCTTATTTTTATAATATTATCTATGAGTCATTTACTAGGGATAATTTGAAAATTTCAGACATTCTAGTCATAATACATTGTAAAATTTGCAAAACAAACAAACCAAAACTCTTTAGAGATTGCGGCATTATTCTAGCATTGTTTGACTATGTAGGCAACATGCTAGCGACTTTTGAGAAAGGATCTAGCGGTATTTTGTGGTAACACTTAACTTTGGGTTTAGGGAGGAGGGTTAAAATACAAGTCAAAGAGGCAATTGTCAAAACTTTTAAGATCCAGATCATTGTTATTAACCTCTGAAGTGCGCATGGGGGTAATTGGAAACGTCCCCCTGTGCTGACGTATTTGAGGTGTTTCCGTCACTAAAATATTCATTGTGCCATTAATAGCATTAATACTTATCCATATGCGCCTATTATGGGTTGATTATAAAGGTATTAACCTGAAACAACAATAAAACGAGTGAAAACAGCGTTTGGATGGTCAAAATCGGAGATATAGCCCGCGAGTTGTATAATGTATGGGTGAGGCAATCTGCTTTCCCGCCAATTTCCCCCAAGGCCACTGAGACACAGTCGATCGATACTCTCTCTCTCTCTCTTGCACTCGCTTGCTATCAGTGATGACCACACCCTCCAATCGGATTTCTAATGTTAGCACGAAAATATACCTCAGAATAAGGGAATAACAGGGAAAATAGGTGATAACTGAAGGAGAGGAGGAAAGTGGGGAAGGAGGGGAGGTAGAGGACTGAGATTTTGCATGGCCCAGGGGCCAAAAAAAAAAAAAAATAAAAAAAAAAAATATATTTTTTTTTTTTTTTTCGATGTCAAAAGTTGATTTTTGTTTTCTCTGACTCTTAAGAGTCTCCCCGCAGTGCGCCGGGGGAACTCTTAAGAGTCTCCCCGCAGCTCCCGGGTTAAAGTAAGCATTTGGCAAAGTAAGGAATTTTCAGAAACCTTAGCCAATACTCTGCTATTCACCAAAAGTAAATTTGAATTATCATTATTATTTGGTAGGGTAGGTATGTATAGGTAGGTTGGTTAAATAATTGGTGGAATTCGTAGGGACTCTTAACTTTTTTTGATAGAGTTAAATTTTTTAAATGCATGGATCTGAATGATTAATATAAATATTATTAAGCAAAACTAGGGGATACGGGGAAGCAAAGACTGAAAACGTTGTGTGGGTACAGATTACGGTTTTAAACCCATTTTAGAATAGACAGTTTTCAATGCTGCGGCCAAACTATTCCACCAATTTCTATTCTTTTGGTACCAAAACGTTCGGAATTGCGAGCCTCGCCCAACTACGCAAAAATGGCTCTGATCATCTGCGTAGATTTCAAGATATGGATTTTTAAGTGTATTTCGAGGGTTTTTTCAAGATTGCCGAAAAAAAACCCCTAAGCAAAGCAAAACCTTTTCCATAACATTTGCGGAGCATTAGTAGTGGAGTCCATATACCAAAGCCCAATCATATCCTATGAGTGGGAGAGACGGTATTTACGTTTTAAATTTTTCGGGAAACCGGCTGCCACGCATCTGTTTGACTGCCATTTTGGATGCTTAGAGCATATCAATAGTTGCCCAATAAAGAAACGCACCTTGTGTGATAGTTTGGTCCAGATCCGACAAACGGTTCCGGAGCTATTGCGTAAAAATCGGCGTGGAAAAATAATTTGGAAGAATAAGAAGATTTAATTATTACAATAGGGGTTCCCCGCTAGGGCACGAACCCCTAATAATAATAGTTCTTAAAGCTAGCGCATGCTAAGCCAGCTAAGGATAGCCGAATAAGGCTGATTAGGCGTATTTCCATTGGGGTCCTGAACGTCTACTACTACTGTGGTGATGGGCTGGTCTATCAGAGTGAGAACTGAGCGATCTCTGCCATACCCATAGCTTGCTCTGACTGTTCCTTTTACTTATATATTTTCTAGATCTCAAGTGACGGCGTCTCTTCCGTGGATTTACCTCCCAATCTACCAAGATTGGAAGCCAAAGTGTCACATTTTTCCTTTGCCCCCTCAACTTTCTCTTCATAATTGCTGAGGGGCACAGGGCCCTGGGTGGGGCTTTGGTTTCCCGGGCGTTTCCGCACCCTCCTCAGCTCCGCGCCATGGAGTGGCTTCGGTCATCCAGGCTTTATTGTGGTAGGCAGGGAGGGTTCTGTGGGGGCGCTCGGTTATGGCCTTGGCCTTGCTCGGGGCCTTGGGGCTGTTCGGCCAGGCAGTCTGGGGAACAACAACAACAACAACCTCATCCCCTTGCTGATGAGGGACGGTAACGACTCAGTGCTTGTGAAAAACCTATAAGGCGCCGAGCGTGGGCGCGATCCTGGGACCTTCTGGGTGGAAGTCCAAGACGCTAGTCACTACACCAGATCTGTGAACGAAGCCAGAGGGAAGAAGACCAAGAGTGTCTCTGGTGGTAGAATGAGGGACTTGAATGGGGAGGCGGTGGAGGGTGACGGTGTGGTGGATGTGTGGGAAGATAATTTTAATAGTTTAGCTGTAAAGAGTAGGGGGAAGGCAAAGATCTCATTTCTTACAGTTTCTTACAGTAGATCCTCTGGAAAAAGGCAAACTATGCCTGTGTATCCAGCTCAGTACCAGTACTTGCACTGCTGCGGTCGTTCACGGTGTTGGCGGCGGCGGTAGCAGACGCAACATTTTTACTATTCTGTATTTTTGTTTTATAATCAAACTTCAAATCTTGTCTTCCCCATGCTTTATCAAGATTACTTTCAAACTCCCTTATTGATTCGGAATCGACTACATACTGGGGCAGTGCGTTCCACTCATTTACCACTCTATCACAAAATGAGTTCTTCGCCTTCTCAAGCCTATTTCTTTCTTTGTAAATTTTCTTAGAGTGTCCTCTCGTTCTTGTTCCCTCCCGCATCAAGAAGATACCTTCACACACATCCTCATCGTACTTTCCTGACACTATCTTAAAAGTCTCTATCATATCCCCTCTCTTTCTCCTATATGCCAGTGTCGGAAGTCCCAGTGTCCTCAACCTCTGCTCATAGCCCGCGTTCTTCAACGTTGGTACCAGCTTGCTAGCTCTTCTCTGCACTTTCTCCACTGCTTCTATATCTTTTACCATATATGGAGCCCACACCTGGTTTGCATATTCCAGGTGTGGCCTAACCAGCGCTGTATATAGATTCCTGAAGATTTCTTCGTCAAGTGACACAAATGTCCTCCTTATCAGCCCTACAATTCTATTGGCTTTGTTTATCTTTTCCGCTAAATGTTCTGAGAAATTTAACTTATTATCTATCACTACTCCTATATCCTTATCTGCACTCACTTCCTCCATCGCTTCATACATACTGTATCCTACCTTGTCTATCTTGCTGGTCCCAATCCGCATGTACTTGCATTTTTTTGGATGAAAAGGCATTAACCAATGCTCAGACCATCCCTTCATGCCCTCCACATCTCCTTGAAGCAAACCCATATCTTCCTTACTCCTCACTCTTCTATACAGTTTAGTGTCATCCGCATACAGGTATACCTCACTTCCATTAGTTATAACTTCAGGCAAGTCGTTGATAAATATAACGAAACAGCAGTGGTCCCAACACAGATCCCTGAGGTACCCCACTTGTAATTTCCCTCCACCCCGAGCCTATTCCATTCACCAATACCCTCTGTCTCCGATCTTTCAGGAAGGCTTCTATCCATTTCACACATTTCTCCCCTATATTATAGCTTCTAACTTTCTCTATTAACCTTTTATGTGGGACCTTATCGAAGGCCTTCATAAAATCGCAATATACCACGTCTATTACATCACCATCTTCTAGAATTTGCATCCAATCATCTACCACCTTAATTAGCTGTAGTACCGTCGACCTCCCCGGCAAGAATCCGAACTGTCTCCCACTGAAAAGTTGGTTTGACTTCATATGATCCATTATTCCTTCTCTAATTACCGTTTCCATTAGTTTACACACAACACTTGTCAAACTGACTGGTCTATAATTCCCTGGGTCATTTCTCTTTCCCTTCTTAAATATAGCTGTTATGTTCGCCTCTCTCCAGTCCATCGGGATTTGTCCTGTATTAAACGATACCTCAAATAACATTTTCAATGGCTCTACTAACATCTCCCCTCCTTCCTTTATGATTCTTGGGTGTATCCCATCCGGTCCCGGTGACTTACTTCTGTTCATTTTTTCTATAGCCCTTCTTATTCTAGCATGGGAAAACTCTACTAGTTCTAGTGCCGGTGCCTGTTTGATGGGAATAGTAGGCACTGCGTCCTCCGACTCCACTGTTAGTACCCCCCCAAAGTATTTCCCCAGCACCTCTGCTTTCTCCTTATCAGTCTCCGCTCTACTCCCATCATTCAACCCCCCCACCAGCTCTGGGATCCCTACTCTTCTTGTTAAATTTCCTGAATGTACTTCCAGAATATTTTTGGATTATCCTTCACATTTCTAGCTATCTCTCTCTCCCTCTCCTTCACCCCCCTCCTTGTTTCCCACCTTATTTTATTGTTTATTTGTCTACGTTCCAGATCCACTTCCATAGCCTCTATACTAGACCCCCTGTTCTTTTTTAACAATTTTAATCTTTCCCACAATCGTTTCTTTCTTCTAATCAATATCCAAAGCTTTCTTTTCATTGGCAATTCTGGGTTAGTTCTTTTCCTCAATTTTGTTTTATCCTTATATTCCCTTACTGGTACACTTTTGGATACAGCATTCTCCAGTTTGACTCTAATTTTCCTCCACATTCCTTCAGCGTCTTCACCGTTCAAATATTCCCCCCAGTCAATGTCCAAACACCGTCTCAGCAGCTCATAATCTGCTCTATCATACATGTATATTTTTCTATTGCTTTTATTATCCCTCTCCAATTTAATGTTACAACTAAAGCTTATACAGGCATGGTCACTACGACCTATAGGGCTATCCACATTAACATGTTCCACTATATCCTCTTCATTGCTAAAAATCAAATCAAGTACACTCCCCTGCGTCCCATCTCTATATCTTGTCATCTCTACAATATGTTGCGTTAAAAAACAATCTCTCACTTTCTCTATAAACTTATTTTCCATGCTACCCTGTCCCGCTGGAGTAGTACAATTTGCCCAGTTGATCCCTGGCAAATTGAAATCTCCAATCAAAATTTTATATTTGTTCTCTCTATTATCTATCTCCTCCATTGCTTTCAGTAGGTTATCATCCTCTCCCCTGCTATTATTTGGGCTTCTATATATAGAGGCAATTAGAATTGATCCTCTTACACATTTTACTTCAATACACAAATACTCACAATACTGCTGTCTCATCCATGGGAATGGAAAGAGGTAGAATAAACAGGGTAGATGAAAGACAGATAAGCAGAGAAGAAGTAAAAGAAGCCATCAATAAACTTAAAATGGGCAAAGCTGCTGGAGTAGATAACATCCCAGGTGAAATGCTGAGATATGGGGGAGAAGAAGCTGTAGACATAATGCATATGTTATGTAAATTAGCATGAGAAAAAGAAAGTGTACCAGAGGACTGGAGGAAAGCAGTGATAGTACCCTTGTATAAAGGGAAGGGTAGTAAAGAGGAGTGTAAGAGTTATACGGGAATTAGCTTGCTTAGCATACCTGGCAAGGTATACACAAGAGTAGTAACAGAGAGACTGCGGAAGTTAACGGATGACAAAATAGGCGAGGAGCAGGGAGGTTCCAGAAAGGCTGGGGGTTGCGTTGACCAGATAGCCTCAATGCGTTTGTTGGTAGAGAAGTATTTGGCCAAGAACATATAACTCTATAAAGAATTAATGGATTTGGAAAAAGCCTACGACAAAGTAGATTGGCCACTTGACACCGTCAGTGTCATTTGAGGCCTCTCGGAGAATGAAATAACAATCCTGGGAGAGGACCTGAATGGTCACGTGGGAGCATCTGCAGATGGATACGAGGGAGTACATGGAGGAAATGGTTATGGAAGGAGGAATCTGGATGGCGAATATATACTGGAGTCCTGCGCTGCAGTCAACATGGTTGTGTGTAACACAAAGTTCAAGAAAAGACAGAGCCATCTGGTCACATATAACTCTGGGGTCTCCAGTAGCCAGATAGATTACTCCTTGGTTAACAGGAAAGACTGGAAACTGGTTCGAGATGTAAAGGTCATCCCGAGCGAAAAATTTATCCTGAGCGCAAGAAGGTATACATAACCAAAAGGAGAGTGTGCCTGCTGAAGAACAAGGAAGTTAGGGATAAGTTTCATTGTGAACTGGAGGAAATGAATAGAAATAAGGAAGCTAGGCCTAGCATTGTAAAATAGTCAATGGAATTTCCTTAAGCATAGCCTTCTCACTGCCACTGACAAAGTCTGTGGGAAAACAAAGGGTCACCCCAGGATTAAGACCTGATGGTGGAACGTTGAGGTAGAACATGCTGTGAAAAAGAAAAGGAGATGCTTCAAAGCATGGAAGAAGGGAGGTAGTAAGGAGGAATACCAGGCAGCTAAACGAACAGCCAGAAGAGTTAATTACAATGCTAAAAAAGGCATTAAGGACCTGGTCCTCGAACAAGTGTATAACACTGACAATTCCAATGGGATCTTCAACCTAGCTAGGCGAGTTAAAAATGACAGTAGGGATATTATAGGTGTACAGTGTGTTAGAAACGATAATGGGAAGATTGTGTATGCAGAAGATGGCATCAGAGAAGCATGGAAGGCACACTATGAACGATTGCTAAATGTAGAGTTTGAATGGGATAAGGAACAGCTTAGTATCGAAAAACCAATATCTGGACCCCCTCCTTTGATAGCACCAGCTGTAGTGAGAGACGCAATCAATAAAATGAAGGACGGTAAAGCTCCAGGGTGCTCTGACATTGTCGCTGAGATGATAAAAAGTCTCAGAGGAGACTGGTGTCAGCTTAGTCACTGAGATGATAAACACCATAATTAAAGATGAGAAAATCCCCGAGGAATGGCACAAAAGTGTAATAGTAAATACAGTAAACCCTCGCTATTTCAGACTAATTGGGGGAACACCCTGTCCGAAATGTCCGAAAATCCGAGGTGTCCGAGGTCCGGCTGTGTTCGATCTAAAAGAGGACAAAAAACCGACCTGAAAGAAAAAAATCCGAGGAAAAAAAAGAAAAAAAGAAAGTGAAACGAGAACAAACATCACCGTTGATTAAATAGGGAAACGGGAACGAACTTCATGCATGTGAATAAATGCGCCCTCAGAAGGGAAACGTGAACGAACTTCATGCACCCATGACAACGAATAGGCCTAGGCTAGGCTACTTTTGGCTAGGCTACCCTATTCGTACTTTAGGTTAATATACTGTACAGTAAGCACATAGTAATGAATATGAAACAATAAGTTCAGTTGATGGTCGAAAAATATGAATCAACACTCACCGCTTCATTGCAGGTCCACCCCTTCACCTCACTTCACCTCTCTCCACTTCTCCACCTCACTCCTCTTCTCCACCTCACTCTCCTTGACCACCTCACTTCCCTTCTCCATTTCAAGTGATATCGAGGTCACCTTACGCTTTGGGAGGCATGATAAAATGGGAATATATGCGGAGGAGATAAAAATCACACAAGATGGCTACCAACTCAAAGCGTACTGACGCCCGTGATGTCACTTCTCGTCCAGGCGGGTGACTCAGAGTGCAGCCTGTATATCGGCGGTCCGACGGAGCCCCGTTTTGACGGACATTCACCGGGGATGGTGGTGCGTCACCCGACAACGTCGGAGACTGTTGGAACGATGACGGAAATGTCCGAAAAACGGAAGTACGTGTCCGAGACGTGACGGCGATCCGGCTAGTACGGGTTTCCGACAATTAGAGGTCCGAAATGGCGAGGGGTTACTGTATATACAAAAGAAAAGGGGATGCTCTAGATAGAGGTAATCATAGGAGCCTGAAAATGCTTGACCAAATCATGAAGGTCTGTGAGAGAGTCTGAGGGTTTGATCAGGCAAAGCATCTCCATTGATGATATGCAGTTTGGTTTTGTGCCAGGACGTGGTACAACCGAAGCTATCTTCATAGTCAGGCAGATACAGGAAAAATACTTACTAAAAGGCAGGGCTCTTTACTTTGTTTGTAGACCTGGAGAAGGCCTTTGACAGGGTGCCTAGAGATGTTGTGCAGTGGGCTATGAGGAAACTTGGTGTGGAAGGCTGCACTGTCTAGAGATTTTAGATCCGGACTCCCATGGGAAGTGTTTTATGCAGACGATTTAGTCCTAATAGCTGACAATGTGCAAGATGCTGAGGCCAAATTCAGAAGATGGAGAGAGGGCATGGCGAACAAGGGTTTAAGAGTCAATATTAACAAAACCAAGGTTATGCATTGTAAATTGAGACGAGGCAATGTGGAAAAGAGCGGTGCATACCCATGTGCAGTGTGTGGAAAGGGTGTGGGCGCTAACTCGATTCGGTGTAGCATCTGTCGATGTTGGGTGCACCATGGGAGTAAGCGTTGTAGTAGAATAAAAGGGCCCCTGCCGAAGGATAAGTCAGAATCAAGAAATTTAAGTGCGTAGTGTGCAAGGGCGAGCTTGTGTTAAGTGATGATCCTGTGGCTGTGAATTTTGGAAATGAGTTATTGGAGCTGGTGGACAAGTTTTGTTACCTAGGAGATACCATCTCTGCCGGTGGTGGGGCCAAGGCTGCCACTGTCCCTAGAATTAGATGTGGCTGGGGGAAGTTCAGAGAACTGCTGCCAATTCTGACCATGAAAAGAATGCCTCTCCCCCTGAAGGGAAAGGTGTATACCTCATGTGTTAGAAGTGCAATGACATATGCCTCAGAAACATGGGCCATTAACGTAGAAGATGTCAACAGAATGGAACGTAATGAGATGAGAATGGTGAGATGGATGTGTGATGCCAAACTGCAGAATAGAATAACAAATGATAAGCTGAGGAGACATTTAGGTATAAAGAGTATTAGCGAGGAGATGCGTACAAGTAGATTGGGATGGTATGGGCATGTGAAGAGAATGGATGAACAAAATTGGGTGAAAAGATGCAGGTCTGTGATTGTGGAGGGAGCTGCACCAAGGGGTGGACCGAGGAAGACCTGGGATCAGACTATACGTGCTGATCTCAAATGAAAAAACTTGACAAGTGAAGCAGCCCTTAACAGGGTTGCCTGGAACGCCGTCATTAGGACAAGAGACTGAAACTGCACGTATGTGTGGAGCACTCAGTCTTAAAATGTTACCGGTATGTATGTATGTATGTATTGGGAGGGTTTGTGGGATGTGTTAACAGTACAGTAAACCCTCGCTATCTCGGACCTCTAGAAGTCGGAAACCCGGACTACTCGGACTGGCATCGGCCTCTCGGAAAGTTCGCCGTATATCTCGGAAAATTCCGAGATGTAAGGGGAAAACTCCGAGGGCCCACATGGTCTGTCGGACAATATATCTCGGAAAATTCCGAGATCTAAGGGCAAATTCCGAGATCTAAGGCTACAGTAAGGTGGAGAAGGACAGTGAAATGGAGAAGGAAAGTGATATTTATAATATATGTCTGCTGGATACTGTACAGGTACTGTAATTTATCTTGAATCAACGTTGTTAGTGATAGGGAAGTCTCCGTTTTCTCTGGTGGCTCGGACTCCCTCTTCCAATTCGGACATTTTCCTCTCTTAAGTCGGACATAAGTCGGACTTCGGACATCTCGGATTTTCGGTCATCTCGGACTGGGTCTCCCCCCAATTAGTCCGAGATAGCGAGGGTTTACTGTATATGGTGTGGGAGGAAAGCTGCTAATGGCAGAAAAATCTTTCTATAGGAATGCAATGGCAAATGTGAAGGTAGGAGATAAGTTAAGTGCGAGTTTTGAGGTCAATGTAAAAGTAAGACAGGGATGTGTGATGTCACCTTGGTTGTTCAATATATACAGTACAGTACATGGATGGAGTGATTAGAGAATGTAGGGCGGGATCAATGGGTATAGGAACTAGGCTGGAATCAAGAGGGAAGAGAGTGGAAGATTTTAACATGCCTATATGCAGACAATGCAGTCCTGTTGGAGGAAAATGTGGAAGAACTTCAGAGACTGGTCACAGACTTTGACAGGGTATGCGAAAAGAGAAAGTTAAAGGTCAATGTAGGGAAATGTAAGGTAATGGTGCTTGAGAGAAAATGAATGAAACCATAGATTTTAAGGTAAAATACAGAATTAAGAAAGAACATGAGAAAAGTTGTAAAATAATAAAGAGAAAGGAAGTATTGGAAGATATCGTAAATACGATAGGCTATGACTCTTTTGTGATCCCGTATGTCTCTGTGACGTCACGGTCGCTCCTGCAGCACGACGTAGGACGAGTAGATCGTATATTATAAGATTGTAAATAAGTTAAGTTATAAAAGGCCTAATATACTATTAACCTCTGAAGTGCGCATGGGGGTAATTGGAAACGTCCCCCTGTGCTGACGTATTTGAGGTGTTTCCGTCACTAAAATATTCATTGTGCCATTAATAGCATTAATACTTATCCATAGGCGCCTATTATGGGTTGATTATAAAGGTATTAACCTGAAACAACAATAAAACGAGTGAAAACAGCGTTTGGATGGTCAAAATCGGAGATATAGCCCGCGAGTTGTATAATGTATGGGTGAGGCAATCTGCTTTCCCGCCAATTTCCCCCAAGGCCACTGAGACACAGTCGATCGATACTCTCTCTCTCTCTCTTGCACTCGCTTGCTATCAGTGATGACCACACCCTCCAATCGGATTTCTAATGTTAGCACGAAAATACCTCAGAATAAGGGAATAACAGGGAAAATAGGTGATAACTGAAGGAGAGGAGGAAAGTGGGGAAGGAGAGGACTGAGATTTTGCATGGCCCAGGGGCCAAAAAAAAAAAAAAAAAAAAAAAAAAAAAAAAAAAAAAAAAAAAAAAAAATCGATGTCAAAAGTTGATTTTTTTTTTCTCTGACTCTTAAGAGTCTCCCCGCAGTGCGCCGGGGGAACTCTTAAGAGTCTCCCCGCAGCTCCCGGGTTAAGCAATATTGCCATGGTCTTATGTACAGTCGGCCCTCGGGTAACGCGGCTTTAGGTTCCGCGGTTTTGCTCTAACACGGGTACCCCAAATGTGCCGAGTCAGCATCTAACACGCTTTGTTTATGTAGCGCTCGTGGCGGGTGGCGGCTGGTCGGCATCTCTCGGCATCTGTCGGCCTGTGACGGCAGACTCGTCAGACCCGTATATACCAGCGTGCATAAGACACATTTATAAACCTCCAAAACCCTCCAAAACCATGGATGGCCTTATACGACGAATATACTTTCAATGCAAGTTAATTTGAAACATCGAGATTCATCAGCTGATTTTCCGAGTGACCGAAATCGTGTGTGTTATTGTTGAGTCAGTTTGTGTGTGTGTGTGTGTGTTGTTCTTGTGTGGCTATGTCCAAACCCGAGTTATTTCTGTATGCAATAAAATGTTATTATAATTTACTCTATGGAATTGAATTTCATTTTACCAAATAATATTTATAATAGTAAAAGCCAAAGAAAAATACATTAAACTATAACTCTAATGAAGGCGGTAGATTGTTGGCAAGTTTAGCCAAGCTGCCGCCGCCTGCCTCTCACGCAGACGACATGTGGTTTGTTATTGTTGTACTACAGCTGAGCAGCATTGTTTTTGTGTCAAATAAATGGCATTTCATAGTACCAATGGTCTTAATTGGATATATTATTGACCCCTAGTATGAAGGTATGTTGCCAACGTAATAATACTGACAAATAAATAGATAAATCGGGTGGTAAGTGGTAAAAAAAAAGGGGACTTTGGGAAAGTGGCCAGAACAAATGGAATTTTTCCCATATAACCTTTGCTTTATGTAACGCGTGTTTGCCTAACACGGCCTTGGGCCAGTACGATATACCCGCGTTATCCAAGGGTGGACTGTATTACATATGAATTTATCGTATCGAGCAGCCTAGATGCGGTACGATAATTTGGGCTCCTGGCGTTTGCCAAGGCAGCAAGGTGTGCCTTTGAGGAACACCAAAGCCTTCACGAACACCAACCAGTTAACATCTATTTTCCGTCCTCAGTTGATCGCGCTTTTGAGCCTCTAATCACAATACACACAGCAATACAAACAGCTACACCATCACGACGCTCTCATCGACGCCATGACTGACTGACAGATAAGCATAATATTCATGTCCATTCCCATATAATCATTTATTCTTTCTTTAACTTGACTCGAGTCTCGGGACCAAAGTCTCGTTCCCCGTTGTCCGCCATATTGGGTAAAACGTTCTCCCTTGCCTCATTGCCACGTGGAACTATTGGTGAGTTAATTCCTGGCTAATATTAACCCTTATAACCTTACCCTATATATAAATCTATTATATTATTTTTATTAATCTCACCACCACACCCCCAATGAAATTAATTAAAATCCCTAAACCTACTAATAATATTATTTTTATTAATCTCACCACCACACCCCCAATGAAATTAATTAAAGTATATATGATCCACCGGGATTCGAACCCGGGTTATCACACACATATTTTTGCCACCTTAACCATTACACCACCAGGACGGTTAAAGGTTTATGCACACGCCTACGACTTATTATCCATTCTCGAATACTGGATATTAATCTAATCATGTTCATATTCCCAACCGCACTATGGTAGCCTACTGTTTAAGTGAGAGGAAAGAATATTCATGGGCACAGATCATATAGACCGGCCTCTCGAAGAAATATCCCTAAACCTACTAATAATATTATTTTTATTAATCTCACCACCACACCCCCAATGAAATTAATTAATATGCACACGCCTTTGGATATAAATTAGGTTGTTCAGATTGAATTCAGTTTAGATATGGAGTAGTTTTCATTTAGATTGATTTTATTTGATTCATTATAGCTTAGTAATATTTAACTTCCATTGATAGTCTACCACATTGGTGCCCAGACCCAGGAATTAGCTACCAGTAAGGGATTTTTAAGGCAATGAGCAAGGGGACATATAACAGGATGCAGGAACAACTCTATGATAAACTGGCAAGGCTAGCCAAGCGATGGTTAGAGCCGGAATGCAGGGTCACATCGTTGCGCCTGCCTAAGTCCTGCATCCCACCCATCATCTTTCCCCAATAATTTTATTTTCCATTTCAGACTTCCTGTGACATATGACCTGACCTAACATTTTTTCTTGTTCAATATGACCCTTTAGTAGGTATTGTTATTTTGCGTACTATTTTTTCTCCATAACATAGAAGTCCGCCGGTCGGCGTCTCTTAACCCGGGAACTGCGGGAAGACTCTTAAGAGTTCCCCCGGCGGACTGCGGGAAGACTCTTAAGAGTCAGGGGGAAAAAAAATCAATTTAAAACCGATTTTTTTTTTTTTTTGCCCCTGGGCCATGCAAAATATCACTCCTCTACCTCCCCTCCTTCAGTTATCACCTATTTTCCCTGTTATTCCCTTATTCTGTGGTATATTTTCGTGCTAACATTAGCGAGTTGCAAGCAGGGCATTGTCATCACTGTTAGCAAGCGAGTGCAAGAGAGAGAGAGAGTATCGATCGACAGTGTCTCTCCAGACTTGGGGAAAAGTGGCAGGAAAGGAGGTTGCCTCAGCCATACATTATGTAACTCCCGGCCTGTATCGCCGATTTTGACCATGCAAACGCTGTTTCCACTTGTTTTATTGTTGTAACAGGTTAATACCTTTATAATCAACCTATAATAGGCGCATATGGAGAAGTATTAATGCTATTTACGGTAAAATAAATATTTTAGTGATGGAAACAGCTCAAATACATGCGCACAGGCAGAGGTGTCTCATACCTCACATGCGCACTACAATTTTTGCCGTTGTTTTTGTAACATTTAGATACATAGCCTATAGGCTTACATGCAAAATGAATAAACAGGAAGAGACACCGTCTAGTGGGGTGCTGATCAAGGCTCCTAAAAATCAAAGGGCGGGACTTCGGGGAGTATTAAATAGGCTAATTGTGGACGTCAACACTTTCATCACTACTGCTGACCTAGAGGAATTGGAAGCTAGATTAGAAAACGTCCAGGCTACCCACGGTCGTATTATGGCTCTGAGTGAGGTGATTGTGGCAGGCATGACAGAGGAGGAAGAGATAGTTACAGTGTGATAATCGCGCCCTCTATGATGAACCTGTCTTTAGAGCGAAGTACATATTACAGCGTGCTGTCGCAAGTAAGAAGGGAGTTGAGAATGAGGCCCATAGAAGGGCTGACCCAAAACATACTGTACACCTTCCAAAGCTCAATCTTCCTACATTTGGGGGCAAGTTGACTGAGTGGTTAGCTTTTTGGGACGTATTTCGGTCTACAGTTCATGAATCCTCTTTGGATAATGTCCGCAAGTTTCACTATCTGAAGGGACAAATGGAGGGAGAGGCCTTACATTTGATAGAGGGTTTTGCGGTAGTGGGTGATAGTTATCATGAGGCAGTACAATTATTAAAGTCCACATACGGGGATCAAGAGTAGTTGAAGATGGCCCATGTCGTTGCCTTGTTAAAGCTCGCAGAACCACAGTATAAGGTTGAGGAGTTAGCAAATTTTAGGGCAAATATGGAGTGCCATACTCGATCGCTAGACACCCTAGGGCTCACCACACAGGAAATGATAGTCATTATCTTGCGTCAGAAGCTTCCTATGGCAATACTTGACAAGGTTAGATCATTTGATCTGGGGGAGTTCAAAACTCAGTTCAGTAAGGAAATAAGCAATCTACAGTTGAACAAAGGGAGAATGTATGTGTCGGGAGGGAGTGAGAATGTGGAGATGAGGGGAACTGTAAGCATGACAGTGGGGACTAAAGAAAAGAAAGAGGGTACGTATAAGAAACCTGCTCAGATTCTATGTAAGCTATGTAACAACAAACATAAATGGAGTTTCTGTGTAAAATACCCAACAAATGAGACAACACTAGCACAGGCAAAAAGATTGAAGCTATGTGTAGGTTGTCTAAGTAAGAAACATGGTAAGCAGGGACAATGTACTGCTACATACTTAAGGCCCTGTCGCCACTGCAAAGGACATCACTTTGATAAGTTATGTCCTACAGCAGATAAAGTCAAAGACGTCAAAACAGAGGGTACTACAAATGTGGCACTAGGTAGCACGCAAGACACCACTATATTGCCCACAATACAGATTCCCATGGAAGGTAATGACAGTAACAAAGTTTGTCGGGTACCTCTAGATCAAGGGTCTCAACGTTCCTTTATAAAGAGGTCCGTACTAGTGGGACTGAAGCACCGAATCATAGGGGCTGAGACTCTTCGATTACAGGGCTTCACAGGGGTTACTGATAAACAGGACTACGAGATAGCGGAGATTTCATATTTCATAGGATGGGATGACAATTTGCCCGAGGACCTGAATGACCAAGGGACATTGTTGTTGAATGAGTATGATAGTTGATAGTTTCAAGTACTTGGGAGCTGTAGCCTACTATGCAAATATGGTAAAATGGAGAGTGAGATAAAAGAGAGAAAAATGCAAGGGAGAAAGGTAATTGGAGAACTTGATAGTATGCAGAAAGGAAGAATGGTTAGCCAAGAAGTGAAAAAGTCACTGAGAAACAGTGTGCTGCTCCCAACACTCTCGTATGGAAGTGAGACATGGATAGCAAGTGACAAGGACTTCTCCAAACTGAGAGCTGTGGAGATGAGCTTTTTCAGAATGGCAGCTGGCGTGAATAGGCTAGATGGGCCAAGTAATAGGGAAGTGTATGAGTCCTTTGAAATGGAAGAGCAAGCTTTGGGCAATGATTGTGGTGTGGTTGAGTGGATAAAAAGAAGTACCGGTATTTTGAGGTGGTATGGTCATATTCAGAGAATGGATGAAGACAGAATGCCAAGAAAGATATATGGGAGTCAGGTGAGTGGAAGAGCTAGTAGTGGAAGACCACCTATGGTATGGGAATAGAAAGTGAAAAAACATATTGAGGAAAAACTTCCACATAGTGGAAGGGGCATTGTGGCACGGGCAAAGGAAGCATGTCTTGACAAAGTAGTCTGGAGACGTTTCTGTCATGGCTATCCTTTAGCAGTGGTTTCTCAGGGGGAAACAAGGCGTCGGAGATGATGATGATGAAGATGCTTTATGAATTTATTTTAAGGAAAAACATTAAACAAAAAGACATGAATTCAAGCAGGGAATGTAAACAAAAAATTCAGTGAGCAATATCTGCAAATATCACAAAATTGATGACTGAATAGGTAGAAAAGCAGTGTAGGAAGAATTGAATACAAAAAACCCTACTCACACTTAACAGGCCTAGGAGGGCAAGAAGCCTAACTCTAGCCTAGGGGTGACACATGGGAACACAAAACCTAAGATTTCATGAAGGATACCTAAAAATATTACTCCTGCCGACCAGTAATACATACTTCATATAGAAAGACTAAAGAAAACCCCTGAAAAGGGTTAACATAAGGTGTAAAAAAGAAGTTAAGTAGTGACAAACAAGATGACGTAGCATAGTAACTGGCACGGCGGACATCGCTGCTATGTCCCAACACACTCTAGCACTAAGGGTGCCAAAAACAATTGTAAAAAACATATCCCTAGCTTACTTAAGGATTATAGCAATGCAATATTGACTCACTATTAGAACGTGCAGAGAAAACTAGAAGGGGCGACACTAGTGCGGAGCAGTGGGGGGACACGTCTAGTGTCGGCCGAGAGAGACAGAATTGCGCAAGATGGCAACTGAATATGGGAAGCACGTCATAAAAAAATAGAAGGTAAATAGAAAACTGGCGCTTCATTCAAATCAGTTCCTTTTTTTTTTTTTATTCCTTTCTAGAAGTAACCGCAACAATGACGTACCTTGGTAAATATTTAAGGGTACACCTAGGAGAATTATGGTTCTCTACCGACAATTATAAGCTTAAACCGGGTCATATAGGACCCGGAAGAGGCCATATATTACATATAGGCTCTCATGTCATTGAAGGAGAGAACCACTGATAAATAGAAATGTTTTATGTTAATTATGTAACTCCAGTATAATAAATAGTCTTGTAAAGATTTTGGGTGGATGTTGTGGACGATTTTTCTACTAAAAACTTATGCCCCAATCATTTACAGTATATACATGATTCGGTTTCTTCTGTATGGGTGAAGTTTGGAATGGTTACTAAAATCATTTTGTTTTCACTAACTACCATATTTGTTAGCGTATTTAAACATTAATAATACCACCATGGCAATTTTGTACATCATGAACAAACACAATATTGTCACTTTTAATCAATAAACTGTCCAAATTCACCTTGTTCCACAATAGTAATACTAATAATACTGCATTGAGCTTACCCTCTGCCAGTACAGCCGAGCCTCTTGTCCACGTCTCGGTGTAGTAGGCCTTCCAGTAGTGTCCTCAACTCTGTGGTGAACGTGTCCGGTAGCTCAACATTCTGAAGCACGCAAAAATGGGAATTAGTAGCTTCATCCAGTAATTAAACTTATGGGGAGTTAGTAGCTTCATCCATTACTTAGAACAAACACGGAAATATTTGTAAACAAGTCATCACCATCATAACCATCAGTTATTAACATCATCTCTGATGCACTGTTTCCTCTTCATAAACCATAAACCTTGCTAAAGAATGGGAATAACAACTTTGGCCACTCTAGTGTGTTTCAATCACACAAATTTCAATCACACAAGGAAGAATCATTGCATTAGCATTTAGCAAACAGAGGTTTCTTTTAAGTAAACACCTTTGGTTTTTCTTATTTATTTACCAAGAAAATAGAGTTCTGATAAGTTTAATTATGGAGAGTACTAACTCTAACTGTAAGGTTTGTGAAGGTACTGTAGTGACCCTGTAGGAAGTACCTGTAAACTTTTTAAGCAACTATTAAAGAAAGTAACTAAGACATAAGCTATATTTCCTGTATCTGTTATCTCTGTAAAGAAAATAATATATTAGGAAAAGTCTTAGAGAACAAATGTATTAACACACACTTTAACCCTTCTGGCCCGGGCTCGCCTTCCTAAGGACGTTGTTGAGATCCGGGTGATTTGGCCGAAAAACGTCTACGCCTAGGCTACCGTATCTTTGTTATTTTAACTGCTTTAAGAACATAAGAACATAAGAAAATGGGAGTCTTCAGAAAGCCGATTGGCCTAAGCAAGGCAAATCCCTGTCCCACACAACCCCAATTACAAAGCCCAATTATAGGCTCAACACTCTAATACCCTGAGGATCATCTTACCAAAACGGTTAGAGATTAACGCAGGATTACGGGGGTCTGCAGAGCGCTGATTGGCGCAACCCGGCTGATCCCCCTTCACACCCAACCCTTCTCGTCCATATGCTTATCCAATTTTATCTTAAAGCTCCCTACCATTTTTTATCCCACTATAGCACTTAGGGGGCGGGGGGCCTGGTATTCTTCTCCCCTTAAATAAATCTACCAAAAAAATGAGACAGAGATAGGGGCGAGGGAACGCGTTCGTGGTCCCGGACCCTACGAATAGGAGCTTTGAATGTGCGTGGATGTAGTACGAATGAGAAGCGAGAGGATATTGGAAGGTTATTTGAAAGAAGGAAGTATGATGTGCTTGCACTGAATGAAACAAAGATGAAAGGAGAGGGAGAAGTGGATTTTGGAAACATGATAGGTAGAAAGTCTGGAGTAGACGAGGGAGTCAGGGGGAAAGAAGGAGTGGCTATTATTGTGAAGGAGGAGTTGAGAGAGTTTATAAAAGAGTGGAAAAAGGTGTCCAGCCAGAGTGGACAGAAGGGTGCTGAGCTGGTATGGTCATGTTCAATGAATGGGAGATGAAAGGCTTACAAAGAGAATATGTGAGTCAGGTACAAGGGGAGATAGAAGGGCAGGAAGACCCCCATTGAGATGGAGAGACTGTGTAAGAAAAGCTTTGGATGATAGAGGAATGACTATAGATCAGGCAGGGGAAGTGGTGGTGGACAGGAGTGAATGGAGAATGCTTGTGAATAGTTGAGTGAACACGTGGTCATTTGGAGTAAGGGGTCGGGCGCAAGTTGGACTAGATAATAGTCCATCAGGTGCCTGGCCCGGGGAGACGATTAATATGACGGGTGCGCCTGGAATTGTGGTGGGAGGGCGTGTGGCTTTGGCTCCGCTGCATGTCTGCCTGCCGAGATCGGAACCTCTCCGGGTGGTCGGGGGCCGGGGGAGTGCTGGAGCGACCTTGGTGACCCTGGTCTCTGGATCTGCTGGGTGACCTGGATGTGTGTGAGTTGGTGCTTTTTATCTGTGTTTATTCGTTGTTTTATGTTGTTTTTGTGTTTTCCCTGTTCTTGCTCTGTCTTGAGTCGGCTACCCCCAAGATGGGGATTGGGCCTGAGCATATAGATAGATAGATAGATAGCACTTGGTAGTCCATTCCACCCATCTACAACTCTGTTACCAAACCAATATTTGCCTATATCTTTTCTGAACGGTCAGGCTATGGAGATCGTCAACTCTTTTAAGTATCTGGGCAGTGTGTTGAGTAAAGATGGGACTATGGATGAAGAAGTGCGGGAGAGGGTACAACAGGGGAAGAGGGTTGTAGGAACGCTAAAAGCAGTAACAAGAAATAGGGTGGTCAGTATGGAAGTGAAGAAGTCCTTGCATGACAGTGTGGTAATCCCGACACTGACTTACGGAAGCGAAGCATGGACGTTGGTTGAGAGACTCAGACCAAGAGTGAGAGCAGTGGAAATGAATTACTTAAGGAGTGTGTGCGGAGTTACATGGAGGGATAGACAGACTAATGAGGAAGTAAGAAGGTGTGGTGTGGAGGTAGATGTGCTGGAAAGTGTGAAAAGGAACAACTTGAGATGGTTCGGCCATATGGAACGTATGGAAAGCGAGAGAATGACTAAGAGGGTGTATGAGAGCGAGGTGGAGGGAGGGAGAGGTAGACCGAATGAGAGGTGGAAGGATGGAGTGAGGAAGTACATGAACGAAGGCGGTGCTGGTTGGGGGGAGGGGCGTCGACTGACTGGGAACAGAGGTGCATGGGGGCGGTTCGTTCGTGGCCACCCCTTCGGGGATCACAGCGTCAGGCAATAGATAGATAGATAGATCTTTTCTGAACAAAATTTATCTAGTTTGAAACCATTGGTACGAGTTCTTTCGCTATCACTGAGCTTTTGCACATTTGTCATGTCCCCTTTGTTAATCCCACTAACCCACTTGAACACCTCTATCATATCCCCTCTAACTCTGCGTCTCTCTAACGAATGTAAACCTAATTTCTTCAACCTTTCCTCATACGGAAGATTTCTAATATTATGGATCATTTTTGTCATTCTACGCTGTATTCTCTCCAATGAATCTATGTCCATTCTGTAATAAGGACACCAAAATTGGACAGCATAATCCATATGGGGTCTCACTAATGACAAGTAAAGTTTTAAGATAACATCAGCAGTTCTGTTACTCACACTCCTAGAGATGAACCCGAGAATCCTGTTTGCCTTATTACGAACACTTATACAGTACACTGTTTTCTAGGCTTCAAATCATTGCTAACAAACACACCTAGATCTTTCTCGCAGTCTGAATTTTCTAATTCTAAATTAGCTAGTTTATATCTAACATTTGTTTGCATCTTCCCTATCTTTAATACCTTGCATTTGTCAATGTTAAACTTCATCTGCCAATTTACTGACCATTCATGTAAGGTATCTAGATCCCTTTGGAGGCACTCTATATCGCTATCTGAATCAATTGATCTCCCCATTTTAGTATCGTCTGCGAATTTACTTATCCTACTAGTTATACCTAAATCTAGGTCATTTATGTATATAAGAAACAACAGGGGACCTAATACCGATCCCTGGGGGACACCACTTTTGACTGCTCCCCACTCTGACTTGGTACCATTTATGCTGACTCTCTGTTTCCAACCAATTAGCCATGACCTAATCCATCCCAACAATGACCCTCCTATTCCATGTGCCTCAACCTTTCTCATCAATCTCTCATGAGGGACTCTGTCAAAAACTTTACTGAAATCTAAATATATAATATCATATGACTTGTCACTATCTACTGCTTCATATACCTCTGAGAAAAAGCTAAGCAAATTAGTAAGGCAAGAACGTCCCTGAGTGAATCCATGCTGAGAAGAATTTATTAAGTTAAATTTTTCTAAGTGGCTTCTAATTTTCCTAGCAATAATAGACTCTAGCAACTTTCCTATGATTGATGTGAGACTAATGGGACGGTAATTGGATGCTATCGATTTATCACCTTTTTTGAAGATCAGAACTACATTTGCAAGCTTCCAAGCTTCTGGAACTAAACCTGTTTCTAATGACTTGTTAAATAAAAATGCTAATGGGCTACTTAACTCATCTCTGCATTCTTTTAATACTCTAGCATATACCTCTTCCAGGCAATTTTTGAGGTTTCAGTCTGTCAATTTCCTTAAGCATATCATTTCTACTTATACTAAGTGTACTTAACATATTTTCTATACTATCGCTATATACCATATTGACTTCTGGAATCTGTGCCAAATTTTCATTAGTGAAAACGGAAAGAAACTGACTATTTAATGTACTGCACATTTCTAAATCATTTTCTGTTATTTCTCCTATTGAAGTTTTTAGGGGCCTATTACATCTCTAACTTTAGATTTATATAGTTGGTAAAAAGCTTTAGGGTTATTTTTTGAGTCACTGGCTATCCTTATTTCATAATTTCTTTTTGCTTTCCTGATTTCCTTTTTGACCTGTCTTGATAGAGTCTGATAGTATATATGTAGATGATTTTCGCCTTTCTTTATTTTTCTATATATTCCTTTCTTTTTTCCTATAAGATCTATTAGCTTATTAGTCATCCATTTTGGTTGGTTCTGCGTCGATCTAAATCTTCTTTTAGGGATATATTTATTTTGAGCATTGTGGAGTGAAGCAATAAACTGGTTATATGTAGGTGGCAAGTTTAACTCTGGCATATCCTGACTTAATTGCTTAACAATAGGGTCCACCCTTAAGTCTTTTCTTAGCCCACCATAATCGGCTTTTCTGAAATCTGGGATAAGTGTCGTATTCTCTTTAGCATTCCCTGTCCATTGTATATTAAAATAAATAGATTTATGATTGCTATTTCCTAGGTGGTCACCAATCTCTACATTATTTATCATTTGTTCATTGTTACTGAAAACTAAATCAAGAATATTAATACCTCTAGTCGGCGTATCTATGAATTGAAATAAAAAACTATCTTGTACTACCTCAATAAACTCTACTGAATCGGAGTCGCCTATTTGGTGCTGCCAATCAATGTTCGGAAAAATAAAATCCCCCATAATGCACACATTGCTAAACCTTGATGCTATTTTAATTTCCTCCCATAACGATGTTCCGCCATTTCTACTCATATTAGGCGGTCTATATATAACTCCAATAACTATGGTCTCACTACCTTCGTTAACCTCTACCCAAACACTTTCATTATCATTATTTAGTCTAATACCTGATTTAATACAGCTTTTTAATGTACTCCTGACAAACACTGCTATACCCCCGCCCCTCCTACTTGTTCGGTCATATTTAAACAAACTATATCCTGGAATATCAAATTCTGCTAAAAAATGCCTAGATTCTGTATTAATCCACGTTTCAGTTAGCGCTATTATGTCTATATTTTCTGTGCTAACGAGTGCTCTAAGTTCGTTCATTTTGTTACATAAACTCAATACAATTTGTATAATATACCCTCAACCTATTACTTTTATTTGCAACTAATTTTCTGTTGTGTTTAGCTAACTTATTATTTCCTGTTGAACTACTAGCTCTAGATGGAAATTCTACTCTATCAGTACAGTAGTCCCTCGTTATCGACGGCTTTTTTATAGACAGATTTGATTATAGACTGATTGCTTTATCATAGAAGGATTAGACTATCGACTGACTTTTGACTGATTCGAGTATCGACTGATATATCGACGGATTAATTGTTTATTAATATTACTCTAATATACCAACCAAAAGTGGATTAAATGATGAACAATAAGACATACAATAATAAGAAAATATACCGAAAACGAGAGCAAAAATAATTAGCCTAAAGACTTTAGGTTTTGAGTGAATCCGGATTCACCGACGATCGGAGCGTCACTTTCTACCTCCATTTTTAATGTTGTCAAAACCAGGCAGAAGCTCTAAGTCCACCCGCCTTTTACTTGCTTATTTGTGCCTGAACCTTGTATCTCTTGCATTTATTATGGCCTCTAATGTATTCAGTGATAGACGGTGTGCCTGGTGGTAATAATGAAGGAATTGAATCCCCAGGACCATCAAAACAGTCAAGTCAAGTGCCATGTCTGACGAGGTTATGTGTAAAGGAAAAACTTAAAAGTACATAGGATAATTTTATTTGCAATATACTCTAATATGTAAGGTTATGTGTAAAGGATACACTTAAAAGTACATAGGATAGAGACCACGGATACTGTACGTGTATGTACGGTAATGCGGTATCGACGGTTTTTGCTATCGACGGCAGTCTTAAGAACGTAACCCCCCTCGATAACGAGGGACTACTGTATTCTCATCTTTACTATCAGTTACATGTGTAGTGTTATCGATACTACTATTACACATCACTATATCCGCACTATCTTGACTGATTATTTCTATTTTACTCACTGGTTTGTCACATGAAGTACCTGCTCCATATGGAGACAGTATTTTACTTACACACTCAGGTTTTTTTAACGAAACCCCGCCACAATCTTGTCCAGTGAGCTGGCTAAGGTCGAAACTCCTAGTCGAGAAAGATGTTCCATCCTGGGCATACAGTTCATCCTTACCATAGAAGTGGGTCCAGTTATCTAGGAATGGTATTGACTTTGCCCTGCAATACTTCTCCAGCCGGCTATTTACACCAATAGCCCTGGAGGACCATTCCTTCCGTACCCCTCTTCTTGGCAGGATACTGTGTACCACAGGAAATCCACCCTTCTCCTTGATCCTCTCCAGCATTTCCTGGTACTTGGTCAGCAACTCCTCAGTCCTGCATCTCCATATGTCATTGGACCCCGCATTGATGAAGATGATGGGGTCCTCCCCACCCACTTCTAGGACACCATCCATCTTCTCTGACACCCTCCCAACTCTGGTGCCAGGTAGGCAGACAACTTTACTAACATGAGTGTTAGTAGCCCCGTCAAGGTACCTAACCATTGAATCACCGACAATGAACTTAGCTTTTTTCCGTTGTCGGCGTGTAGCAGGAGTTGTAGCAGCAGTTGTTGCAGCAACAGCAGCAGACTCCACCCCACCCCCCCCCCCCCCCCCCCCTCCCCTCTCACTGCCTTGATGATCGCCACTTCCTCGCCATCACTCTCATCAGCCAAGGTGCTGAAGTTGTTGTGGGTCTTGAGTGGCTGCCTTTTCAGCTTGCAGGCCGTTGCACTTGTAGACACCACTTTCCAGGGGGCTTCACGATCCCTGGGAACACTTCCGGTAGCCTCACACTTCTTCTCCGCATAGCTAGTCTCAAGGCCAAATTTTCATCTCTGAGACACAGAATCTCCTGCTCCACATTCTCCAGTCTTTCTTGCAAAGCAAGACAAAGCTGGAGAGTATGGGAGGAGACAGCAGATTCATCAACACCAGCCATCACTAAGAAAGTTCACTAGGACCTCACTAAGGGTAAACAGGTACACTAGCGTTCACTGGGGACGTCCGCACTGGTCAAGGGTCAGAGGGCAGAGGGCTTTGTTTACATGTGTCGGACGCACGGCTTTCAAAACACGCTTAATAGGCTTTCAAGCTTACGGATTTTAAAAGGACACCCGGGCTCCTGCCCATCTGCCGCGGTGTCCTTTTAAAATGCTGCCCGGGCGGGAAGGGTTAAGTACGTTGCAGTATCGATACTGAATGCGTCACTGTATTTACCCAATGTTATGAAATGAACAGCCTGCCAATGGAGAGTTCTGTCTGCTACTGCCAGGCACTGGCAGGCAGAGCACGGTCCCAGCAGGAACGGGGCTTGATAGTGTAGTGTTACTAAGTAGTTGCTGGCAATCTCCTTTGGTGTTCCAGCAATTGTCTGTGAATCATGATGGAAGCCGTGAGAAGCTATGATTACTGTTGCAGTTTTAGACCAAGGGAGTTTACAGGTGAGGTTATGATCTTCTATGGGTAAGCTCATACCAACTAAATATGTACAGTTGTATACTAAAATAAGTGTGTAACTGATATACATACATACATACATACATACGGGTTTAAAGACCATTGTGATATATATATGTTATGCTACGGTTAGACTACAGTGTATAGTCGACTACAGATGCGCTGTTACACACCTCAATTCTCTACTAGGTACGTTGTACACATGCCGAGTCCACTATTTGAAGCGAATAAAAAGAGAAAATATGGTGTAGGGTAGGAAAGGAAAAGATTATATAGTTGCCCAATAGTTGCTGGCACATGCGTAAACCCCCAAGGCACTGTACCTGCATCTAGATTAAAGACGTTATCAAGGTATCAAGTAATCAGACTAGATTGTATGGGCAGAGGTTCCACACAAAACGCGGTTCTGGTCTCACGTCCTAATGGCGGCGTTCCAGGCAAACCTGTTAAGAGCTGCCTCACTTGTCAGGTTCTTTGATTTAAGATCAGACCGCAAAGTCCAGTCCCACGTCTTTCTTGGTCAGCCCCTAGGTGCAGCTCCCTCCACATTCATGGACTTCCATCTTTTCACCCAGCTTTGTTCATCCATCCTCTCCACATGTCCAAACCATCCAAACCTACTAATTTGTTAGTAGTCTTGGCAAATCCAACGTCAAGGCTATTAACCTAATTGCAATGACGACTTGTCTATTTTGACTGCTATGTCGTCATTCCAACCGCGGTTAAAAAGAAAACGTCTAGAGTCTACTCCTTATCTTGCTCTAGGAGACGTTGTACATTAACCAAAACTACCACCGAAGGTGAAAAAAGCATAGAAGAGAAGAAAAAGGGGTTTACCTTAGTTACCGCTTAAGGCCCATCCTGTGTTCCGTCATGTGCAGATCCCTGTCGAACGTGCGCATGAGCGACCCTCTCTTGTTATAATTTTTTCACGTGCCTCCATTGATTGAGTCCGCTTTTGTTGTGCTCCTTTAATTCACCCTGTTTAGGTTCGTTTTCGGCTTATCTGGCCTTCTTTTTTTTGTTAGACAGATGTTACGTGATCTAGGGCACACGTAAATGGGCTCCTAAGTGTGTATAATGGAGATGCGTGTGGAAATAGCCTACCGAAGGTACGGGGGCGCCTGGCGTTCCTCGTATATGTTTTTCATTCTTTCTCTTTTCATATATTTTTTTTTTTCCTGTTAGTCTGGGCATAGTTTAGCTTTTAGCTTATTTTAGCCTAGCTCATTTTCTCATTCAGGAATTGCTATGCCCCTATGAGTTTTCATTTTTTTCATAGCCTAAGGTGTAACGTTGGTAAACAATCTGAGATTTCGATGGTGGCGGTGCTGTTTGTAGAGTTTGTGTCGGCCGCATTATTAGCGTTATTCCCGAGTCCCCCCTTTCGAGCCTTCACTGTGTCTCAAGGGCCTGGGCGACAGGTGGTTCGTGATATTCCAGGGGTACCCCAGGGGGGCCCCTCCTTCACACCACAGGTTTTTTTCGCACCTGACACATTCTCTGCTCACGGCTAGGCCACCCTTTTTCTCACCAGTTTCGTTACTGGTTTTTGTTTTCCCTTCCTGTTTCACCTCCATCCTTTCATAGTCTTTTGCCCAATCCAGGGGTACCCCAGGGGGGCCCCTGTTTGTGCGAAACCACCCTCCCTGCCACTTCTCCTCATGGGCTTTGCTCTATATCTGTGGGTTGGGTGGTTCCTGGGGGATGTGCTTCCTCTCCCCTGGTGTGTCTTCCTTGCCTCTCCCTTTACCAGTTGAGTTAGGCTAATATATCAAGGAAGACACTGCTCAGCTTGATGGCCATCATCGCTTGGACTTCATAAGGAGATGACACGTTTTTGTGGCCTTTTTTGGTATTCCCTAGACGCTCCTCTCGCTTTTTCGCCGCCGGACCGTCTCGGCCGGTCCCGCAAATTTGCGGGAGCTCGATTCGGTCCTCTGGGACGTTTCGGCTCCCCGCAAATTTGCGGAGATCGCTGGGGGGTCCCGCGAAGATGCGGGAGGGTTGTGTCGGTACGGTTATGCCTCCATTGGCCCGCAAATTTGCGGTAATAGTTGGCTTTCACTGTTGACCTTTTTTTATGTCATCTTGTTGCCTGATACTATATTGGTGTGTGCACTTTACTGGTGTTATAGGCCCTGCATGTAAGATGTTGAGTGGTGGTTAACACTTTCTCCATCTTTGCAGGTTCTGCTAGTGCTCTTCCACCTCGCCCGCCCTACTCACCTACTTCTGTGCTCCCGGTTTAGGGTGAGTACGGATACCGGTTTGCATGTGTGTTCCTGTTTCCCCATGCTCATTCCCTGGTTCTTATTGGACATTCTCTACCCTTACTCTGTCAACGTGCTGATTATGGTGTGTGTTCTTCCAGTGCAGGTCGAATGCCTTGCTTTCGCCATGGTTGTAGCTCCCCGTGCTTGGAGAGCCACTAGTCCTGCTTGCGCCACTCGCATTGTGTGTCCTCTACGGCCTCCCTCCCTGCTCTGTGTGGCCCGTGTCTGGCCCTGGTGGATGTGGTGCACCATAGCCCTGGTTCCTCAGCGGCGGCAGTGGCCTCTGCTTCCCTTCAGTCGGTGTGGGCGATAGTCTCCCGCCACATTAGGACTGTGGGCCACCGTTCCCCGGCCTTTGTTGCCGACCGGATCCGCGTCGCCCTGGGTATCCCTGACCCGACTGAAGGCCGTTCACCTGGCCCTCTCCCTGCTCGGGCTCTCTCCCCTGGGTCCCGCAGCCGGTCGTCACGTCGTCGGGGGGATCCCCAGCTCCGTCCACGCTCTCGCTCGCCTCGTCGCCCGTCCTCTACTGCCCCTCGTCGTCCTCTTGATCGCCTTGACGACGCCCATTGCCCTCGTCATGGTTCTCGCCCTGAGGCCGGGGTTAGCGGCTCTGCCCCTGTGCGCCCTCCCCTGGCCTCTACGGATAGGGGCTCTACTCCCTTCCGCCCGCTTCCCCAGCCCAGACGACTTCCTCTTACGTTGTCCTCTCCGCGCGCGGTTGTTCATGCTGTCGCTGGCCCTCTGCTCCCTCCTCCTCCACTGTCCAGGCAGGAGGGTCCGCCAGGATGTAGTTGCTTCTCCTACTTCACCTGCTTCAGTGCCTATTCTTCCTTCACGGTCTCGTCCCACGGTGGAGGTCCCTCCCTTCTCCGCCTCGGTGTCGGGCCGCCCTGTTATCTCAGCCCCGGGGATCCTTGCTCTGTTTCCCCCCGCGGCTCCTTCTGACCTCCTTTCACCCGGCCAGCCTTCCCACTCCCGTCGTCCTGCTCCTCCTCCTTCTTCTCTCCCTGACCTTCACTTACCGTCTCGCCAGGGGGGTACCCCTCCTCTTGGCTCGGTGGGGTTTAGCGAGGTTTCGGGGTCCCCTTTCTCAGAGGCTGCCGTGTCGCTGGAAGAGGGGGATGGTGCTGTTTCCCCCTCGGGCGTTCGTGATCGGGGACGAGTCCCTCAGCGGCGACACAACCGTCGTCGCTCGACTTCCTTGGGCCGCGACGCTGCTGGTTCGTATCGTGGGTCTCGCTTCCGCTCGCGCTCGCCCCTGCGGGCCGACCAATCTTGGGGGGGGTCGCCTCTCTCGGATCGATTGTCGGCTATGCAGGGGAGGGTTGTGTCACGCATCGACGGGCGCTTGGAGTCGATGCAAGACTCCCTCTTATCGCGCTTCTTGGCGGTGACACACCCTCAGCGCCTCACCCTGCCTACCCCTGCTACGGTCCACCTCCCTTCTGCAGGCCTACGCTCTGGTCAGCCTTCAGCCGCCGGGACATCCTTCAGGATGTTCAGTCCCTGGCTGTGTTGACGGGACTGTCCTCCTATGGGACGGGTTTGTGCGACGACGGTACGCCTGGCTTAGCCATCTTGCTCGATCACCCTCTCCCATTGGGGGCCTGGTTTGCTGAGGCCTTTGACTTCGCCGACCGTTCCGTCGCCGGCTCTCCTTCAGTCCCTCCCCCGGAGTCATCACTGCTTTTGCCTCCTCTTGTGTCTGTCGGCGGGTTGGACGGTGCGTTCTGGTCCTGAATAAGCGCGCCCGTTCTTGGACTTTGTTCTGTTGCTACCCCGTTCTTCTCTCACCCAGATCAGTCCTCTGTCGACAGGGATTTTCCCTTGCGACGGTGGGTGCCGAACTTATTCTCTTGTCTTTTCGGTTCCCTCCAGCCTTCTGTTCACCACCTGCGGCTTATCGAGGCGTCTGCACCAGGCGTTCTTCGCGAGGGTTTGGACCGCGTTCGGCGGATCCACCTTCGGCTCGCGGTGTCTTTGGTTTCCGAGCTGAAGGCGGTTTTGTGCGTGGCAACTCGGCACCGCCGGTCGGTACGGTCCTCGTTCTGACGGACAGCCCCTTTGGATATTCGTCAGGGTTTGTTGTACTCTGCGCTATATACGTCGGGGCTTTTTTGCGCAGGATGCTTGGGAACGCTACGCTTCTCTGTCGGCGGACCCTGCTTACGACACGCGACGACGCGCTGTGTCGCGAGCGAAGTCTTCTCAGTCCCGTCCTTCTGCCGGTCCTGTGCTGCTGCAAGTGCTGCTGCCATGCACGGGCGCAGGACAGGGTCGTTGCAGGCCAGTGCGTCGGTTCCGCCTCGCACTTCTGTTCTTGCCCCCTTTCATCCCCGCCGTGTCGGGGCTGGCCAGCCTTCCACTTCCGGCCGCCCTTCGACGGGGTCAGACCCGCACCGGCCAGGGGTTGGGGTGGCCCCCCCTTTTCGACGAAGTTGGGGGGGGGGGTAGAGGAGGTCAACGTGGCTCTCATGACCGCAAGGACCGTACCGGGGGTACCTCCACGTCAAGACAATGTGTAGGTTCTCCGGGTCGGTCTCCTTGTTCTCCTTCTCGCCTAGCCGCCCGGGTCGCTCCCCTCCTCTCGGGAGCTCCCACAGGTTGTTTTCGCCCTTGCGCCCCTCGATGGCCGCGGGGGACGTGGGGGCGGCAGATTGCACGGAGGGGTCTAACCTGGAGATGGAGGTCCAGACCCCCACTCCGCTCTTGTCACCGACGCCGGCCCGTCTCTTCAGAGGTGGTCAACGTGTTCACATCCATGCACGGGCAGGGAATCATCGAGAGGGTGAAAGCAGGTCGCCCGGTTTTCCTCTCCCGTGTATTTCTGGTACCGATGTAGAACTGCGACGCGATGCGACCGGTGGTGGATCTGTCGGCCCTCAACGGGCCCATCGTGCACACGCGGCTTCGGATGCTGCCGCTACCCCAGGTACGCCTGGCCCTGCGCCCTCTGTCGTGGGTAGTGTCGCTGGCCCTCCAGGATGCGTCTTGGCTCGTTCCTCTCCGTCCTCGATTCCAGCAATTCTTGGCCGTTCGGACTTCCGATCGTGTGTTCCTGTTCGACAGACTTCCCTTCGGTCTCCACATCGCGCCGCGGATCTTCTCCACACTGGTGGAGCAGGCTCTGGGTCCTCTCCTCAGGAGCGGGCTCCAGATCCTGTTTTCCTTGGCCGATTGGTTGATTGTTTCCGAAGCCCTAGGACTGTGCGTACGCGACACCCTCGCAGTCGTTCACCACGTCGCACGGTTAGGGTTCCCCGTCGATGTTCCCAAGTCACGCTTGACCCCGTCGCGTGTCGTGCCGTGGGTCGGTCTCGCATGGGATTTGTCCAGCGCTACGGTGACCCAGAGTCTGCCAAACGCGGTGCACCTTCGACGGGAGGTCTTCGCCGTGTTGCACTCGGTCTCCCTCCCGGGGTGGCTCTGGGACTCGTTAGTGGGTTCGCTGAATTGGGCCGCTCTGCCCATTCCCTTAGGGAGACTCAGGCTCCGCCGCCTACTCCTCATGGGCACCGAGGTGTTTCCGTTGATCCCTATGGATCGGCTCCTGCCGCTCCCGCGTCCCATTCGCAGACACTTCGGACACTGGGTTGCTCGGGGCACGCTCTCTGCGGCTGTGCCCTGGACCGACCCCCCGCCGATGATCTGGGTAGACACAGATGCGTCGAGCGAGGTAGGGTGAGGTTACCAATCCAACCTGGGACATCAACTTCCCGGCAGATGGGTGGGACTCACAACCCTACACATCCATGCCCTCGAACTGTTGGTTCCTTTGTTCTTCCTGAGGGACCACGCGCTGGCCCTTCGGGGACAGTCGGTGGCCTTCGGGTTGGACACTCAGACAGCTGTCCACTGTCTCCAAAAGCGGGGGTCCTCCAGGTCCTTGACTCTATTGGGGATCTCGGTGAAGTTGTTCTTCCTCGCGAACCGACACACCTTCTCCCTGCATGCCTCCTACCTGCCCGGGACTGCCACCCTGTGGGCGGACGCCCTGTCGTGAGGACGGGGCGTTCTTGTAGAATGGGCAATGCGACGGACTGTGTTCGACGACCTCGCGGCTTCCTGGGGTGTTCCGGAGGTCGACTTGTTCGCATCGAAGATGCCGCACCAGTTGCCTCCATCCCTGTCCCTCCGGCCTCGCACTCCGGAGGGGGGTCCGGACGCTTTCATGGTAGACTGGTACAGGTGGCTGTCGCTATACATATTTCCGCCACCAGACGCACTGTTGGTGTGCAAAGTCCTCGCGAGGCTGCGGCTGTACCGCGGCAGAGTCTGGCTACTCGCGCCTCTGTGGCCGGCACGGGCTTGGTACACCCAGTTGACGCGGTGGTGCCCGAGTCCGGTCCCTCTCCCTGTCTCCGCCTTCCACTTGAGCTAGGTTGGGGACCTGCGGACCTCGTTGGCCTTCGCATCGTGGATGTTCATGGGGCCCGGTGGCTCCCAGTCCACGGACGGGACCTGCCTGACTTCCTGAAGCGTTCCTGGCCGACTTCTCCTTGGGGGACTTACGGGTCCCGTTGGAGGTCTTTTACTAGGTGGATACGGGACACTCGCCGGACTGTTGGCTCTCCTTCCCTCGTCCTACACTCCTTGTTTCACCTCTTCCGTACACGTCACTTTCACGTCGACGCTATACGTCACCACTTGTTTGCCGTCCGGGGGGTCTTTGAGTCCGTCGCTGGGCTGGTCGTTCCGCCGAAGGAGCTGGATTCCTTCATGACGGCTGCCTTCCGGGAACGACCGCCTCCGCGCCAGGTCCCTCCACAGTGGGCTCTGGACCTTCTGGCTTCACCCACGTCTGCACGGGCCGCTACACCGGTTCCGTTGCTCGGGCGTACACTCTTCCTTGTCGCTCTGGCCACTGGGGATCGGGTGTCCGTACTAGCGGAATTGTCACGGCCCCAGGACTGCGTGCGATTCTCCCCGTCCTTGCATGGCGTCCCGTTAGCCCCCTCCCCTCATTTTGTTGCCACGAATGAGAGGGAGACCCACGTTTTCCAGCCTTTCACCGTCCAGGCTTTACGGTGTGGGCATACTCACCGTGTGTTGTGCCCGGTGTCAGCCTTGCACTCCTCTGTTGCGTCTGTGGCGCCGCCTTCGGGTACTGCTGTGTGGGTGTCTCCTCGGACAGGTGGGAGGCTTCGCAGGTGCAGATAGGATGCCGCATTTGTCGGACCATTCGTGCCAGTAACCCTGTTTGTAGGGGTTCTGCGCACGATGTGCGATCCTTTGCTGCCTCCTTCCGGTTCCTGCAAAGTCGATCCTTCCCTGACATCGCCTCAGTGGTTTTGTGGTCTTCTCTCCATTCCTTCATCTCCTCCTACCTCTCCATGTCCAGTGTTCGACCCCCTCGGCCGGTGATAGCTCGGGAGTCGTGTTTCCTAGGGCTCTGGCGAAGATACCTGGTCTTCCCCCCTTGTCCCTCTTTCTTTTCCTTTGTTTTCATTGTAAAAGGGGGGGGGGGGGGGAGTACGGGTTTGCAACACTTAATTGCAAGTTTGGGATTATGTATTATGTATACAGTACATAAGTGTTTTTGCCACATTGAAAATTGTGCTTTGTTATTGTGTTCACTGTTTTTGTTGGTTTTGGAAGAAAAGGGATTTTGGGTACAGTACCTTTTTGGTTTAAGACAAGTCTATGTTTTTGCATTACTATGAATGACGGGCACGTGTTAAAACTGTTCTTTTTAGCTACTCCTCAGTTTTTCACTCTTTTATTAAACTCTCTTGTTTAAATTGTGTCTTTGTCATTCATAATTTTGTTTTATGCATTGTTTTTTTGGGTATGTTGGGCTTGGATGTCCTCCTCCTATTTGTTACGCAGCCTTGACGTTGGATTTGCCAAGACTACTAACAAATTGGGAGGTTTGACGTACCTCCCAACCTACCAAATAGGAAAACCTACTATTTGGTAGTAGTCTTGGAAAATCCAACGTACATAATACCCTCCCTCACGCCGGACCCCTGCCCATCCGCGTTCTTCTGCTGACGTGAGATGTGATAACAAGAGAGGGTCGCTCATGCGCACGTTCGACAGGGATCTGCACATGACGGAACACGGGATGGGCCTTAAGCGGTAACTAAGGTAAACCCCTTTTTCTTCTCTTCTATGCTTTTTTCACCTTCGGTGGTAGTTTTGGTTAATGTACAACGTCTCCTAGAGCAAGATAAGGAGTAGACTCTAGACGTTTTCTTTTTTAACTGTGGTTGGAATGACGACATAGCAGTCAAAATAGACAAGTCGTCATTGCAATTAGGTTAATAGCCTTGACGTTGGATTTTCCAAGACTACTACCAAATAGTAGGTTTTCCTATTTGGTAGGTTGGGAGGTACGTCAAACCTCCCAGTACGCATCACATCACTGATACTCTTGATAGCTAACCTTCTCCTTAGCTCCTCACTTGATATCCTATCTTGCAGTTTGGCACCACATATCCATCTCACCAAACGAGAGGTTTTCCATATTTGGTATGGTGGGAGATCGTTAAACCTCCCAATTTAGTAGTAGCCCCTACGTTATCCAATATAGTGCTTGAGTACCAAATTGGAGGCGGACATGCAATCTTAAAAAACAAACCGTAGTAAGAATTGACAAAAGAAAAGACACATATAAACCAGGGGGAAATTGTAGGCACCTCATTGTAGGTACCTCAATTCCCATCCATTCATACGCAGACGACTCAACCTTACACTACTCCATTAGTTTTTCAGAACGCCCCAGCCAGCAATCCCTCAACGACAAACGTAATGATGCCATATAACTCTTAAATTCTTATCTAAATACTATCTCCAATTGGGGCAGAGAAAACCTTGTTACCTTTAATGCTTCCAAAACCCAATTTCTCCATCTATCTACCCGTAAGTAACTCCCAGCGGACTATCCCTTATTCTTCAACAATACAAAAATCAATCCTTCATCTTCTCTGTGGTGTCCTCTACTTCCCATAGCCCCTTCTATCTTTTTCTCCTTCTGCATCTCTATTTTTTTCAAATGGCGTAGGGATGCGGCGACCCCAACGCCCGCCACTTTCTGGTGCAGGTAGCCTCCTCTGTGGTGGAGGGGTGAGAAATTTCCACCACCGCTTTTCTCCGGCGAGACGTAGAAGTCGGCTAAAGGGGATCGGGGGCGGGGGGCCTGGTATCCTTCTCCCCTTAAATAAATCTACCAAAAAAACGAGACAGAGATAGGGGCGAGGGAACGCGTTCGTGGTCCCGGACCCTAAGAATAGGAGCTTTGAATGTGCGTGGATGTAGTACGAATGAGAAGCGAGAGGATATTGGAAGGTTATTTGAAAGAAGGATGTATGATGTCCTTGCACTGAATGAAACAAAGATGAAAGGAGAGGGAGAAGTGGATTTTGGAAACGTGATGGGTAGAAAGTCTGGAGTAGACGAGGGAGTCAGGGGGAAAGAAGGAGTGGCTATTATTGTGAAGGAGGAGTTGAGAGAGTTTATAAAAGAGTGGAAAGAGGTGTCATCAAGGCTAATGTGGGTGAGAATGCGGTTTAAGGGTGAAAGGTGGGTTTTTGTAAGTGCGTATGGACCAGGAAGTGAAAGAGAGTTAGACGAGGTAGAGGGTTTCTGGGAGGATTTGAGAGATTGTCTACAAGGGTTTGATGAAAATGAAAATGTTATAGTTTTAGGGGACCTAAATGCTAGGGTAGGAAATGAGCCTGTTGAGGGAGTCATCGGTAGTTTTGGTATGGATGGTGTAAACGAGAGTGGAGAAAGACTGAAAAATGTATGTGAAGAGTGTAGATTGAGTGTAGGTAATACGTTCTTCAAAAAAAGGCGTATACACAAGTACACCTGGCATAGACTTGTGAGGGGAGAGATTGTAGAGAGGGCATTGATGGATTATGTGCTGGTGACAAGGGAAAGATTGTGTAGACTGCTGGATGTGAATGTGATGAGAGGTGAGGCGGAGGGCATGTCAGATCATTACCTGGTGGAGGGAAAGCTAAGAGTTAAGAGTTACAGGAGAATAAGAGACAAGCGTGAAGTAAGAGAGGTAATAAAAGTTAGTGAGTTAGAGAAGAGTGAAAAAGAGAGGGAGTACAAGGAAAGACTGAATGAAAATTGGATGGAAGTGAGAGAGATGGAAGAGAGTGAAGAGAGGTTGAATGGCAAAAGTTTAAGGAAGGAGTGAAAGCAAGTGCAGAGGTAGTATGCGGCAAAAGGAAAGTAGGAGGCAGAGGTATCAGGAAGGGAAGCGAGTGGTGGAATGATACGGTGAGAAAGGCAGTTGAGGAGAAGAGACAGTGTTTTGAGAGGGTTTTACAGGATAGTAGTGTTGAGGTATGGGAGAGGTACAAGGAGAAAAGGAGAGAGGCAAATCGGAAAATTAGAGAAGCGAAAAAATATGCAAACGAAAGGTGGGGTCAAAGGCTGAGTGAGAATTTTGAAGAAAGAAAGAAGATGTTCTGGAAGGAGGTAAATAAAGTAAGGAAAGGAGGACAAAAGAGGGAAGAGTCAGTGAAAGATGAAAATGGAGAATTACTAGTGGAACCAGTTGAAGTGAGGAAAAGATATGCCGAGTATTTTGAATCTTTGTTAAATACAAGAGATGGAAGAGAAGCAGTGATTGAAGCAGAGGTGGATGGAGATAGGTTACCAAGGCCACCCAGGTGGCAGGGAATGAATGAAAGGATTAAGGAAAATGAGGTGAAAGAAGCAGTGAAACAAATGAGAGCGGGAAAAGCAGAAGGTTTGGATGGTATTGCTGTGGAGTGTATAAAGAAGGGTGGAGATGTGATAATAGATTGGTTGGTGAGACATTTCAATGTGTGCTTTGCTGTGTCAATGGTACCAATAGACTGGAAGAGTGCATGTATTGTGCCGTTGTACAAGGGGAAGGGAGATCGGCAGGAGTGTTCAAGTTATAGAGGTATTAGTTTATTGTCAGTGGTTGGAAAGCTGTATGGCAGGGTGTTGATAGAGAGGATAATAAAGTGTACGGAAGTTGCAATAGGAGAAGAACAGTGCGGTTTTAGGAGGGGAAGAGGGTGCGTGGATCAGGTGTTTGCAGTAAGACAGTTATGCGAGAAGTATTTAGAGAAGCATAAGGAGATATTTTGGGCTTTTATGGACTTGGAAAAAGCGTATGATCGTGTGGACCGTGAAGCATAGTGGAAGGTGTTAAGGATTTATGAAATAGGAGGAAATTTGTTAGAAGCAGTTAAGAGTTTTTTATGAAGGGAGTAGAGCATGTGTGAGAGTAGGAAATGGTGAGTTGAGTGAATGATTTGAGGTAAAGGTAGGTTTGTGACAGGGTTGTGTAATGTCACCATGGCTGTTTAATATGTTTATGGATGGTGTGGTGAGGGAGGTGAAAAGGAGAACTATGGGAAGAGGATTGGGTTTAGTAGGAAAGAATGGTAGAGATTGGGAGTTGAATCAGTTGCTGTTCGCTGATGACACAGCATTGGTGGCGGATTCTGATGAGAAACTGCAGCGGGTATTCAAAGAGTTTGGTGTGGTTTGTGGAAGGAGGAAACTGAAGGTGAACGTCAATAAAAGTAAAGTAATGGTGTGTAATAGGGGAGAGCATAGGGTGAATCTAGATGTGAGGCTGGATGGGGAAATATTGGAACAAATAGAGTGTTTTAAATATCTAGGAGGAATGATAAGCAGGAGTGGAGGTATGGAAGTGGAGGTAAAACAGAGAGTGTGTGAAGGAAGGAAGGTTTTCGGAGCAATGGGAAGTATGTGGAAGACGAGAAATCTCGGAGTGAAAGTAAAAAGGGAACTTTATCAAGGAATTGTTGTGCCAACAGTGATGTATGGGGCTGAGACATGGGCTCTGAAGAAAAAGGAGAAAAGAGGGCTGGGTGTGATGGAGATGAGCTGCTTGAGGAGTATGTGTGGAGTTACTCGTAGAGACAGATTGAGGAATGAAGAGATACGTAGGAGAGTGGGGCAGCAGGAACATTTGTCAGCCAGAGTGGACAGAAGGGTGCTGAGCTGGTATGGTCATGTTGAACGAATGGGAGATGAAAGGCTTACAAAGAGAATATGTGAGTCAGGTACAAGGGGAGATAGAAGGGCAGGAAGACCCCCATTGAGATGGAGAGACTGTGTAAGAAAGGCTTTGGATGATAGAGGAATGACTATAGATCAGGCAGGGGAAGTGGTGGTGGACAGGAGTGAATGGAGAATGCTTGTGAATAGTTGAGTGAACACGTGGTCATTTGGAGTAAGGGGTCCGGCGCAAGTGGGACTAGATAATAGTCCATCAGGCGCCTGGCCCGGGAAGACGATTAATATGACGGGTGCGCCTGGAAGTGTGGTGGGAGGGCTTGTGGCTTTGGCTCCGCTGCATGTCTGCCTGCCGAGATCGGAACCTCTCCGGGTGGTCGGGGGCCGGGGGAGTGCTGGAGCGACCTTGGTGATCCTGGTCTCTGGGTCTTCTCCTGGGTGACCTGGATGTGTGTGAGTTTGTGCTTTTTATCTGTGTTTTTTGTTGTTTTATGTTGTTTTTGTGTTTTCCCTGTTCTTGCTCTGTCTTGAGTCGGCTACCCCCAAAATGGGGATTGGGCCTGAGCATATAGATAGATAGATAGATCTTCTCTCAATATTCTTGGTGTCTCTTTTTCTTCCTCTCTCAGTTGGAAGCATCATATTACCAGTCTTGCTAAGGCAAGAGTTAAGACTTAAATTCCTTCAAACTCTGTGTGTCCAGGCATTTTGGCTCGAACGTCCCTTGATTTTGGCCCTGTCACTCTTTCAACTATGGGGGAGGCACTCGCTATAGGCAGTTCTGCCTTTTGCCTCTCTCAATCACATAAAAAAAAAAAAAAATTGAACAGGGCTAGACCTAGGAGAGGCTATAAGCATTTGATAAGGAGTCGCTGGAACTCCTGTTTCATTATTTGCTTGGCCTCTCTTACTGATTTTATTTGTGCCTCATACACTGAGAGTAATTCAGCTAGCTCTCTAAAACACATCCTCCTCCTATCCACTTCACTACACTAAACATGCACCCCACACTTCCTTCTTCCACAATAACATTTTCAGATAAATGATGAACAATAGCCCAGCCTCGGATTCCCCGGAGGGGAAGGGGGGGGGGGGGGGGGCATAAATGCCCCCACACCAACCCGACCTTCCCCTGACGCCCTCTCAAAATTCTCTGGACCTCGGCCTGTTACTCTTACTATTAACTTTTGCAACATTCGAGGCCTTTCCTCTAATTTTCCCTCTGTTGAACACCATCTCTCTTCCTACAAACCTGATCTTCTTTTCCTCACTGAAATTCAGGTGTCTGAAGCCCAATCTCAGTATCCTCCTACTTTCTCTATCCTAGTTTCAAAGCCAAGGGCGGATGTTGTGCATACGTGCACAACAAACTCACTTGCTCTCGTGTTCCCGATTTCGACTCCTCAGAATTCTCAACTTTATGGCTCAAACTATCCTGTCATTCTTATACTAAATAATTCTGTGCTGTCTATCTTTCCCCTAACTCTACCGACTTTCCCAAATTCTTTGACTATCTAATCTCTGAAGTGGAACACATTTATCCATTTTTCCTTTCTCAGAAGTCTCCATCTTAGGACATTTCAACGTTCACCACCGCCAATGGCTCTCCTCTCACTCTACTGACTAACCTGTTGAACAAGTCTACGTCTTTTCTATCCTAAATGGCCTAGAGCAGCTGGTTCAGCAATCCACCCTTATCCCGGATCACTTCGGAGATCGGCCCAACATTCTTGACTTGTTTGTAACTTCTAACCCTTCTTCTTATACAGTACTGTCACTCTTTTCTCTCCTTTGGGCTCCTTCGACCATAAACTTATCTCTGTCACCTATCCTATCTCTCCAGTACGGCCAGCCGATCCTAATAAATAAATATTTTCCGATATTGGTTAATCGTGCAAGTGATTTCCGATAAATCGGTCGCTCTTGGAGCGGGCGAGATTATAGTGTGTATAAAGCACTACGTTGGATACTCCGAGGCTACTACCAAATAAGAGGTTTTCCTTATTTGGTTTGGTGGGAGGTCGTCAAACCTTCCAATTTTTACCTAAACTGAGAAATGCATTCAAATTTAACATAAAATAAGGGTTTACTCTTACCATAGTTAAGGTCATGCGGTCAATTTCATGCTTATCCCTGGTCTTGTGTTGGCGAAATGGTGAATGTCCCTTGAGCAGCTTGTACAGCATACAGCCAAAGGAAAACCAATCTGCTGAAGAATCGTATGCGGTGCCTTTACTTAGAACCTCAGGCGCCATATAGCCATGGGTCCCTCTGGGGAGGAAATCACACAAATCACAAAACATTTTGAAAGGGTACCAGTATGGATTTATTACATTATACAGTATATTGTTCTGTGTCTTTCATATTATCACTATCTTTTGCCTTTGTTTTACTGACATCTTTTATGTTAATTTTTTGGTTTAACTTGTACATTTGTTTAATTAGACTGAACTTCAGGGAGCAATAACACATTTCTTTGGAAAGAAGTGACACTTTTGAAAAACAAATAATCTAATTATTGTTGTTATTAATATTATTACTGTATTATATATATTTTTATTACTAAATACTACTTCCTGCCTGGGCAAAGACAAGGAAAATCAAAATAATTATTGGGTAAAAATTAAGAAAACAAAACAAGAAGGCATTCACATACTTTCGATCACATTCGCACTTTTTTGCCATCTGGAATAGCAATTACTGTACATACAGCAAGATCTCGAATCCCGCAGTAATTGCATACCGTAGCCTTGCTGCGAGATAAAAAGAGAAATACTGTATATACTGTACATACATTAACCCTTGGTTCCCGGAAGGGCTCTTGAACGCCCATAAAAAAGCATACCAGAGCTGCCCGGAAGGGCTCTTTAACGCCCAGTGGTTGAAAGCCTGTGAGCTTGGTGTGCGAGGCGTCGGTCCGACGCATGTAAACAACAGCCAGCTGGACCGACGCCCCGCGTCTCCGGCCACAAGAAGGAGAGCGTCGCTTGTTCGTGTGTGCCTATATGTTGTTGTTAAGTATCGAAAAGTAGTGTAAAGTGGCTGTTGTTGCCGTAAGTTATCTCCAATGAAATCATCATCACAACTGAACCAGTTGACTTAGAGAGCTCTACTTAACGCCATTCTACAGGTAAATAACACAGCTACGCTTGGGGATGCGCGGGAATGCGGAATCAGTCAGAATAACAAAGATACGGTAGCCTAGCCTAGACATTTTTCGGCCAAAACACCCGGGTTTTGGGGAATATTTATGTAATGCGTAGCCGGGGCTGGAGGGTTAAAGACTATGATCTGCACATTAATAGGTCAACCTTTTTGTTCACCTTAACCAATTCCTTGCAGTGACCGTCATCTGACAGGAAGATTTTCCGGCTAGTATGTGGCTTGGGAGAGAGGCCAGCTGTTGCAGGCAGCGCGGGAAGGCTTCGTCCGGAGCCCACGTAGTCAGGGCTCATAGTGATGTGTCACAGAGAGTTCTCTCGCAAATCTGCAGCGTCACAACATAGCGAAAACAGCTCAATATTGCTAATTTTTAGCGATTTTGCCCTTCGTTTGCAAGATCGTTGCATGACAACCAGACGTTGTACAGGGATGATTCAGGTGTCATTTGAAAGCTCTATTACCGTACTTTCACGGATATATAAATGTATTACACTCTGGCATTTGCTTATACATAAAAATGAGCAGGGAATGAAGGTAATTTTCGGCAATTATGCCCGCTCATAAGGAGTTAAGGCAGCTCGGCCAAATGGAAAAAATGGTCTATCTATCTACAGTACTGTTTTTTTTTTTTTTTTTTCTATGTGAGTGAGGGAGACAAAAGGCAGAACTGCCTGTAGCAAGTGCCTCCCCCATAGTTGAAAGAGTGGCAGGGCCAAAATCAAGGGACATTCAAGTCAAAATGCCTGGACACACGGAGTTTGAAGCAATTTAAGTCAGAGGAGGAGTGAAAGACAGATTCGGGGAGAGAGTTCCAGAGCTCAGCTGTTGCATAGAAGAAAGGCAGAGTAACGTTTCACTCTTGGGTTGGAGAGTTGCACAGAGTATGGGTGGGATTGTGTTGCAAAACGGGCACCACATACCCTACGTAGAGGAAGTGGTATATACTGGGAGAGCTCTGAGGAGCACTGATTATTGTAGTAGCGATAGAATAGCGAGAGAAATGCAACAGTCCTGCGAAGAGAGAGAGTTTGCAGAGAGTTGGTGAGTAGGCGGGAATTAATGATACGACAGGCCTTCCTTTCTACTTTGTCTAGAAGTACGGTGTAAGAGGATCCTCCCCACACATGTGAACAATACTCAATAAAAGGATGCACTGTGCCCCTGTACAGAGCAAGTAGCTGTGCAGGGGTAAAGAACCCCTTGAGGCAGTTGAGCACACCCAGCTTCTGGGAGGCTGCCTTAGCAAGACTGGTAATATGGTCCTTCCAAGTGAGAGCTGAAGAAAAAGAGACACCAAGAATATTGAGAGAAGATGAAGGATTGATTTTTGTATTGTTGACGAATAAGGGATAGTCCACTGGGAGTTCCGGACAGATAGATAGATGGAGAAATTGAGTTTTGGAAGCATTAAAGGTAACAAGGTTTTCTCTGCCCCAATTGGAAATAGTAGTTAGATCAGAAGACAAGTGTTCTATGGCTTCATTACGTTTGTCTTTGAGGGATTGCTGGCTGGGGCGTTCTGGAAAACTAATTGAGTAGTGTAAGGTAGAGTCGTCTGCGTACGAATGGATGGGACTGGAGGTACAGTTGAGAAGATCGTTTATGAAAATTAGAAAGAGAATAGAAGATAGGTCAGAGCCCTGAGGAACACCAGAGTTGATAGGATGAAGAAGTAAACGATGGCTGTCCACAACCGCAGCTATGGAACGGCCGGAAAGGAAATTAGAGACAAAGGCACAGATGGAAGGATAGAAATCGAAGGAGGGCAGTTTAGAAATTAAATATTTGTGCCAGACTCTATCGGAGGCCTTCGATATGTCTAGTGCAATAGAAAAGGTCTCACTGAAGTCCCGAAAGGAGGATGACCAAGAGTTAGTAAGATAAGAAAGAAGATCACCAGTAGAGCGACCCTTAAGGAAGCCATACTGGCGATCTGAGAGCAGGTCTATTGCCGGACGCCGTGATCCCTGAAGGGGTGGCCATGAACAAAACGGCTCCATGCACCTCTGTCCCCAATCAGTCGATGCCCCTCCTCCCATCCAGTATTGCCTTCACTCATATACTTCTTAACTCCTTCCACCTCTCCCTCTCTGTCCTTCCACCTCACTCTCGTACACTCTCTTAGTCATTCTCTCGCTTCCCATATGTTCCACATGGCCGAACGATCTCAAGGTGTTCCTTTTCACTGTCAGCTCATATTTCATTAACCTTTATATAACTGTAAACTCCATAAATTCTTAGCATATATCCGAAAACGGAATCTGAAGGTAAATGCGGGGAAGAGTAAGGTTATGGTCTTCGAAAGGTGTGAAGCCACAGAGTGTGAGGTGAAGTTGAACGGTCAGGCTTTGGAGATTGTCAGCTCATTTAAGTATCTGGGCAGTGTGTTGAGTAAAGATGGGACTATGGATGAAGAAGTGCGGGAGAGGGTGCAACAGGGAAAGAGGGTTGTAGGAACGCTGAAAGCAGTAACAAGAAATAGGGTCGTCAGTATGGAAGTGAAGAAGTCCTTGCATGACAGTGTGGTAATCCCGACACTGACTTACGGAAGCGAAGCATGGACGTTTATGGAGAGACTCAGACCAAGAGTGAGAAGGGTGGAAATGAGTTACTTGAGAAGTGCATGCAGAGTTACATGGAGGGATAGACAGACGAATAAAGAAGTAAGAAGGTGTGGTGTGGAGGTAGATATGCTGGAAAGTGTGAAAAGGAACACCTTGAGATGGTTCGGCCATATTGAACGTATGGGAAGCGAGAGAATGACTAAGAGGGTGTACGAGAGCGAGGTGGAAGGACAGAGAGGGAGAGGTAAACCGAAAGAGAGGTGGAAGGATGAAGTGAAGAAGTATATGGATGAAGGCGGTGCTGGTTGTTGTTGTTGTTGTTGTTCCCTAAGCTGCCTGGCCGAACAGCCCCGAGTCCCTGAGAAAGGCCATGGCCACGATGAAGGCGGTGCTGGTTGGGAGGAAGGGCGTCGACTGACTGGGGACAGAGGTGAATGGGGGCGTTTCATTCGTGGCCACCCCTTCAGGGATCACAGCGTCAGGCAATAGATAGATAGATAGATTGGGAGGTTTGACACTCTCCCAATACCAAAGAAGGAAAACCTTCTATTTGGTAGGTAGCCTCGGAGTATCCAACGTAGAGCTATATACTTATCGTATAATTCCGTTCCGCTCTGGAGCGGGCAATTATCGTAATCACTAGCGCGATTAAATCGATAACATCTAGAGTAGCACCTTACTCTCTCTACTAGGTACGTTGTACACACTCTTGAGGCTACTATTTTAAAGGAAATGAAAATATTGATGAGAAAGAAAAGAGGAAAATTGCAGAACATTGTCCATCCTATCTGGCTCCTTAAGCCGTTGTCATGGGTCCACCGCACAACCCGACCGGGTTCATTAGATCATCCAGGTATCAAGTTAATTAGACAAGATTGGATGGGCAGGGGTACGGCGTGAGGGCGGGATACTATGACGATGGATACTCCGAGGCTACCTACCAAATAGAAGGTTTTCCTTCTTTGGTATTGGGAGAGCGTCAAACCTCCCAATTTAGTAGTAGCCTCTACGTCTCCAACGTAGAGCTAGAGTAACAAATTGGAGGCGGACATCCAAGCGAAAAAACACAAACTTAGCCCTTAGGAAATATCAGGACCATGGAAAGACCGACTTAAACAAGAGAGTTTATATAAAGAGTGTACAGACAGGTGCATATCAAGAGAGGTCAAGTACAGTCAAGTCTTATTCCATGAGATAACTTAGCCTAAGACAAAGAATGATGCATTTCATAATGATGAATATAAATTCTAGGATGCCCTCCCCCCCCTCCTTCCGGAAGAAAGCAGGACGACCCATACTTTTTTTTTTTTTTTTTTTTTTCATGGCGGCACACCATGGCGGAAGGCGGACGCAAGTTTGAGGCTCCGGCATATGTTATGGGAATAGTCAATTAATTCAAGGATATCGAGTGCATACGGGACTAACAAGAAGAGGAAGGATTTAGTGAAGTGTTTGGAGGATATATTGGTGTGGTGGAGGGGTGATATATAGTGTAATACACTCAACCCTCAGCTATCACGCACTTAGCTATCGCGTTCCACAGCTATCGCCTGCTCCCCAAAAGCTGTCAGACCATGGCTTTCACGCCTATGAGCTGGCTATCACGCACCAAATGTGGCCAAAAATACAACAAAATTGGAAATTCCCGGGCTTGGGAATTCCCAGGCGGGCGGCAAGCATACGTTTACGATACTCGCTCCCTGATTGGGCGTGACTCATGGGAAGCAAGCGCTGTGATTGGCCGCCACCCATCCTCCTATCCTCCCGCCATACTTACAATTTCTCAGTCTTACTTGTACCCCCTTTGTTGTCTGGTGAAAGCTGTGAAGTGTTTTTATACCTGTGAACAATGGCTACTAACCCACCCCAACGGCCACCGAATCCCCCTACCTTCGCTCAGCGTAATGTGACCGCACCAAATCGAGACATTAAGAAGAGAAAAAACCTTACGTATGCTCAGAAACAGGAAATTGTGGACTAATAGGCAAAGGTGAAACAAAAAGGAGTGTGGCAAAGAAGTTTGGAGTGAATGAATCGACAGTGAGGGGGATTTATCAAAAGTGCGAAAACATAAAGAGTCACATGAAACTTGCCCTATCAATTGCTGCATCGAATGCCTTTCGAAGTTCTAATAAAGTGCTACTTAAGAAAGAACAAGTGAACAAGTGACTTCTTTCGTGGTCGGCCAGGCCCCTCCGACCACCCTCAACCAGGCCCCTCCGATCACCCTCAACCGGGCCCCTCCGGTGAGCCTCGACCGAGCCCCTCCGGTGAGCCTCGACCACGGCAACAAATCGATGAACAGCCTTTACTTACGGCACTTGAATTGGATACAGTGGATGATGACACTTCAGAATTTGAAGGATTTGATGTTGAAGGGATACTGAACGAGATAGAGCAACGTAGGAGTGGCCAATAATTCGCCACCCCTAGCCTCGGAACCCAACCCACCTAAATCCCTCAACACACCTAAAGAGGTAAATGTGATGGTGTAATATGTTCTTATATTTACTTTTATAATGTTTCTTATAATTATTATTATGTTATGTTAGTGTTCAGTGGAAATTATTAGGTAAAAATCGCAAAATACGATAAATAGTTGTCAAATTCGGCACCCAGGCACCAATTAGAATTATTCCCATTAGTTCATCAGTATGGCTATCGCGGTTACGGCTACCGCGCGGCTATAGCTGCACCAATTAGGAGTGATAGCTGAGGGTTGAGTGTAAGAGTGTGTAGTGACGGGACAGCGGTAGGGTTGTGAGTTGTTGAGTTTGTAAACAAACATGGCAGAGGGAATTTCGGGTATGACGGAGGCGGAAGGAAGGTTACAACGTTTTCGGGGATTTAAGAGCACAGATAAGAAGTTAGAAGAGGTTAGTATTGTTGTGAAGGATTTGGAAAAGTGGATGAGTGATACGGAGAAATGGAAGGGGGATATTGGTGAGAAAGTTAAGGCACTGTACTCACCTAATTGTACTCACCTAATTGTAGTATACAGGATTTGAGCCTAAGCTCGTGTTGTCCTGTCTCTCTCTCTACATTTATCCAATTTTGCTTTAAAAGTTTGGATATTTCTTGCTCCCACCACCTCCCCATCCAACTTATTCCAACACTCAATGCTTCTATACGGGAAACTGAACTTTCTTACATCAGACTTACATATAACTTTCCTCAACTTACAATCATGACCCCTGGTTCTTCCCTCGTCCCTCACCACAAAATCTCCCTTGTCGATCTTCTCAAAACCTTTCACACACTTAAACATCATGATCATGTCACCTCTCTCTCTCCTCTCCCTCAGCGTTGGCAGCTTTAGCCTCTCCAATCTCTCCTCATAAGGTAGGTCTCTAAGGCTAGCTATCATCTTAGTGGCAACTCTCTGAACTCTTTCCAGTTTTTTATTATGTTTTATAAGGTGTGGAGACCACACCACTGCTGCATACTCCAGTCTTGGTCGTATTATTGTCCCTATTATTTTTGCTAACATCTCTTCATCTAAATAATTCAGAGCTATTCTCATGTTAGTCAACACTGCATAGGTTTCACCAGTTATTTTATTTATATGCTGTTCAGGTGACAAGCTGTCTGCCACAACTACCCCTAGGTCTTTTGCTTTCACAGCTTTACTAATTATTTCATCTCCTATTTTATATCCCCAAGAAGGTCTATATTTACTTTTTCCCATCTCAAGAACCTGACACTTACTCGTGTTGAATTCCATTTTCCAAGTTTGACTCCACTCATATAACTTATCTAGATCTCTCTGTAATTCTTCACAACTACTCCTACTTGTAATATGCTTCATTAGTTTTGCATCATCAGCAAACATAGATATATATGAGTCTATTCCCATTTGAAGGTCGTTGATGAAAACCAAAAACATGATTGGGGCCAACACCGATCCTTGAGGCACTCCGCTTTTTACCCTTTTCCACGAGGAGAACTTTCCTTTTATTACTGTTCGCATTTCCCTCCCAATTAAATAGTTTTCCATCCACTTTAATAATACTCCCTCAACCCGCCCCACAGTCCTGAGCTTCCACAACAATCTCTTATGAGGCACCTTATCAAATGCCTTCTTGAAATCTAAGTAGATACAATCTACCCACCCCTCCCTCCCTTGTACAATGTCAATTACCCTATCATAGTAACTCAACAAATTTGTGGTACACGAATGACCTTTTCTGAACCCGAACTGCTTGCTTGAAATTATTTCCCTCTCCTCCAACATACCCACCCATCTTTTTCTAATAATCTTTTCACAAAGCTTGCATATAACACTCGTTAAGGATACCGGTCGATAATTTAGCGGGTCTTCTTTATTTCCACTTTTATATATTGGAGTTATATTTGCTTGTTTCCATTCTAAGGGAAGCTCCCCCTTGTTTAATGAGTATTGAACAATATTAAAAATAGGTCTCACTAGTTGTTCAGAACATTCTCTTAATACCCATCCAGCAATGTTATCTGGGCCCATAGATTTTCTCACGTCCAATTCTTCCAACAATGATTTTAGTTCATCCTTGTTGACTTCTATCGACTCTAGTCCCTGTATCTCATTCAATTCCACCACAGGTTCTACATAGTCATCCTCCTCCACAAACACGGATGTTAATGTATGATTCATAATTTCACACATACCCACTGTGTCTTCATATAATTGACCCTCTACCCTAAGCTTTGTTATTTTGTCCTTTATTTTAGTTTTACCGTTGATATAACTATAGAACAGTTTGGGTTCTTTATTACATTTGTTTACTATATCTTTTTCAAAGTTCTTTTTCTCCTCTCTTATAGTCTTGACATAGTTGTTTCTAGCATTCTTATACTCATCCCATTTTTCCTCAGTGTGTCTCCTTCTCACTTTATTCCATGCAGAGTCCTTTTTGTTCTGGGCAATGTGACATCGCATGTTAAACCACTCTTTCTCCTTAGCCAGCTTTCCATCCTTAAATGTTGGTACATATTTATCTACCCCCTCCCTGTAAATGTCTAGTAACATGGTGTATTTTACCTGAATATTCTGTTCTTGCTCAATAAATGACCAATCTATATTTGCAAAGTATCCTCGTAATGATTCATAATCCGCCTTACTATAATTTAGTCTAAATTCCCTATGTTCCTCCTCTCTGCCTTCCAGAAATTCCACTGTCAATTCAAATTCAATCACAGCATGATCACTTTTTCCCATGGGACTCAAATATGTTAGGTTCTTTATTTCTTGGGGGTCTTTGGTGAATAGTAAGTCAAGTCTTGATGGTTCATCACCTCCCCTAAATCTTGTATTTTCCGTAACGTGTTGTGTTAATAGATACCCCATTGTTAGTTCAAGAAATTTGCTACCCCAAGTATTTTCATTTGAACCCGCATCCAAACATTCCCAATCCACCTCCCCGCAATTAAAGTCCCCTGCAAGAATAAGCCTATTTTTCCTTTTACAAATAATTTATAACATACGCAAGGTTTCCAAAATTAATTCATTATATTCATCATTGCTCCAAGATTTAGTCTTAGGAGGTAAATACATTGATACAATGTCCAATTTTGACCTATCATTATCCTCAATTTCAACTGCTACCACTTCAGCAATGCTATCACCAAGTTTTAATTCTTTAGCAGTAATTTTATTATCTACCATGATCAACACTCCTCCTCCTAGCTTTCCTAACCTGTCTCTTCTCCATGTACTGTATCCTGCACAACTAATTATATTCGTGTCTACCTCCTGGTTAAGCTTAGTTTCAGTCAAACATACTACCCCGGGCCTCTCTCTCTTTACATATTCGTCAAACTCAATCTTTTTGGAAATTAACCCATCAATATTTGTATACATGAACTTAACATTTCCAGTATTTTCCCTATTTTTCTCGTCCCTGCCCGTTCCTTTCTTTTTTGTACGTACCCCTCCCAATTTATTTCCTAGCTTGTCTCCTCTCCTCTTGTCTCCACCTGGACTGTTTCTCGCTCCGTTTCCACCTCCCCTCCCTCTGCCTCCACTTGGACTGTTTCTCTCTCCATCACCACCTCCCCTCCCTCTGCCTTCTCCCCCGTCACCCGCACCATCTCCCTTTCCCTCCCTACTTCGTCCCTTCGCTTTATATACCATTTCTTTAGTTTTCCCTCCCACACTCTCCAGAAAAACTTCTTTTCGTCTTCTTTCGTCCTTTCTCCATTCTTTACATTTGCCTCGGTTTGCAATTCCTTTCTTATGTTTCGATCCTCAATACTCATGTCTTTTCTAATTGTAATTTTCTTAAACTTGCTGGTCAAGTTAAGTCTCCATGTTACGTTCATTATTGCATCCACTGTTACCCTAGACCTAAACTGCACTCTCATTGGCCTTGTGTTTCCCTTACTATATTTACCCATTCTCCTAACTTCTTCAATATCATCTCTCCAGTTGTTTCCTTCTTCATCGACATGCTTGATCAATGTTTTTACCTTATTAATTTCTTCCTTATCCCTAGCTTTCCTCTCAATAATGTGCTCCTCTATATCCCCAAATACAATAATACACTTATTTCTATCTATTGTTTCACGCAGGACCTGTTCATTTCTCCTCATAGCGTTTACTACCACTGATTCTAAATCTCTATTTTCCCTTTCTGATTGTTTCTTTTGTTCCTCCATGATTTCCTTCATTGCCACTTCCTTCACTTTTCCTCCTTCGTCATTAACCCATTTATTGTGTTTCTCCTTAATCTCCTCCACATGTGTTTTCATTTCCTTGGTTTGCCCTTTGTATTCTTCAAGTTGCAATCTTAAAGCTTCATTTTCGTCCTGGAGTTGCCCCATATGAGTTTGAATATCTTTTAGGCTAGCCCGACTCAAATCTTGTCCAGGCTCGATGTCCCCAGCCTGAGCACCACATATTGAACATATAGCCTCAATCTGTGAACTAACACTCACCTTCCACTCCTGCATATCCTCCTTCCACCTTTTAATGTCATTCAGCTCACGTATAATTTTCCCTAGAATGCCCTCGGTCTCACCGACTTCAAATCCATCAAAGTCAGCCATATTTGTTTACATCCACTCGCATTCACAATTACTTAAATTATTTTTATCACTCGAAATATCCTCACTTGTTTTTAATCTCAAATTATTTTAATACTGCATTTTAATACAGGACAACACAAAATATCCTTATACTGAAGTTTAGGTGAGTTTATTTGATGAGCGCTGTAAACAGCTTGCTAGATCAGCTGATTTTCGGGAGCGTGGGTGCGGAGGTGTTGTCTCGTCGGTGTTGTGTGTGTGTGTGAATAGGTGGGGAAGGGAATAGGCCTAGCGAAGGAAGTGAATGCAGGCCTTTTTTGGCAGTTAATGAGAGCCTAGAGATGGTATTGAAAAGGGTAGATGAACTGGGAGCAGAGAATATGGCATTGAAGGAGCAGCTGAAGGAATACGAAGGACGTTTCACGGAAGTAAAGGAGTCGACTGCATGGACGGTGGTAGGTAAACAAAAAGTCAAGGATTTGGAGGATATTATGAAAGAGCAAAAGGAAGAAATGAATATGACCAAAAAAAGTTTTGAGAGTGCAGTTGTAGGGGTCATGAAGAACAAGGAGAGTGTCGTGAGGGAGGCCATGGACAGGGATAGGGGAGTAATCTTGTATGGAGATATAGAGACTCATATGAATGATAATGGAGTGAGAAAAGTGAGGGATATGGAGACAGTGAAGGAGGTCTTGAAAGGTGTGGATGAGGACGAATATGGATGGGAAGGGCAGGTGGAGGAGATCAGTAGGATAGGTAGATATAAAAGGGGAGAGATGAGACCTATAAGGGTACAGTTTAAAACTAGGGTAGTGGCGGAGACTGTGACAAATTTTAGTTGGAGGCTAAATACAAATGATAAACTGAAACACATAAGACTAAAGAAGGATTTGAGTATAGAACAAAGGAAAACAATTTAGGAATTACAAGAAAAGGCTGATGAAAATAATGGAAAGTTGGATGAGGAGGATAAGAGAAATTTTTACTGGAGAGTGAGGGACGGAAAAGTGAGGAAGTGGTTTATAAGAGTAGAAAGGAGGGGGAGATCAGGGAGGGGAGAGAATGTGATGAGAGTTGTGACGGAGGAGGAGAACGGGGTGGAGGTGTCACAGGGAGAGACAGGAGACAAAGAGGCAGACCCAGTAGTGCTAACAGGAGAGTAGGGTACGGACTGGAGGAGCGGGATGGTGTAATTGCTGAAGGAATGGTAGATGGATTAAGGATTATGTTTAGTAATGTGGATGTGTTTACTCAGGACAAGAAAAGAGAACTGATATGTAGGTTGCAGGATGAAGAGGAAAAACCTGATGTCATAGCCCTACAGGAAGTAAGACCAAAAAATGTTAGAATTGAAAGGGAACTGGTGGAATATAGTTTGGAGGGTTTTGAGTTATATGAGAGAAATGCTATTAGAGCAGAGGTTGGAAGAGGACTGTTTATTTATGTAAGAAAAGAGCTCAAGGTTAATGAGGTGGATATGAGACAGCAGTATTGTGAGTATTTGTGTATTGAAGTAAAATGTGTAAGAGGATCAATTCTAATTGCCTCTATATATAGAAGCCCAAATAATAGCAGGGGAGAGGATGATAACCTACTGAAAGCAATGGAGGAGATAGATAATAGAGAGAACAAATATAAAATTTTGATTGGAGATTTCAATTTGCCAAGGATCAACTGGGCAAATTGTACTACTCCAGCGGGACAGGGTAGCCTGGAAAATAAGTTTATAGAGAAAGTGAGAGATTGTTTTTTAACGCAACATATTGTAGAGATGACAAGATATAGAGATGGGACGCAGGGGAGTGTACTTGATTTGATTTTTAGCAATGAAGAGGATATAGTGGAACATGTTAATGTGGATAGCCCTATAGGTCGTAGTGACCATGCCTGTATAAGCTTTAGTTGTAACATTAAATCGGAGAGGGATAATAGAAGCAATAGAAAAATATACATGTATGATAGAGCAGATTATGAGCTGCTGAGATGGTGTTTGGACATTGACTGGGGGGAATATTTGAACGGTGAAGACGCTGAAGGAATGTGGAGGAAAATTAGAGTCAAACTGGAGAATGCTGTATCCAAAAGTGTACCAGTAAGGGAATATAAGGATAAAACAAAATTGAGGAAAAGAACTAACCCAGAATTGCCAATGAAAAGAGAGCTTTGGATATTGATTAGAAGAAAGAAACGATTGTGGGAAAGATTAAAATTGTTAAAAAAGAACAGGGGGTCTAGTATAGAGGCTAAGGAAGTGGATCTGGAACGCAGACAAATAAACAATAAAATAAGGTGGGAAACAAGGAGGGGGGTGAAGGAGAGGGAGAGAGAGATAGCTAGAAATGTGAAGGATAATCCAAAAATATTCTGGAAGTACATTCAGGAAAAGATAACAAGAAGAGTAGGGATCCCAGAGCTGGTGGGGGGGTTGAATGATGGGAGTAGAGCAGAGACTGATAAGGAGAAAGCAGAGGTGCTGGGGAAATACTTTGGGGGGGTACTAACAGTGGAGTTGGAGGATGCAGTGCCTACTATTCCCATCAAACAGGCACCGGCACTGGAACTAATAGAGTTTTCCCATGCTAGAATAAGAAGGGCTATAGAAAAAATGAACAGAAGTAAGTCACCGGGACCGGATGGGATACACCCAAGAATCATAAAGGAAGGAGGGGAGATGTTAGTAGAGCCATTGAAAATGTTATTTGAGGTATCGTTTAATACAGGACAAATCCCGATGGACTGGAGAGAGGCGAACATAACAGCTATATTTAAGAAGGGAAAGAGAAATGACCCAGGGAATTATAGACCAGTCAGTTTGACAAGTGTTGTGTGTAAACTAATGGAAACAGTAATTAGAGAAGGAATAATGGATCATATGAAGTCAAACCAACTTTTCAGTGGGAGACAGTTCGGATTCTTGCCGGGGAGGTCGACGGTACTACAGCTAATTAAGGTGGTAGATGATTGGATGCAAATTCTAGAAGATGGTGATGTAATAGACGTGGTATATTGCGATTTTATGAAGGCCTTCGATAAGGTCCCACATAAAAGGTTAATAGAGAAAGTTAGAAGCTATAATATAGGGGAGAAATGTGTGAAATGGATAGAAGCCTTCCTGAAAGATCGGAGACAGAGGGTACTGGTGAATGGAATAGGCTCGGGGTGGAGGGAAATTACAAGTGGGGTACCTCAGGGATCTGTGTTGGGACCACTGCTGTTCGTTATATTTATCAACGACTTGCCTGAAGTTATAACTAATGGAAGTGAGGTATACCTGTATGCGGATGACACTAAACTGTATAGAAGAGTGAGGAGTAAGGAAGATATGGGTTTGCTTCAAGGAGATGTGGAGGGCATGAAGGGATGGTCTGAGCATTGGTTAATGCCTTTTCATCCAAAAAAATGCAAGTACATGCGGATTGGGACCAGCAAGATAGACAAGGTAGGATACAGTATGTATGAAACGATGGAGGAAGTGAGTGCAGAAAAGGATATAGGAGTAGTGATAGACAATAAGTTAAATTTCTCAGAACATTTAGCGGAAAAGATAAACAAAGCCAATAGAATTGTAGGGCTGATAAGGAGGACATTTGTGTCACTTGACGAAGAAATCTTCAGGAATCTATATACAGCGCTGGTTAGGCCGCACCTGGAATATGCAAACCAGGTGTGGGCTCCATATATGGTAAAGGATATAGAAGCAGTGGAGAAAGTGCAGAGGAGAGCTAGCAAGCTGGTACCAACGTTGAAGAACGCGGGCTATGAGCAGAGGTTGAGGACACTGGGGCTTCCGACACTGGCATATAGGAGAAAGAGAGGGGATATGATAGAGACTTTTAAGATAGTGTCAGGAAAGTACGATGAGGATGTGTGTGAAGGTATCTTCTTGATGCAGGAGGGAACAAGAACGAGAGGACACTAAGAAAATTTACAAAGAAAGAAATAGGCTTGAGAAGGCAAAGAACTCATTTTGTGATAGAGTGGTAAATGAGTGGAACGCACTGCCCCAGTATGTAGTCGATTCCGAATCAATAAGGGAGTTTGAAAGTAATCTTGATAAAGCATGGGGAAGACAAGATTTGAAGTTTGATTATAAAACAAAAATACAGAATAGTAAAAATGTTGCATCTGCTACCGCCGCCGCCAACACCGTGAACGACCGCAGCAGTGCAAGTACTGGTAATGAGCTGGATACACAGGCATAGTTTGCCTTTTTCCAGAGGATCTACTGTAACTGTAAGAAACTGTAAGATACTGTAACGAGTAAATACCGGCATATGCCGAATATGAGTACCGTACAGGATGTGACGAGAAACTACATGAGCAGTGTCAGTGACGAGCACTAAAAGCCATATGGGAAAAGTTCAGTGGTATGAGGACAAGACATACCGAAAGAATGTAGTATACTTAAGACTAGAAAGTATATCAAAAGCTTAGCCCAGTTATTAATCTTTAACATAGGTGCAAGTATGGGTATAGTGCAATACCCTTCCCTCCTCCCCCCCCCCCCCCCAACCCCCAATAAGGAAGAACAGGACAGGAGAAGGACAAGAGACAGAAGGAACCCTGCAGGTAGACCCCGAGGGAACCTGCAGGCCCAACGCACTACAAGGACGCCCCGGTCTGTCGGTGGACAACGACAGAGAGGAGGAGACAAACGTGGTGGGGGAAGACCAAAGCCCTGTGTCGGCAAAGTCCGGGCGAGAAAAATCAAGTAAAACCTGAATGGAGCAGCGTACGAACGGACGGCATGAGCTGTGCCCTGAACGTACGGGTTACTGGCCCGAAGAACCCGACACAGGCAAAGTCCCACAGCACGGCGATCAAGCCTCCCATCGGACATAGGCGCCACCCGTAATGTCAACCCCGACACTGGCCTGGCCGAGCACACACATGCAGTATGCAGGGTTTGAACTGGGCATAACGGACGATGAACCCTACCACGTGTGGAAGCCGGTACAGGAAAGGCCTAAAAACGGGAGTGTCGCGTACGGTTGTAGCTACAAAACAAACAGACGGAGCCAAAGTAACTGACCCAAGGACGGGAGAAAACGGAAGCAATGCCGGGTCCTAGACATGGCAGCCATCTCCGAGACGCTGTCACCCGCCGCCAAAGCCAGAAGGAACAGTGTCATGGCATGGAAGTGTTCAGGCGCGGGGTAAATAGTGTAAGAGGCAGACGAGAGCAGTGGGAGAGCCTCCGCCAGAGACCACTGAGGAGGAATCTGACGCGGGGTAGGCCTAAGTCCAAAGCAGGCCCGCATGAGGAAATCCAATGCCCTGTGAGGAACGACCATCCCCGTGAATGACTCAAACGGTACCCAAATGGCCAACAGGCGGGTCCTAAGCGTGGTGCATATGTTGGGACGCATCTCAAAAATAACCAGATGAGGTAGGGAAACACGAACGCCACCGACAGGCGTGTCTGTGATGTGTTGGTCATCCCAGAAGGAAAACCATGCCAGTGAGAGACGGAAGTCTGCCACTGAGAATGTGTCCAGTGGAGAGGAGTTGACAGTCAAAGATCGACTAAACGTCGGCAGCCACCCTGCCTCACAAACATCCACGATGTGAAGGCCAACGAGGTCCCGAGGCCACCAATCGATCCCAAGTGGAAATCGGGGAACGATAGGGGAACAGGACTCGGGCGCCACCGCCACAGCTGAGCGAACCAGGCGTGTGCCGGCCAGATGGAAGTGAACAACCAAACAAAGTCCATGTACCCACTCAGCCTGCGGAGAACTTTGCACATCAAAAAGGGCATCGGGTGGCGGAAACACATCGAATACGGTGTGTTGGAAAGACCAAACTACCCGGGTGCTCTGTCCCATCGGCAGAGCAACCGCCCATAGGTCGGCAGTTCCGGGTAGGCAGGGTACACGCAGTGCGACGGTGGAAAGGAGTGCATGGCAAAACAGGTACCCCGCCAGGTCCTGAAGAACGAAAAGACTACGCAGTCACCTGACTCAGGGTGACAGGCGTGCTCGACCTGTCCCAGTCGAGGCCCGCCCACGGCACATCTTGCGACGGTGGAAGGCAGGACTCGGGAACGGCGACTAGGAAACCGAACCGAGGAACGAGGAGGAACAAGGAGAGCGGCGTGTACACAGTGTGCGGGAGAGTTCGCGGAGAAGATCCCACCCACCAAGGAAAAGAGGAGCGGAAGACCCCGAGTGAACAGGGGAGGCAAGGCCAGTCTGACGAGGGTCGTAAAGACACGATGGGCGACATGGAGACCGAAGGGTAAACCGCCGAACGTGACATAATGAGAGTCATCAATACGAGGCACGGCAGGTCGACCACCGGTCACAACACCTCGCTGTCCGTCACGGAGACCAGAAAGACATGCGACAGGAAGTCCCGCTGGTGAGGCAAGACTTCCCGAATAATCCCATGGACAGAATAACAGAGGCGACGTCTGGGGAGACAGGCCGAGGTCACGCAGGTCGCCGGAGTGGAAACGTGGACCGGCACCTCGAGGACAGACCCCGCCGTATTACCCGGCGTGCCCACGAATGGCGAAGCTAAACCGAGAGTGGGGACGCAAGAGCCGGTAGTGGCCCCGAGTCTGGCGGCCTCGTTACGAGCCGGCCTGCCGACCTCAACGAAGAGGAAGCGGTTGAGGTGGGTCGGGACATCCCAGGCGGACGGGGAGCGAAGAGCCCCGCAGCAGCAAAGAGGGAAGACCCCTGCCATGCAGGAACAGTGAAGAGCCCCTCCGGAGGGAGCACAGAAAGCAACAGCGACGTGCGGACCTCAGCCGGCGCCAGCGTACAGAAGGAAAACCACAGAGACTGGCGACAACGCGCAGCCTCATGGAAGGGACACTGAATGAAGGCGACGGAGGCGACCTGCAGTCGCACACGCCCGAATTGGGCCCCACCCTTCCCGAGCACCCTAGTCGGTGGGGCTACAATAAGCCTGAGGGGAAGCCGAGCTAGGTGCAGTCGCTCGAAGAGGGTGGAGAGCATGCGAGCAGTGCACCGCCAGGGCTTGTGAACACGTTCTAGGGCACCCTTCTCTGGTGGTGTGAAGGAACGTGGCATACGTTCAGAAAGATAATGTAGGGGCAAAGAACCAGGCCCAAAATGGAGGTGAAACCCCGGATGAAGGCATGACGAGGCTCGACACGGAGGAGCAGCCGACAGGAGGGAGTGGTGAAGAACCCATCTCTGACCGAACCCCGAAGTAGACGCCCTCCGTCAGCCACAAGGAACAGTAAAAGATAAACTATGGAATGACACTACTGAAACTCATACGATGCCGACAGAGTGGGCGCGTCGACATGTACGTCGTGTCGAGCAAAGGCTTCGAGCTGTACCTGCCAACTCGCAGGCATCGGGCGCACTCCTTGTGCATGTATAAGAGCTCGTTCCAGGCGGGATGCTGCCACGTGCCCCCACGATGACGGCTTCCCGTAAAGGGAAGGGAAGCGACGTCCGTTAGGGACCTGAAACATCCCGAGGGACGGAACCAACCAGCCCCAGGCTACACGCAGGGAGCATGACTAAAGAAGTCGATGCCGCCTGGGAGCGAGTGGGAGGATGGACAACCGGAGCAGCAACCACAGGTAGAGCAGGTTACATAGGCAAGAACACCGCCTAGTACGGAAGCACGCCCGGAGATCGTACAGGGGAAGAGACAGGGTGGAGTGGAGCCGTAGACGTCTCTCCTACGACCCGGCGTCCTCGGAAACAGTAGGGACGTCCGAACGAGGCACCGGGGGAAAAGCGTTCAGGCGCCAGGGAGACAGCAGAGGAAAGGGGAAGCATGGCACGCACCCCTTCGTCGAGGAAGCGCGGAAACCGTCGGAGGTGGTCCTTGACAGAGAGAGCGAAACCCCGATCATGGAGCGCAGAGGCGAGACCTTGCCTCTACAGCATCCGAGAACGTAGGACGAGACCCAAAGGTCAAGATCGACGAGACACGGTCTACACCTCCGAGGGTTAAACCCATCGCGGTTGGAGCACGAGACATGGGTAGGACTCTCCATGTCCCAACGGGCATGGCAGGACGGGAACCCCCACGGTGTGCACAGGGAGGAAAGGACATCCTCACTGCAACCGGAAAGGAAAAAGATACCGATGGCCCATGGATGAAGCGCCCCAGGCAGAGCAGGGGAAGAAAGCAGGCGGGCCACAAAGAGTTACCACAGGTAAATAGGAGGGACGGCAGTAGAGCGTCCTAAGAATACCGCCATGTACATAAGCATGGGGCGGATGGAGGCAAAACCGGTCAGCGGTGGCCTCCTGAGCCTTGGGTGGAGCCACATGGATGGCCTGAACCGGACAGAGGAGTCGGAGATCGTTGGCGGGATGGTGAAGGAGAGAGACGACCCACCTTCGTTGCGGAGTCCTCGTAAACAGCCAGGACACCCGAACGAGGCACTTGGAGGAAAGGCGATGTGGCGCCTTGAAGACTTCCGACACACACGCCTATGGCGTGCGCAAGGAGGAAGTGACATCCACATCGCAATTGGAAAGTAAAAGATACTGATTTCCCACAGGAAATGTGTGCAAGCACAATATTGGTAAAAAAAAACTTGAATCCTTGATAGGAGAGTACCCCTTCCCCTGTTGAGGCAGGGAAGGACGAAAACAGGCACGAGGGCAGAAAAACGCACAAAAGTGGTCACTACACCCTGCAAATGGAGCACCTTTCATGAAAGTGAGTATCCCCCCCCCCCCTTGTGCGTGGTGAGGGGTGAAGAGGGACCCCCCCATGCGGAGGGTCAGGGAGAGACCAGGCGAACCAGCAAGTGCAAAGAACCCCGTGCAAGTCCCGAGAAGGAAGGCATGAAAAGCCATATAAAGGAAGAGGATAATAATAATACCCAAAGGTTGAAGGTACTGAAGAGAAGAAGACGCCCAAGGGTACCATCAGAGTAGAGTGGGAGCACAATCTGATGAAAAGGAGAAGTCCGGGAACTACTGCAACCGAGTCCCTATACAGAGGCAAAGCAAAGCACCCTAGCACCGACCCAGAGAAGAGCGGACCAGAACGGGCCGCTCCACTCGGGGGCGGAAATCCGCTCTGGAGCGGAATGTAGGATGTAGGACGAATGTAGGATGGGTGGAACTCACCACCCGGTGAGGAACCCGTGGCGAGAGCAGAGCGAAGTAGACATACTACACTGGAACCAGAAGAAAAAAAAACTGTGAAGACCATGGGAAGGCATGCATGTATGTCATCGACAGTAACAAGAAGAAATCCTGTTTGTAAGCACCATGAAAATAAAGGCCATGGCAATGCACGCATGTATGTCATTGGCAGAGACAAGACGAAAGCCTGGTCGGAAGCACCACGAAAAAACCACTGAAAGTCGATGAATCCTTAACCCTTCCTACCCGGTCTGCCTTAGGTAAGGACAGCACGAAAGAAGGGCCGCTACCCGGTATGCCTTATCTAAGGCATGAGCTTAATAGCCTAATTAAGCTTGGTCCGAACGCTGTGCGTACGACGTATGTCAACAAACCCAAGCGTTCGTCACCGCACCTCCGAAAACAAGAAGGAGAAGACTCCTCAATGTTATTGTTCTGACGTCATGACGAAATTAGTGTCTAAAAAGCCCCCATATTGGCAACATCTCTGCAATATTGGCTCCACTGAAATCGTCATCACAACTGAACCAGTTGACTTACAGAGCTCTACTCAATGCCAAAATACAGATTGAAAACCGCACTACGATTATAGATGAGTGGGAAAGTTCTAGTAGTGAAAATAAACATAAATACGGTAGCCTAAGCCTAGAAGTTTTTCAGCCATATCGCCCGGGTAGGGGTGACCGTCATTGGGTAAGACAGCCCGGGGAGGAAGGGTTAAGAAGAAGGCCAAAGAGTGCCCCCGAAATGGGAGGCCAGGCAGGAGTATCAGGCATGAGGTCATGCACAAAATAAAGATCAGAGAGCCCAGAATAGGCTACAGGCACCAGGTCAGGGAATAGCCTAAAAGCTCTCACTAGGCCTGGAGACTGGAGTCCTGTCCAATGAAGAAGAGTGCCCCCCCCCCCCCCCCCCCCCCATGTCCCCCTGGAAGTTAAAGCTGAAGAGAACCCTCCAAAAGGAGGATCAGGAAGGCCATAGGGGAACCAGCAACAGGCCAAAGAGCCCCAAACCCCAGGTCAGAAAAAACCAAGGGGGTAGGCTCAACCCTCTGAAGAACTGAAGGAAACCCCATCCCAAAACATAATGGAGACCGATACCTTAAGGCCAGTATCAGTGAAGAGGTCCTGTAGGTCAGAAAGCACAGCCTGGTAAAAAAGAGCTTTAAAATATGTCTTAACCCATCAGACCCGGAAGAGCTCTGAAGCACCCATAAAAAACACACCCCGAGCTACCCGGAAGGGCTCTGAGGCACTCATGAGCTCAAAGCCGGTAAGCTTGGTGTGCGAGGAGTCCGTCCGACGCATGTAAACAACAGCCGGCTGGACCGACGCCCCGCATCTCCGACCACAAGAAGGAGTGCGTCGCTTGTTCGTGTGTGCCTGTATGTTATTGTTAAGTATCGAAAAGTAGTGTAAAGTGGCTGTTTTTGCCATAAAGTTATCTCCAATGAAATCATCATCACAACTGAACCAGTTGACTTAGAGAGCTCTATGGCTAGTTATGGAGAGTTAGGCTATGGCGGATGACTATAACAGCCATCAAAATAATAACAGACCCGGGTGCCAAGGCTACCGGTTTGTAACACCATGAAAACGGCCAGACGCCAGTAAGCCAGTTTACCGAGTACAGTAATATATGAAATTACAGGGAGTCACCAGTTACTGTACCCTTGAGGAGGGTAAGCAACAAGTGACCGAAGCGTCAGGAAGACGGAGCACTGGGGCCGTAATACCAATACAGGGGCAGAGTATGCCAGATTGAGGAGGCCGCAGAGTCGCAGTCTAAACCAAAACGCCCCCATCAAGGCTAGGCTAAAAACGGAAGTTAGCCTAATCGGTTCTGGAGCCAGTAATATATGAAATTACAAGGCGCCACCAGTTACTGTACCCTTGAATGGCGGGTGCCCAACCCCGAAAAGGGTTGAAATAGGGGAGCTATCCCCCCGCCAAAGGCGGCTTTCTAGGGCCTTTCCTAGCTGATGCTGAGAGGATTGGGTTCTAGTCAAGTGGTGATGGGCTGGTCTATCAGAGTGAGAACTGAGCAATCTCTGCCATACCCATAGCTTACTCTGACTGTTCCTTTTACTTATATATTTTCTAGATCTCAAGTGACGGCGTCTCTAACGTGGATTGACCTCCCAATCTACCAAGATTGGAAGCCAAAGTGTCACATTTTTCCCTTGCCCCTCAACTTTCTCTTCATAATTGCTGAGGGACACAGGGCCCTGGGTGGGGCTTTGGTTTCCCGGGCATTTCCGCACCCTCCTCAGCTCCCCGCCATGGACTGGCTTCGGTCACCCAGGCTTTATTGTGGTCGGCGGGGAGGGTTCTGTGGGGGCGCTCGGTTATGGTCTTGGCCTTGCTCGGGGCCTTGGGGCTGTTCGGCCAGGCAGCTTGGGGAACAACAACAACAACAACAACAACAACTGTACCCTTGATGAGGGATATAATCAATACCGTAGGAGGGGCAGTAGACAGAACAAAAACTGTCAGACAAAAACTCATCAGAACGGGCTACATTCGCGGTTTTGTGGGACTGTATCCATGGAGACAGAGCACTGGGTCCATCAATCAAAAAGTGAGCATTGTATGCCAGATTGAGGTTGCCACAGTGTTGAAATCCAAACGCCCCCCCCTAGGCTAGGCCAAAACTCGGAAGTTAGCCTATTCGGTACTCGAGGCAGTAATATATGAAATTACCTGGCGCACTAGTTCCTGCACTCTTGAAGAGAGGCAGCAACAAGTAAAAAGACCACCAAAAGGGATCGGCCCTACAAGGGTCAGTGCCCCCCTTCCAACCAACTAGAAGGGCACAAGTAAGCCTAGGCCTAATTTCACGAAAAGAAAATCAAAAATAAAGGCAGTGACAAAAAACTATAATGACAAGAAGCTTACTAAAGACAAAACTGAAGCCACCACAAGTGAAATGAATACGAAAGGCAAAGCCTATATGAACGAGGGTCGCCCAAGCGGCGACGCATGCGCAGATGGCAAAAAATTAAGTAACCTCCAGTTTCGACGCTACACTCCAAGAAAAACACATTTGAGCCCATTTTTTAGTGTGCCTACAGCACGTATCATCTGTCTAGAATCACAGGTACCTTCTTCTTCTTTTTCTTCTTCTTATTGTTTAAATGTGCAGTTTGCTTGGAGGGTTGTCTCCAGATTACTGCACAGGCGTTTAGATGGGACAGAATAAGAATAGAAGGGGAAAATCATAGAATGAGGAATAAAAAACTACTCAAAATTAGTCACTGAAGCCCCCCAACTGCGTCAAGGAGAGTAGTATCAGGGGGGCACAGGTACCTTAAAGAAGGCCCACAACTCCCCCAAAGGGGAGAGGACAGGAGTGGTAGGCACAAAAACAATGCACCAGAAAAAGTGTGTGCGTCATAGAGTGTAGCGCGAAAAGGAATGATCTAATGAACCCGGTCGGGTTGTGCGGTGGACCTGTGACAACGGCTTAAGGAGCCAGATGGGATGGACAATGTTCTGCAATTTTCTCTTTTCTTTCTCATCAATATTTTCATTTCCTTTAAAATAGTAGCCTCAAGAGTGTGTACAACGTACCTAATAGAGAGAGTAAGGTGCTACTCTAGATGTTATCGATTTAATCGCGCTAGTGATTACGATAATTGCCCGCTCCAGAGCGGAACTGAATTATACGATAAGTATATAGCTCTACGTTGGAGACGTAGAGGCTACTACTAAATATATAAATCTTTGAATCTACTTCTTATTCTTTTGTGTCACATGATTAAACTAAGGGTTCATGTAATTTAGAGTAAATTCTGGATATGAACCTTTATTACTGATTCTGTTTATAACTTTCCTTCACACGTTAGTCTAAGGTTTCGTGAAGTATAAAGTGAGGCACGAATCTCTAGTATCTTTCTTTTGTACATGTATAACGGCTTTATAATATAAGGGGTTTCTGTGTACAGTATCTTTCTTTTGTACATGTATAACGGCTTCATCTGAAGTCTTTAGTGAAGAAAAGATATCCACAATCGATCATTGTTGTTTTTTTTTTGTTTTTTTTAATATTATACAAAAACAGATATATATATATATATACAGGGTGTTCCAATAATGCTTTTCATAAATTATATGGTGGACTCATCAGACAAAAATAAGAATACATTACTCTATGAACATGAGGTTGAGTATTTATAATAATGGAGTTATTACATGATTTAAGTTAACGATAGATACAATGCCATTCAGTCCAAGGGGTAATGTTGCCATTTTAGTGGATTGTATCCATTTGGCCTTCGCTATCGCTTGCTAGCCTCAAGATAGTGAGCAGTATCCAATCGGCGTTTTCTCTTCAGGTTAGCGAGCAGTAGCGAGCTGATGTTTTCGGTAGGATAATCAAATCAGGCGAAGCCGGACATATTTTTCTACCGAAAAGTCAGATCGCTACTTCTCACTATCTTGAGGCTAGCAAGCGATAGCGAAGGCCAAATGGATATAATCCACTAAAATGGCAACATTACCCCTTGGACTGAATGGCATTGTATCTATCGTTAACTTAAATCGTGTAATAACTCCGTTATTATAAATACTCAACCTCATGTTCATAGAGTAATTTATTCTTATTCTTGTCTGATGAGTCCACCATATAATTTATGAAAAGCATTACTGGAACACCCTGTATATTTAGGAGTGACCATAATTCGTGTGTGATAATTGAGGAGGGACTGGAGGGAGAGTGGCTTGTCAGTTCTACACCAGCTGTTGCCCGGACTATACGTTTTCTCCTGCTACCTCGTCACTAGGGCTAGTGGTTTTCGTGAACTAAGGCTATAGTGTGCCCTGTATAATCTCTGAGTAAAGAAAGTCCCAGCCTGATTAGGGCAGTATTAGCATCATAAAGTAAACAAAGTGCGAGAGTTAGCATTCAGTGGAGGGTTAAGAAGAGCAGCAGTTGTTGTGGAGCTCAGTTGGTTGCTTTCATTAAGTCATTGCTAGGCGTCAACATAGGACCGTTAATCAGAATTGCAATTCTGTTTAAATTATAGGTTTGACTCCTGCAAGGAGATAAAGAAAACCTAATATTTAGTAGTGGCCCCTCATCATTGACGATTATGCCTATTACATAAGGCCTCCTCTTCAAACGCTCATTTACCGTAGTTTGAATCTACCGCGCAGAGCATAAAAATTTTGAGGAGCCTTCATCATGAGCGCACGCAACCTCACTTATGGTTCTGTCATTATGAAATTGGGTTCTCACTACGAAAAAACTTTGTAACAAATAATAAATAAAAAGAAAATAAGAATAACAATCCAATAAGCTTTCCATATACTCGTGGATGTACTTGTGTGGATATTTGACCAGACGCTGACTTCAGGCGCCATACTTCCTTCTTCACTGACATATCAAGTAAACCAAAATCCTCAATACATCAACGAATGGGAAGGGGATGGTCGGGAGGGCCCCAGTCGTCAATGATTACGGGGCCACTACTAAATATTAGGTTTTCTTTATCTCCTTGCAGGAGTAAAACCTATAATTTATTAGTGGCCCCTCCATCATTGACGATTATGCCTGATATCTAAGACTGGAGGGGGACATTCGTAATCATATCATAACTCTAGCAAAAGCAGATAATCAAACAACCACATAGTATTCTTACTTTGTAAAAAATATATTTTTGCGCATAAACTTTATACAGCATATATATTCAAAAAGGGGTACAAGCAGGAGCGTGCTTCGAAGAAGCCTGCTTGAATAAAAAGGGTTAACTCTGAGACTCTGTACACAGATCTGCTAGTTAAGAAGGCACCCCACTTAAAGTAAGTGGTGAAAAATAAAAACTTATAAGTCTACATGTGCACATATAAACCCCATTAAACTAGTGGATATATTCCTAAAAATATACCCAAACATAAAATGAACTCTTGTACTTTCACAAAGTACTGAACTCTTGTACTTATGCAGAAGTACTTACATCAAAAATAAAATTCGCAGTCGCAACTACTGAGATTTTCTTAAAAGTATATTGCTTCACAGCCAAAACTACTTACAACAAGAATTGTTGTTTTACTACTATTGTACTTTAGCACAATTTCATGTAATGAATACTACAGAGAAATGTTATATCACAACACCTACATACAGTATCACAGCTCGTATGCTCCGTACACATACTCCGGCGGGGTCTAGGGTGTCCTATGTCCTATGTTATGTTATATTAAGAAAAGAGGGGGGGGGGGTGCAGTCAGTGGACTGCACCCCCCCCCCTCTTTTCTTAATCTAAACAATAAGTGACTTAGAGGCCACCTAGACCCTCTGCCGTAAAGCTATACACGGCATGGAAGGTCTGTCCAGAGCTACTGAAAGGTATCGAGTCAAAAACATATGATTAGAGGACCATAGGTGCGTGGACGCTATGTCCTCAACAGAAAATTTCTTAAGGAAACGCAAAGAGGCCGCCCATTTGCGTAAATCGTGGGCTCTTCCCACGACGCCGGGATTACTCTCTTTAATGACTTCGACTAGGAGAGAAGCTAGTTTACGTTTCATTAAGCGTTTGCCCGTACTTGCTACCCATAAAGCACCCTGTTGATTCAGAGGTGCCACTCTCAAATATTTGGTTAGAGCTTGCACTGGACATAAATTATGGTGCACTTTTCCCCTTTTCAACGCCGGCACCGTGAACTCTTAAAACACGTGTTCACTGTGTTCATTTTTGGCGATGAACCCCGGGGAAGGTGCAAAGTGAATATACTCATTGAGCCTACCAAACCTTATGCAATTAGGTGTGTTGCTCATCCCCGCCAGCTCAGATACCCTGTTCCCGGTAGCCAAAGCCATAAGGAATACTGCCCTTTTTAAAAGTAAGTCAAAATCTTCAGTATTTTGGTACAGACGGGAATGAAGTAAAGACAACGCCTTGTCCAGAGACCAGGTAGGCATGAGCTGACGGGGAGGTGGGCGGAGTTTAAAACATGCTCTCATGAAACCTGTTTCCTCCGCTAGTGGTATGGTTAGACCTGTAAGGTCAAAGAATGGCATCCTAATCGCTGTTAAGTGATATTTTAACGTTACTACAGATAGACGTTTCTGCTCGAACAGATAGTTTAGATAATGAAAAACCAAAGCCACCGAAGGTACGGTTTGTTCTGTTCTAAGTATCCAAGAAGTAAAGGACTGCCAGTGCAATTGATACTGCCTCTTTGTAGATTGGGTATATTGATTCATGAATTTATCGGTCACGTTTCTACCAAACGGTGTTAGCCACTTGGCCTCCTGAATGTCCATAATGCAAAAGTCAGCGAGGTCTCTAGGTTGCCAATCGTGTCTAAGTGGAAATACCCGACCGGGAGCGACACCGGGTTCGGGCACCACGTTTTCAATTGCTGGTACCACAACTGCGCCGGCCACAGGGGCGCGATTAACGAGACTACGCCCCGATAATCCTGTAGTTTGTTTACTACATGACACATTAGAGAAGCGTCTGGTGGCGGAAACAGATAAACGGAACTCCACCTGTTCCAATCCGTCACCAGTGCGTCGGGTCCTCCCGCCGGCGTTATTGTCCGGCGGGTGAGGTACAGCGGGAGTTTGAGAGTCTCCTCGGACGCAAACAGATCCACTTGTGGACGGTAAGGCTCCGCAATCATTTGGTCGAAAATGTTTTGCTTGAGCGCCCATTCTACTGTTGTGCTCTGTCTCCGAGACAGAGCGTCTGCCCAGACGTTTGCTACGCCTGGGAGATAAGATGCGTGAAGATGAATGTTCAGCTTGTCGGCTAGAACAAAAATCTTTTCTGACACGTTTAGCAACCTCCGAGATCTCGTTGACCCTTGTTTCTGAATGCAGTGAACCGCATTCAGATTGTCCATCCTGAAGGCCACCGATTTGTCCCGTAAAGTAGAGCCGTGAGCCTGAAGGAAATACAAGGGGACTAGTAACTCTTTGACATTGATGTGGGAGGTTTCTGAATGGGACCAAAGCCCTTGACCCTGATGCCCGTGGTTTGACTGAAAGCCCCAACCTATCGTTCCTGACGCATCCGTGTCTACCCATACCGTCGGCGGAGGAGAGGTCCATGACATGACCGAGTGCAATGTTTTCCTCTTCGCCCAGACCGCTAGTAAGCTGTGTATTAATTTTGGGATGGGCCATAATGTTTCCGCCGGCAATAGTGGAAAAAATTTGTTGCCCTCCAATATTAAACGTTTGACTTTCAACCGGCCCAACTTTACAGTTAGTTGAATCCAGTTGAGAGAGCCGACCAGAGATTCCCAGACTCTCTGTGTCGTAGTCAGACTGTGAAGAAACATAAACAGTTTCTTGCGAAACCTGTTCCGATTGTCCACACTCTGACTCAGAGTGAGAGCAGACGTGTCCCAGACCAGCCCTATCCACTGGACCACTCGTGAGGGAACAAGGTTTGACTTTACCGGGTTTACCTTGAATCCTAGAGATTTTACATGATTTAATGTTATGTTGACATGATTGATGCATAACTGTCCCGTCTCTGCCACCACCAGCCAGTCGTCTAGATACCACAAAATCCTGATCCCTTGTTCTAACAAGGGCATCAGGGCTTGCCGGACTAATTTCGTGAATAAGCGAGGTGCTAGGTTCAATCCGAACGGCATCCTCTGAAAGACATAAGTCTGATGCATTATTCGTAAGGCCAGAAATCGTTGAAACCGTTTGTTTACCGGGACGTGCCAATACGCGTCTGTCAGGTCTAAAGAACACATCCACCCTCCCGGCGGAAGTGTTAGCCTGATTTGATTCACTGTCAGCATCCGGAAGGAAACGTTGTGAATGTGGAGGTTCAGATAAGACAGGTCTACGACCGGCCTCATCTGAATACTGTCCCTTTTGGGCACTAGAAAAAGTTTGGACGTAAATACTGGGTAATTTTGAGGGACCGGGATGATGACATTCTTGGCGATCATCTCTTGGATCAGTGACTCCACCTCTAATGAAACAAAATTTGCCTTTGTCGGCTGACGTAAGCGAGGTCGCCGGAGCCACTGCCAGGTGATGCCTTTGCGTGCTACCATCCTCGCCCATGTGTTTAATGGCCATGCGCGATGACACGCCCGGAATGACCCAGTTAGCAGACAAGGGTTCGCCGGCTGGACTACCCTCTGATCCACCCGCCGTAAGACTGGCCCTGGGAGTGAGAGAGACCCTAGTTTTTTGGTGGTGGTGGTGGTGTATGCTTAGATGACTGGCCGGGTTTGGCAGGAGACGGGCCCTGGCCCGGTCGTTGATACTTCTGTCCTTTATGACTACCTGAAAACTTTCCTTGCTTGTATTTGTACTGAGCCTGACCTTGGGTGGAAGAGGATTTAGGCAGATGAAAAGGCTTTGCCCCACCAGGCTGAGCTTTTGCGACTGGTTTGGGCTTGGAAAAATTGAAAGCAGGTTTCTTAGATGGGGCGGGACTGTGCTTAAAGGCCTGAGCCATGTTGAACACTGTTCTCCACACATCCGGGGACATTAAAGAGGCAGTTAGAACAGGGGACATTACCACTTGATTTGCAATCCTATCCGGGAGCTTCCTCACGAGAGACATCCTTAGATCCTGTCTTGCCCACACCGCCTCTAGCAAGGCTGTACGGATATCTCCCAGTGACTGTATAGAAGTCTGGAGTAGCAAGCGTCTAGACAGTTCGATAGCCTTTCGGACTTCCGCGTCCGCGATTGCCTGAGCAGATCTTAGCATTGACTTCGCTACCTGTTGTGTGACAATGTACTGGGAAAACAGTCTATATGCCTTCCCACGTAGCCTAAACTCCCGGTCTAGGTGAGCAGTGGACGGTGTAGAAAAGGGATCTTTAAGCTCGCATAGATTAATTTTAGGGGCAGCTAAAAATGCAAATAAAGCAGAGGGAACTCCGCCGGCAGAGAATACCGGTAGAGAGAACCAAGAATGGCTTTCTTGTGGAATTTGGTGCAAAGATTTAGAGGTAAAAGTTGTTGCAAAGTTCTGAGCCTCCACTTCCCATTCCACCCAACGTCCCGGACCCAACTGCTCCACCTTCAAAACTGGATTTGCGGCTGTGTCTGTGAACGTCTTTAAACCTAACTCTGGTGTTAGAGCTGACAGTGCTTTTATATCATTGAAACCGTCATGCTTGGTCCAGTCCGAAAACAGTTTTGAAGCTGACGCAGGGGGTAGGGCAGGTGTAGAAGTATACACAAAATAATCATGGTGATAATAGTTAGGAATGGCCTTAATATTAACATCAAGTACATTTCCTAGAATATCTAAAGCACGTAACTTCCTAGATTTATTCCCTTGGATTACCCACTCACGTGGTACCGGAAGCTCCCCTGACATAGTGGACTGTGCTACCTCTGGCTTTGCTGGGAACATTGTTACCCATGACTCATCCGGCCCGTATAAGAGGGGCATAGCTCCCTTTCTGACCGGTGCTTTGTCTAAAGGGGGAGGATTTACATCTGCTACTACTCTCACATTGGAAGTAGTCAGTGCCGCCGAAGTTGGCCTAGTAACAATAGTAGGTGATACAGGGGGAGGGTGCGGAATTTGTGTCAAAGCAATGGAAGTAGCCAGAGGTCGGACATTCGATGCTGTCGTGGAAGCTCCCAAACCAGCTGTAGGAGTCTCCGGCTTCTGGCCAAAAAACTTAGTTAGTGCATTCGCTAGTAACCCATTAATTTCATCAGCTGTGACAAATTTAGCAGAGGATGAACTATGTGGCGAATCATTCCTACTCTGAGAGTCGTCTATTCAATGAACCTGACTCTTGACCCTCCATCTCAGAAATTATAGAACCCTCATCCCTTTCCTCCGGCCTCTCATGAGAGGATTCCGCCGAAGCCGGGACCCCCTCATGCTGCCATGTTAAGTCCGGGATGGACGATGGGATCTCAGCGTCCCGGTGGACGTCTGCCACTACGTGTGTTGCCTGAGAAGGACGTGAGCCGTCACTCCATGGCTGGGAGTACCTCCAAACTCCCCGGTCTTGGCCGGAACTCACTTGTGAGCTAGGTACCACACCAATTACTGAGCCCTCACTCGAGCCCTCTAGAGGGTTATAACTTCTGGGAGAACTCTCTAAATCTAAAGCTGGTACATGTGAACTGGGAATAATATTTGGTGACAACCTGTCCGCCGGTATATCCCCCACCACAGTCTCTGACTCCACTCCCGACCTGTCAGATTGGACATGAGACATGTCGGGAGTAGAGGCAGAAAGCGAGGTACGAGGCTCCGGCGAACGCCGGGAGGCCTTTCGTACATGAGTATCCTTTTTTGAAGACTTGTGACTTCGCCTTGACTTTGATTTCACACTAGGACTGTCCTTGGTCTTCTCCTCCTTGCTCTTCTTCCTCGAAGGTGAAGTAGAGTGACTATGTGTCTGCTGTCGGAGGGGAGACCTTGACCTGGACCTCGATCTTGACTTGGAAGATGTCGCCGGGGGTGTCGGCTCTCGAGATTTCTTAGATGTGCCGGGGGAGGGAAGAAGCACTTTACCCTGCCCAGTCTCTGCCGACTTACGCACATTTACTCTACTTTTAGAAGGGGGACGTTTAAGTGGGGGATGCTGAACAATCAATCGTTCCCACAGAACTACAATATCGCACTGAAGAGCTTTATGAGCCACTGAAGTAGCATAAGTAGTTAGGAGTTGTTTGACCTCGCGCAATGCAACCGCCGCGGCCTGATTATCGTGCTGTAAGACTTTGATACTTAACTGACTACAAAAAGCACAATTCTTAGTCACCCACAAACCCCTTGACCGGTCCAAGCATTTGACGCATCTGATGCACAGTGTATGCGCAAAAATAGGGATCCCTGAACAGGAGGGTGTTAAGCACAGAGCAAAAACAGGGTCTAGTGTAGCCATGACAGAGACTGGAGAAAAGCTAACCCACCCCCGGGCTTCTCCTGGTTCTCTGTTGACCCGCCGGAACTCCGCCCTGGAAAAAAGAAAATTTCCAGGAATTAATGCTCATAAGGTTACCCCAAAATGTTCTAACACAAGTGTTAATGAACCGCCGGGCAACGAGACGTAATACACCACTATTACCTCTTGTTACCCTGTAGGTTCATATGTAAAGATTTTAGAATATCTTTACTTGTCCAAAAGATTTAAGAATATCCTCTGACATGATATAAAGACGAGCATATCTTTATAAATGACGCAGTCTTCCCAGTGATTTTTGTTCACCGGAAACCAATATTAAGACGCCGGCCTCCTTATTATCTCGCAGTTAAAAGGGTAAGCCTATCTTAATCTTTAGATCTGACTTCTCTCGAAGCCTTCATAGATCGCCGTAATTTGAAGGCCTCGATACCCAATTGTATCCCTCAATTGTCTGGCCAACCCCACCGAATTGCAAATCCGTTAATCCCACCCTCCCAAGGTTCAACCGCCGGGTGTGAAAATAATTTAATGTTAACCCCAATTGTTCCTATCCCCACTTCTTTGCAAAAGATCGCCGGGGTGGAAAGACCAATCAAACAAAACAGCCTAGTTTTTCAATGGCTTTGCAAAAACCGGGAAAAACCATAGTCAACAGGTGTCCGCATGAACACCTAGTTAAACGGGTATAGCCATCCCGCCGGGAAACACACAGTAAGCCTGAACACAGGCTCCACTACAGAGACGCAGTTCCTGGAGAGCCCTCAAGCCACCACTCGCCGGGGGAAACTAGCCTATTTTAACCACGCGTGATTAAAACTCGGCAACCAGCCGGATTTTCTCGGTGCAATCGAGAAAACCCGCCGGAAAAGGCAACCCACACAAACCAGATGCAATCTGATATACACAAATAGTCCCTGGATTAAGCCAAAACACAACTAATCCAGGACACACATGACACAGTAGTACATATTTATACAATAAATCAATAACACTTGTATATGTACAAAGTACAAAGGAGTACAAAGGAAATCAAGCAACAACAGATCTAGTGACCCTTCTAGGTTGCTTGTCCTCCAAAACACTGAGGATCAAGTGTCCAAACAGTGGTTTAGAGTGGGTAAGGGAACATTGGAAAGGGAATTACTGCCCTGGAACTAATGTCCGTGGCAGGATTAGGAAGTTAGTAGGGGACAGATGGGTTAGTAACTGAGGGGGGGATAAAATAAAGTTATTCATTTACAAACGCAGTCAGTCGCGGGTTTGATGCGAGATATTTGTCTAGGCGGAGTTTAAATGAATCAACGGTGATGCAGTCTATAACGTTTCGGGGAAGCCCATTCCACAAGTTGACAACTCGATTGAAGAAGAAATTCTTAGATTCGTGCGAGTTAAAAGATTTACCAATAATTTTGCAACCGTTTCCCCGCGTGTAATTAGATTGGTCGATAGTGAAGTACTTACTACAGTTCATATTGTCGATGCCTTTGATGATTTGAACACTTGAATTAAGTCGCCTCTTAATCTGCGCTGGGTTAAAGGAAATAGATTTAATTCTCTAAGACGCTCTTCGTATGGTTTGTTCTTTAGGCTAGGTATCATTTTGGTAACTCTACGTTGAACTCGTTCTAGCTTGTTTATATCTTTTTGGTAATAAGGGCACCAGGATTGAACGCAGTATTCCAGAAGAGGGCGGACTAAGGAATTGTAAAGGGTTAGGATAACTTCTTTGGATTTATGCTCAAATGACCTGCCTATAAAGCCAATTATTTTGTTTGCCTTCTTAACAACTTCTGAACATTGTTGACTCGGTTTTAGGTTACTCGATATTGTTACTCCCAGATCGGTTTCTCTGTTTACATTCTTAAGCTGAGTGCCATTCATCGAATAGTTTGCTTTCTCATTTAGGTATCCGATATGTAGTACTTTACATTTATCCGCATTGAAACTCATTTGCCAAATTTGGGCCCAACATGACAATTTATCTAGATTGTGTTGCATATCGTCAACTTGTTCTTTTGAGAGTACGCTATTTGCAATTTTTGTATCGTCAGCAAATTTTGAGATTGTACAGGTGAGACCCTCATCTATGTCGTTGATGTAAATTAGAAAGAGAATTGGTCCTAGTACCGATCCCTGGGGTACCCCGCTACTTACATTGGTCCATTTTGATGCCTTACCGTTTATGACTACTCTTTGCTTTCTGTCGCTGAGCCAATTTTCTATCCATTTCAACACACCGTCTTGTATTCCATGCGCTTTTAGTTTTAGCAGTAAACGTTTGTGGGGAACTTTGTCAAAGGCCTTTTGAAAATCAAGGTATATAATATCTACAGCTTTACTCTCATCGTAGAGGTTGAGGATATCATGGAAGAAGTCTAAGAGGTTTGTTAAACAGGAACGTTTTTTACGAAAGCCGTGTTGAGTATCTTTAAGTATGTTATTTTCCTCTAAGTGATTTACGAGTCTGTCTCGTATGACCGTTTCTAGCATTTTACATACAACTGAGGTTAAGCTAATTGGACGATAGTTACTGGATAGGGATTTGCTGCCTTTTTTGAATATCGGTGTTACGTTTGCTAGCTTCCACTGATCGGGCATAGTTCCAGACTGTAAAAAGCTACGAGAGGCTGGCTAGGCCTAAGCAGACGGAAATAACACTTAATCACGTCGTAATATAAACAAAAAGCACTGTATCATATCACAACAGGAACAGCCGCCATCACCACATCGTAGAAAAAATCCTGGAGAGGGATGCACTGACTCGGGACCTAGAAAAAACTTTACTAAGTGAAGAAAAATATGCTAGGAACGTCAGTAAACAAACAAATAAGGGAACTTCATCAGAAAGATAAAAAGAAGCCTGATAACACGTAGTTAAAGCCAACTAAATAACTAGGCTAGCTAGCCGCGAAAAATGTATCACGCGTCCACCACGGGACCACGAGGGTACACCCGAAATAGGTGTCCCAAACACACAACCCAAATACACTGAACTGCGGGAAACCCGCCCCTGACACTCCTGCTACGCATATCCTAACCTTACTCGATACATCCCAGAGTAAACAAATGAGAAAAAACTCACGAGGGATGCAGCAAATGCGGAATCAGCGGAGCGTGGGGAGACACGTCAGGGCAGGTTGAGCGCAGAGCAGAGAAGAAGGAAGTATGACGCCTGAAGTCAGCGTCTGGTCAAATATCCACACAAGTATATCCACGAGTATATGGAAAGCTTATGAATAGTTATTCTTATTTTCTTTTTATTTATTATTTGTTACGAAGTTTTTTCGTAGTGAGAACCCAATTTCATAATGACAGAACCATGAGTGAGGTTGCGTGTGCTCATGATGAAGGCTCCTCAAATTTGTTATGCTCTGCGCGGTAGGTTCAAACTACGGTAAATGAGCGTTTGAAGAGGAGGCCTTATGTAATAGGCATAATCGTCAATGATGGAGGGGCCACTAATAAATTCACATAGTGGTGTACTAGATGTGCAAGGTTTCAACTCAATAATTAATTTGCCAGTGTTCATGTTGACCACCAGGATTAATGTTAGCTAGTGTGGGCAGGTTTAATCCAGGTACTGCGATAGGCCTAAATGAAGGCATGGTATATAACTGGTTGGAGTGGTCTATTATGGTTTTAAGTTTTGCACATTATAATATTCCTGTATCCCAGTTTTGAGGCACTCACAATGACCTTTTCCGGGTCTTATGAATTTTACTATGACCATTTCCAGGTATTAAGCATTTCTTACCCCATGGCAGGTCTCTACATTCTACGGTCTGGAGCCACTACATCCCCCCCTGGCCGTCGCCAGCCGTGTCGGAGGCGGACAACAGTTTCCTGGGGTTCTGCACCCCCGGTCCTTCCTCCACCAGAATGGCACACCTAGTCTTACAAGAATCTACACCACCACCCGGGGATGTACGCTGGTGTGTGTACAGGGAGTGTTGGGAGTTACCATTAATAGGCCACAGAAGCTGCCTATTTCCTGTGCCTTGTATAAATAGAATGGAAGCTTTCTGGAATCCACGTGTGTGTGAACATTGCAGTTATTACATTCGCAAATACTGTACAATGTGCCTGATCAATGTGTGGACTCGGCCATTGCTAAACAAGTGCTATTGACAGCATGGGACGGTGTGAGGAGCTATATTTCTAAAACGCTCAAGAAAATCCCTGTTATAATCGAGCAGGAATATGTAAAAATTTTAAATATCAAACTAGGATAAATTTACACCTTCACAACCCCTTATATGTCACTATTCTGTTACTCCTAATAGGTTAATATTTTTCGTAGTAGACTTAGTATGGTTCGATGATGCTCGGAAATGTATATTTGACTTGAAATAGATACATTAAAGTATTACAAACTTTCACTAAAGTGAGACTCGTCCGCCGCGGTTTGACGACTGTACCCCCGAAATTCCCGATTTATTGGTGGCTCCTTACGTCAATGACGTAAGTGCATATGTTAATATGGCCTCGTTCCGGGCTCCTCTGAGCCCGGGTTTCACCTAGTCACGGCGGTCGAGAACAAAGATCATCATAGGGGGTACCCCTTAATCATTCCTACGGTACGTCATTGGGTCGGAGCCACTGAAAAGTAGGAAATAAAAAGAAAAGAATTAGCACAGTTTGAACACCGCGCCTATGCGCGCTCTGATCTTCCTCTGTTTCCCATACACTGCTGGCTATCTGTCCCTCCCAGGGACCTCCTCTCTCGCCCGCCGAGCCAGCCAAGGTAGACGTGCGTGTCCTTACCTCATGCTCAGGGTTACATAGCCCCTCTTGAATGCGTCAGTTTTGGTCCATAGTGAATATTAGTGCAGTTGAAATCATATACGCGTTTAGGAATGTGTTTGTTTGGACCAATTTCACTTGTAATCCTGTAAGTAAGGACTTTTCAGTCTGGACGACGTGCGTGTTATTCAGAGCCACTTTCACTTTCTAGAGCCTCGAATTATTGTGTTTATTTCGGTATGTCGTATCATACGAACCTCGGCTCTTTAGCGGCAGTGTCTTTTTGTTCTGTGATAGTGTGTTTTAACATTATAGCTCGATAGATACTGACTTAAGTGTTGAAATATATGCGAGTGTCATCAGCTTATATCTGTGAGTCCTGACAGACAACCCCCGGTTCTGCCTAAACCAAGGTTATTTTTCAAGCCTCTGTAAGATTTGTACTTAGGAACAAATTTCCTAAGCCTAATTTGTTCTGTGCTGGTTGTGTTTTAACATGATAGCATGACAGATATTCCCTTAAGGGTTGAATTATAGGTAAGTATAAGATTCATATATCTATAATTCCTGACAGGTAGCCCCTGGTTGTGCCCTGGCCAGAGGTTATTTTTCAGGCCACCGTAATATTTGTACTTAGGAACAAATTTTCCTAAGCCTAATTTCCAGAAAATTTTAACTTATTTTCATTCAATGCTTCGCACCACAATAAACTACGATACTTTCAGAATTTACTTCCAAGTTTTTCTTTAAAAAGTGAATACATATCAATTTAACATTAATCAATCACGAGTGCCTCATCATATTTACCTTCAAGTCAATTTAGAAGCATTAGTTTCATTAGAATCAGCAAGACTACAGCTGATAGTTTCTATATTATTGGGGAGGTGTGGTGGAGTGGTCATGCCACTGGATTGGTAATCCAATGGACCCGGGTTCAAATCCCGATATGTCAATGGGAAGATATTATTGGGATTGAATTTGTGCTGTACCTAGTATCAGTGCATTACCACAAAGCCCACCGAAATGCCAAAAAAATACCCTCATTGTTCCCTGATTAAATAACACTGTATGAATATTCCCATATTCAAAATATGTTACAGGGGGACAATGCCTAGTGAGTTCACTGCTCAATAGGTGGCGTTCTGAGAGTGAGGGTCTGAGTCTGGAGGGTGAGATGGTGAAGCGCTTGAGCGAAGCAACCAGCCGCTTCAGAGATGGAGCTGCTTCGAGCCATGATGGATGCTTCGCATGTCTCACTCCCCAGACTGGAACAAGACCTCACGGGCTTCACTGTGTTGAGCGGTGGAATGTACAGGCTCTCAGCCTATGCCCGAGAGGGAGTAGTTGGAATATAGAAAAAAAAAAAAAAAAAAAAAAAAAAAAAAATATATATTGCGAAATGAAATACAATTACATTTCATTATTAACCAAATCCCCAGGTACCCTAGGCCCTATCTCAATAGGCCCGGATACCAGGACTGCCAGACATGGTGACAGTCCCGGATCCCAGATGGGCGGATAATATCATATTAACTGCCAAGTTTTCTTTATCAAAAGCGAATACATATCGCTTTAACAGTGAACATTCACGGGTGCCCATCTTATATTGGACTTCATTTTTGATGGCTTTTTTCTCATTAGAACCAGCAAGACTACAGCTGATAGTCTCATCTTTGTGTAAGAATATCCATTTACAACTTTCATTATTAACCTACTGTATACTCATCTAGGCACCCGTGTATCATTAATTCCAAAGGGTATCAGTGGACCTGCAGCCAACAGATACCCATAATAATATCATATTGGAATATCCACCTAACCAAATCCCCAGGTAGCCTACCCCAGGTCCTATCTCAATAGGCTCGGGTACCAAGGCCCGGATACCAGGACTGCCATTTATGGTGACAGTCCCGGATCCCAGATGGGCGGATAATATCATAACAACATACTGTACATCCTCAAGCCCCCGATTTCCCTAGGCAGTATCTCAATAAGGCCCGGGTACCAGGACTGCCGGGTATGGAGGCACTCCCGAGTACCCAAATAGGCGGGTGACATTATAGTACCATACACTCCCAAGTCCCCGGGTTCCCTAGGCCTTATCTCAATAAGGCCCGGGTACCAGGACGGCCACGTATGGTGACAGTCCCAGGTACCCAGATGGGCGGATAATATAATACCATACATCCTCAAGTCCCCGGTTTCCCTAAGCCTTATCTCATTAAGGCCCGGGTACAAACATAAAGTCAAACCCGAGTACAGACAGACTAAGGCCATCTACCCAAGCATTATAATACCGAGTGGTATTATAACACAAAGCAACCTCAAGTCCCCGAGTACCCTAGCCCTTTTTCTCAATAAGGCCCGGGTACCAAGGCTCATGTACAAAGACACACAATAATCGCTATTTAACACTCGTGCCCGAGAGGCCTCCCTTACGAGCACACAAAATATGGCATGTGGGAAATTTTTCATATCCCAGGGTACCCTAGGCCTATCTTGATAGGTCCGGGCACCAAGGCCCGGGTCCCGCGGTCTACCAGAGGTGGAGACAGTCCCCGGTTACCCAGATGGGCGGATAATATTATAATACCATACATCCTCAAAATCCCTGAGTACCCTAGGCCTTAGCTCAATAAGGCCCGGGTATCCAAGGCCCGGGCACCAGGACTGCCGGGTATGGAGGCACTCCCAGGTGCCCAAATAGGCGGGATACACCCTCAAGTCCCCGAGTACCCTAGCCTTTTTCTCAATAAGGCCCGGGTACCAAGACTGCCGGTTATGATGGCACTCCCGAGTACCCAAATAGGCGGGTGACACTATAATACCATACCTTACACTCTCAATATCCCGGGTGCCCTAGGCCTTTTTTCAATAAGGCCCGGGTACCAAGGCCCAGGTACCAGGACTACCGAGTATGGAGACAGTCCCGGGTAACCAAATGGGCGGGTGATACAATAATACCATACGAATATAAAGTCAAACCTTAGTTAATGTAGGCTACAACCAACCACTCACGCATTATAATACCGAGTGGTATTATAACCCACACCAATCCTAAAAGATAAATCCAGCCAGGTACCAACAAACTATGGGCCGGGTACTCTAACAACTGTCAAGATGAAGACAGACCCGGGAGACACGAGTTAGGCTATGGCGGATGACTATAACAGCCATCAAAATAATAACAGACCCGGGTGCCAAGGCTACCGGTTTGTAACATAATGCCATAAAAACGGCCAGACGCCAGTAAGCCAGTTTACCGAGTACAGTCCATCCTCCTATAACACGAGTTCCTACAACACGATCCTCCTTCAACACTAGGGGGGGGGGGGTCCCGAATTACCTAAACCTCTTATAACCCGAGCCGAAAACATATAACGCGACATGGCCTTGCCGAGTGCTTCAAATCCGGCGCCTCCTCTTACTGCGCGACCCCCCCCCCCACCTACAGCGCGATGACGTCTATGCGCACTGGATTTTAAGATGATTTTGCTAATGGATAATGCCCCCTGCCATCCTGCCCACCTGCAAAATCTCCACCCTCAATGCAATGTTATCTTCTTGCCTCCAAAAACAACATCCTTAATCCAGCCACTTGATCATTTAAAGTGTTATTCCTACAACGCGAAATACCTACAACACGAGGCGCAGTGCCGCCCCTATACTCGCGTTGTAGGAGGATGGACTGTACTCTTGACAACTGTCAAGACGACAGCATATATCACAACAAAATTCTTTTGAAAGCCTCGTTTACTCTAGGCCAGTGGTTCTTAACCTTTTTTTACAACGACCCAAAATCCTGGCCAGAATCTACTATCGACCCATGCCCTAAATTCCTTATAAGACCTAAGTCTGACTAAAGGCCGCGTCATACAGAACTCGAATCCACCAGAACCCACTGGAATCGAACTTTTCACCGGAATTGACGAGAATTACGCGGCCTTAATCGAGTGTGACTTCAGAGTAGAATGCGACCCGTCAATGACCGGAATGTAACTCGAACGTAACTCGATGGACTCGAATGTAACCCAAATATGAGTCGATGTTAACCATTAAGTGACTCGAAGGAAACCGGATGTGGAAAGAAGACTATTCGATCCAATGTCGAATGCAACTCGAATGACCAGAATGAGACCGGAATGTCAGTCTATCATGACCAGAATTACATGAAGTTAAGTCGAACGTAAGTGGAACTAAGTTGAACGTAACTCGAACGTAAGTGGAACGTGACTCGAATAGGCAGAAGGTGACTCGATGAGGAACCTTTGAGTATATAAAGGGAGGATTGGTTCACAGGCACACCAGTAGTATGTGGACATAAATGTTAAATTATCTGTTCAATACCTTTGCATTAAAATTTACCCAGGTCATGTAATTTATTTTATTCAAGTTAATTGGTTCATAAATGTGCAATTTATATGATATTACTATCATGTTTGCATGTGACCTAAAAGTGTCCAAAGAAATTTTATTCCAATGACATTGGGAGGTTTGACGTACCTCCCAACCTACCAAATAGGAAAACCTACTATTTGGTAGTAGTCTTGGAAAATCCAACGTCAAGGCTATTAACCTAATTGCAATGACGACTTGTCTATTTTGACTGCTATGTCGTCATTCCAACCGCGGTTAAAAAAGAAAACGTCTAGAGTCTACTCCTTATCTTGCTCTAGGAGACGTTGTACATTAACCAAAACTACCACCGAAGGTGAAAAAAGCATAGAAGAGAAGAAAAAGGGGTTTACCTTAGTTACCGCTTAAGGCCCATCCCGTGTTCCGTCATGTGCAGATCCCTGTCGAACGTGCGCATGAGCGACCCTCTCTTGTCATCACATCTCACGTCAGCAGAAGAAAGCGGATGGGCAGGGGTCCGGCGTGAGAGAGGGTATTATGTACGTTGGATTTTCCAAGACTACTACCAAATAGTAGGTTTTCCTATTTGGTAGGTTGGGAGGTACGTCAAACCTCCCAATTTGTTAGTAGTCTTGGCAAATCCAACGTCAAGGCTGCATAACAAATAGGAGGAGGACATCCAAGCCCAACATACCAAAAAAAAAACAATGCATAAAACAAAATTATGAATGACAAAGACACAATTTAAACGAGAGTTTAATAAAAGAGTGAAAAACTGAGGAGTAGCTAAAAGAACAGTTTTAACACATGCCCGTCATTCATAGTAATGCAAAAACATAGACTTGTCTTAAACCAAAAAGGTACTGTACCCAAAACCCTTTTCTTCCAAAACCAACAAAAACATTGAACACAATAACAAAACACAATTTTCAATGTGGCAAAAACACTTATGTACTGTAACAATACATAATCCCAAACTTGCAATCAAGTGTTGCAAACCCGTACTCCCCCCTCCCCCCCCCTTTGTCAAATAAAACAAAGGAAAAGAACGAGGAACAAGGGGGGAAGACCAGGAATATTCGCCAGAGCACTAGGAAACATGACCCCCGAGAGCCATCACCGGCCGAGGGGGTCGAACACTGGACACGGAGAAGTAGGAGGAGATGAAGGAATTGATAGAAGACCACAAAACCGCTGAGGCGATGTCAGGGAAGGATCGACTTTGCAGGAACCGGAAGGAGGCAGCAAAGGATCGCACATCGTGCGCAGAACCCCTACAAACAGGGTTACTGGCACGAATGGTCCGACAAACGTGGCGTCCCCTCTGCACCTGCGAGAGCCTCCCACCTGTCCGAGGAGACACCCACACAGCAGTACCCGAAGGCGGCGCCACAGACGCAACAGAGGAGTGCAAGGCTGACACCGGGCACAACACATGGCGAGTATGCCCACGCCGGAAAGCCTGGACGGTGAAAGGCTGGAAAACGTGGGTCTCCCTCTCATCCGTGCCAACAAAATGAGGGGAGGAGGCGAACGTGACGCCATGCCAGGACGGGGAGAATCGCACGCAGTCCCGGGGCCGTGACAATGCCGCCAGTGCAGACACCCGATCCCCAGTGGTCAGAGCGACAAGGAAGAGTGTACGCCCGAGCAACGGAACCGGTGTAGCGGCCCGTGTATACGTGGGTGAAGCCAGAAGGTCCAGAGCCCGCCCCAGATCCCACTGTGGAGGGACCTGGTGCGGAGGCGGGTGTTCCCGGAAGGCAGCCGTCATGAAGGAATCCAGCTCCTGCGGCGGAACGACCAGCCCAGTGACGGACTCAAAGACCCCCCGGACGGCAGACAAGTGGTTACGTATAGCGTCGACGTGAAAGTGACGTGTACGGAAGAGGTGAAACAAGGAGTGGAGGATGAGGGAAGGAGAGCCAACTGTCTGGCGAGTGTCCTGTATCCACCTAGTAAAAGACCTCCAGCGGGACCCGTAAGTCCCCCAAGGAGAAGTCGGCCAGGAACGCTTCAGGAATTCAGGCAGGTCCCGTCCGTGGACTGGGAGCCACCGTGCCTCATGAACATCCACGATGCGAAGGCCAACGAGGGCCGCAGGGCCCCAACCCAGCACAAGTGGAAGTCGGAGACAGGTAGAGGGACCGTACTCGGGCACCACCGCGTCAACTGGGCGTACCAAGCCCGTGCCGGCCACAAAGGCGCGAGTAGCCAGACGCTGCCGCGGTACAGCCGCAGCCTCGCGAGGACGTTGCACAGCAACAGTGCGTCTGGTGGCGGAAATATGTATATCGACCGCCACCTGGTCCAGTCTACCATGAAAGCGTCCGGACCCCCCTCCGGAGTGCGAGGCCAGAGGGAGAGGTACCGAGGCAACTGGCGCAGCACCTCCGATGCGAACAAGTCGACCTCCGGAACACCCCAGGAATCCGCGAGGTCGTCGAACACAGTCCGGTGCATTGCCCATTCTACAAGAACGCCCTGTCTTCACGACAGGGCGTCCGCCCACAGGGTGGCAGGCCCGGGCAGGGAGGAGGCATGCAGGGAGAAGGCGCGTCGGTCCGCGAGGAAGAACAACTTCACCGAGATCCCCAATAGAGTCAATGACCTGGAGGACCCCCGCTTTAGGAAACAGTGGACAGCTGTCTGAGTGTCCATCCCGAAGGCCACCGACTTTCCCCGAAGGGCCAGCGCGTGGTCCCTCAGGAAGAACAAAGGAACCAACAGTTCGAGGGCATAGACGGGTAAGGGGCGTGAGTCCCACCCATCTGCCGGGAAGTTGACGGCCCAGGTTTGATGGGTAACCTCACCCTACCTCGCTCGACGCATCTGTGTCTACCCAGATCGTCGGCGGGGGGGCGGTCCAGGGCACAGCCGCAGAGAGCGTGCCCCGAGCAACCCAGTGTCCGAAGTTTCTGCGAATGGTACGCGTGAGCGGCAGGAGCCGATCCATAGGGGTCAACGGAAACACCTCGGTGCCCATGAGGAGTAGGCGGCGTAGCCTGAGGCTCCCTAAGGGAATGGGCAGAGCGGCCCAATTCAGCGAACCCACTAACGAGTCCCAGAGCCACCCCGGGAGGGAGACCGAGTGCAATACGGCGAAGACCCTCCGCCGAAGTTGCACCGCGTCCGGCAGACCCGGGTCACCGTAGCGCCGGACAAATCCCATGCGAGACCGACCCATGGCACGACACGCGACGAGATCAAGCGTGACTTGGGAACATCGATGGGGAACCCTAACTGTGCGACGTGGCGAACGACTGTGAGGGTGTCACGTACGCACAGTCCTAGGGCTTCGGAAACTATCAACCAATCGGCCAAGGAAAACAGGATCTGGAGCCCGCTCCTGAGGAGAGGACCCAGAGCCTGCCCCACCAGTGCGGAGAAGATCCGCGGCGCGATGTGGAGACCGAAGGGAAGTCTGTCGAACAGGAACACATGATCGGAAGTCTGAACGGCCAAGAATCGCTGGAATCAAGGATGGAGAGGAACGAGGCAAGACGCCTCCGGGAGGGCCAGCGACACTACCCACGACACAGGGCGCAGGGCCAGGCGTACCTGGGGTACCGGCAGCATCCGAAACCGTGTGTGCACGATGCGCCCGGTGAGGGCCGACAGAGCCACCACCGGGCGCATCGCGTCGCAGTTCTACTTCGGTACCAGAAAGACACGGGAGAGGAAAACCGGGTGACCGGCGGTCAACTCCCTCGACGATACCCTGCTCGTGCATAGATGTGAACACGTGGGCCACCTCTGAAGAGATGGGCCGGCGTCGGTGACAAGAGCGGAGTGCGGGTCTGGACGTCCACCTCCAGGTTAGACCCCTCCGCGCAATCTGCCGCCCCCAACGTCCCTCGCGGCCACCGAGGGGCGCAAGGGCGAAAACAACCCGTGGGAGCTCCCGAGAGGAGGGGAGCGACCCGGGCGGCCAGGCGAGAAGGAGAACAAGGAGACCGACCCAGAGAACCTACACATTGTTTTGACGTGGAGGTACCCCCGGTACGGTCCGTGCGGGCATGAGCACCACGTTGACCTCCTCTACCCCCCCCCCCCAACCTAGTCAAAAAGGGCGGGCCACCCCAACCCCTGGCCGTCGCGGGGCTGACCCCGGCGAAGGGCGGCCGGAAGTGGAAGGCCGGCCAGCCCCGACACGGCGAGGATGAAAAGGGGGCAAGAACAGAAGGGCGAGGCGGAACTGACGCACTGGCCTGTAACGTCCCTGTCCTGTGCCCGTGCATGGCGGCAGCACTTGCAGCAGCACCCCGAAGAGGACCGGCAGAAGGACAGGACTGAGAAGACCCCGCTCGCGACACAGCGCGTCGTTGCGTGTCGTAAGCAGGGTCCGCCGATCGAGAAGCGTAGCGGCCCCAAGCATCCCGCACAAAAAAGCCCCGTCGGAGAGAGCGCAGAGTACAACAAACCCTGACGAATATCCAAGGGGGCTGTCCGGCAGAACGAGGACCGTACCGTCCGGCGTCGCCGAGTTGCCACGCACAAAACCGCCTTCAGCTCGGGAACCAAAGACACCGCGAGCCGAAGGGGGATCCGCCGAACGCGGCCCAAACCCACGCGAAGATCGCCTGGTGCAGACGCCGCGATAAGCCGCAGGTGGTGAACAGAAGTCTGGAGGGAACCAAAAGACAAGAGAAGATGTTCGGCAACCCACCGTCGCAAGGGAAAAACCCTGTCGACAGAGGACTGAACTGGGTGAGAGAAGAACGGGGTAGCAATAGAACAAAGGTCAAGAACGGGCGCGCCGAACCAGGACCAGAACGCGCCGTCCAATCCGCCGACAGACACAAGAGGAGGCAAAAGCAGTGATGACTCCAGGGGAGGGACTGAAGGAGAGCCGGTGATGGAACGGCCGGCGAAGTCGAAGGCCTCAGCAAACCAGGCCCCCAATGGGAGAGGGTGATCGAGCAAGATGGCTAAGCCAGGCGTACCGTCGTCGCACAAACCCGTCCCATAGGAGGACAGTCCCGGCAACACAACCAGGGACTGAACATACTGAAGGATGTCCCGGCGGCTGAAGTCTGACCAGAGCATAGGCCTGCAGAAGGGAGGGGGACCGCAGCAGGAGTAGGTAGGGTGTGTCACCGCCAAGAAGCGCGATAAGAGGGAGTCTTGCATCGACTCCAAGCGCCCGTCGATGCGTGACACAAGCCACCCCTGCATAGCCGACAATCTATCCGAGAGAGGTGACCCCCCCCCCCCCCCCCCCAAGAATGGTCGGCTCGCAGGGGTGAGCGCGAGCGGGAGCGAGATCCACGACACGAACCAGCAGAGTCGCGGCCCAAGGAAGGCGAGCGACCACGGTTGTGTCGCCGCTGAGGGACTCGTCCCTTAACACGAACGCCCGAGGGGGAAACAGCACCATCCCCCTCTGCCAGCGACACGTCAGCCCCTGAGAAAGGGGACCCCGAAACCTCGCTATACCCCACCGAGCCAAGAGGAGGGGTACCCCCGTGGCGAGACGGTAAGTGAAGGTCAGGGAGAGAAGAAGGAGGAGGAGCAGGACGACGGGAGTGGGAAGGCTGGCCGGGTGAAAAGACAGCATCTGGTGTTCCCAGGCGGTCACCCATCCAAATACGAACCAGACCCTACGTTGCTTAACTTCGCTGATCGGACGAGAAGCGGTGCATTCAACGTGGTATGGCCGTTGGCTGAAAAGAGGTCAGAAGTAGCCGCGGGGGAAAACAGAGCAAGGATCCCCGGGGCAGAGATAACAGGGCGGCCCGACACCGAGGCGGAGGAGGGAGGGACCGCCACCGTGGGACGAGACCGTGAAGGAAGAATAGGCACCGAAGCAGGTGAAGTAGGAGGAGAAGCAACTACATCCTGGCGGACCCTCCTGGACAGTGTAGGAGGAGGGAGCAGAGGGCCAGCTACAGCCTGAACCTCCGTGCGCATAGAGGACAAAGGAAGAGGACGTCGTACGAGCAGGGGAAGCGGGCGGAAGGTAGTAGAGCCCCGACCCGGAGAGGCCAGGGGAGGGCGCACAGGGGCAGAGCCGCTAACCCCGGCCTCAGGGCGAGAACCATGACGAGGGCGATGGGCGCCGTCAAGGCGATCAGGAGGACAACGAGGGGCAGGAGAGGACGGGCGACGAGGCGAGCGAGAGCGTGAACGGAGCAGGGGATCCCCCCGACGACGTGACGACCGGCTGCGGGACCAAGGGGAGAGGGCCCGAGCAGGGAGAAGGCCCGGCGAACGGCCTTCAGTCGGGTCAGGGATACCCAGGGCGACGCGGAGCCGGGCGGCAACAAAGGCCGGGGAACGGTGGCCCACAGTCCAAAAGTGGCAGGAGACTATCGCCCACACCGACTGAAGGGAAGCAGAGGCCACTGCCGCCGCCGAGGAACCAGGGCTATGGTGCACCACATCCACCAGGGCCAGACACGGGCCACACAGAGCAGGGAGGTAGGCCGTAGAGGACACACAGTGCGAGTGGCGCAAGCAGGACTTGTGGCTCACCAAGCACGGGAAGCTACAACCATGGCGAAAGCAAGGCAGCCTACCTGCACTGGAAGAACATGCACCATAATCAGCACGTCGAAGGAGTAAGTGGAGAATGTCCAAGAAGAACCAGGGAAGGAGCATGGGGAAACAGGAACACACATGCAAACAGGGATCCGTACTCACCCTAAACCGGGAGCACAGAGGTAGGTGAGTAGGGCGGGCGAGGTGGAAGAGCACTAGCAGAACCTGCAAAGATGGAGAAAGTGTTAACCACCACTCAACATCTTACATGCAGGGCCTATAACACCAGTAAAGTGCACACACCAAATAGTATCAGGCAACAAGATGACATAAAAAAGGTCAATAGTGAAAGCCAACTATTACCGCAAATTTGCGGGCCAATGGAGGCATAACCGTACCCACACCACCCTCCCGCAATTTTGCGGGACCCCCCAGCGAATTTGCGGGGAACCGAAACGTCCCAGAGGACCGAATCGAGCTCCCGCAAATTTGCGGGACCGGCCGAGGTGGTCCGGCACCGAAAAAGCGAGAGGAGCGTCTAGGGAATACCAAAAAACGGCCACAAAAATGCGTCATCTCCTTATGAACTCCAAGCGATGATGGCCATCAAGCTGAGCAGTGTCTTCCTTGAAAATATCCTAACTCAACCGGTAAAGGGAGAGGCAAGGAAGACACACCAGGGGAGAGGAGGCACATCCCCCAGTAACCACCCACCCACAGAGATAGAGCAAAGCCCATGAGGAGAAGTGGCAGGGAGGGTGGTTTCGCACAAACAGGGGCCCCCGTGGGGTACCCCTGGATTGGGCAAAAAGACTATGAAAGGATGGAGGTGAAACAGGAAGAGAAAACAAAAACCAGTAAATGAAACTGGTGAGAAAAAGGGTGGCCTAGCCGTGAGCAGAGAATGTGTCAGGGGCGAAAAACCCTGTGGTGTGAAGGAGGGGCTCCCGTGGGGTACCCCTGGATTATCACGAACCACCTGTCGCCCAGGCCCTTGAGACACAGGGAAGGCTCGAAAGGGAGGGACTCGGGAATAACGCTAATAATGCGGCCGACACAAACTCTACAAACAGCACCGCCACCATCGAAATCTCAGATTGTTTACCAACGGTACACCTAGGCTATGAAAAAATGAAAACTCATAGGGGCATAGCAATTCCTGAATGAGAAAACGAGCTAGGCTAAAATAAGCTAAAAGCCAAACTATGCCCAGACGAACAGGAAAAAAGAATATGAAAAGAGAAAGAATGAAAAACATATACGAGGAACGCCAGGCGCCCCCGTACCTTCGGTAGGCTATTTCCACACGCGTCTCCATTATACACACTTAGGACCCCATTTACGTGTGCCCTAGATCACGTAACATCTGTCTAACAAAAAAGAAGGCCAGATAAGCAGAAACGAACCTAAAACAGGGTGAATTGAAGGAGCACAACAAAAGCGGACTCAAGCAATGGAGCGCGTGAAAAAATGATGACAAGAGAGGCTCGCTCATGCGCACGTTCGACAGGGATCTGCACATGACGGAACACAGGATGGGCCTTAAGCGGTAACTAAGGTAAACCCCTTTTTCTTCTCTTCTATGCTTTTTTCACCTTCGGTGGTAGTTTTGGTTAATGTACAACGTCTCCTAGAGCAAGATAAGGAGTAGACTCTAGACATTTTCTTTTTAACCGCGGTTGGAATGACGACATAGCAGTCAAAATAGACAAGTCGTCATTGCAATTAGGTTAATAGCCTTGACGTTGGATTTGCCAAGACTACTAACAAATATACCACACTACACTCGATGGCATTTTATAAGTTTCCAAGTCTTTTCATAGATCTCTTGTAGACATAATTGCTATGACATGTACCATACACAATTTGAACCCGATTTTATAAGTGTCAAAAGATTTCTAAGTTCTCTCTTCAATATAATTGCAATGACATATAATTTTTTGTAAGTATCGAAAATATTAAACTTCTCTGTTGAATATACCTGCAACGCCATATAGGCCACACAATTTAAGCCCAATTTTCTAAGTGTGTGGACATAAATGTCAAGTTCTCTATTCAATACCTTTGCATTAACATATACCCATGTCATGTCTTTCCTTTGATTCAAGTTAAATTGTTCATAATCTTCTATTTATAAGATATTGGTATCATGTTTGCATCTTACCTACTCGATCACATATTTCTACTTATATACGTATATATATACCTTCTAGTTACCTTCTAGTTGGATTCCACTTGTATTCTAGTACTTCTAGTCATGTTCGAGTCGACATCCAGTGTACACTCGATACATCAAGCAAGTATGCAGTCATCTACCAGTCATATTCTAGTCGGCATCCAGTTGTATTCTTCTTAATTCGGGTTATATTCAACTCTCATTCCATTACATTCAATTTTAAAGTGGAATAATCAACTTGTCATCCAGTTGACTTCCGGTCATTATCGAGTGGCATCGAGTTACATTCAAGTAATTCGAGTCAGCATCGACTATAAAAATTACATCAGAACATGACCAGAATAGGTAGAATGCGACTGCAATGCGACTCGAATGCGACCAGAATAAGACTAGAATGTAACTCGATAATTTTTAACGGTTTTTTCACTCGATAAATCGTAGAAAGTTAACGCATGCACTAACTTTTTGCTCACTCACTCGATCAATCGAGTGACGACTAGAACATCACTCGAATCACAATAATAGACAAGAATCTAACATGATGCGGCCTTAAGACCTTAACTTAATTTTTCAACATAAATAATTATAACCTTTTCAGTATGATTACATTTTGAAGTCTGGCTACCACTAAGTGGCTATAATATATTTCAGCTTGAGAAAGAGCAGCTCTAGGATTCAAGGGGTTCACAAATACTTCAACTTGACATTTCAGTGCCGTGACTAATCTTAGTTTTATGTAGGCTGCTGATAGCTTTATTAAATACACAAGGAGGCTTCTCATAGTCAAGGTGTATAGAAATTATTTTGGTAAAAACAAAACCAATAAGTGAAATAAACTTGCGTAAATATTATTAAGGTTGGGGTGATCAATACAAGGGAATAATTATGAACATTAATGAAAACAAATATAATGACATTTTGTAACCTGAAAAATACAAATGAAATTAAGAAATACTTTTGATATGACATAAAACATAATGTATTTCCTGGTTATAACATTATTATTAAGAATACATAATAGGATTATGCTTCACTCCAAAGACCCAAATTAGGTTGAATATTGTCAGAGATACAGTGTGAATGAAGACGCTTCGGAGTGTAGCCTACGAGTCAAAATAATTAATCATAAATCATTAATGAGAGCCCTGACACTGCATGGATATGACTAGCTTCTCAAATTGAGGTGATTTTGATAACAGGCAGCATCTTCAGTCATGCTGTGGTTGCAATCGGTTTCGGTACTTTATCATCCTAATCTTGTCTCACGTAGGAAAGTTGTAGCAAAGGGAAGGAGCACGTTTAGGGCTTCACCGCCCAGAATCGCCATTTCTTTGCAAACTTTGACAAACAATTATTTGCATAAACAAGTACACTCCTATAATACCGGTATCAATCCCTTGTGGATTAAAATGCATATCTGATTATTATTATTAGATGATTTTATTCAGATTAGGAAGGGTATATTATATGAAATACGAGGGTTAAATTGAGATAATCTTTACCCTTTTAATTTCCAGAGATCATTCCTAAGTTAAGTAAAATCGTCCAGTGATAGCCAGAATAAACTGCCAAAATGTGGCATGATCTTTAAGGCCCAGGGGCCAGTGAAAAATACTAATACGTATCTCACCTTACCACTCTAGCAATTGAAATATAACTGACACTCTAACCCCGCCTCCAGGGTTGTCAGGGTCTGTGCATTTTACAACTATTCATAAAGTTCTTCCTGGTTGGAATGGCTTATGAGAGTGTGGTATAGCATCATAAATGTGCGTTTGATGTCCACAAGTACATACATTCTAATTTTTACGGCATTGCCATCGTCATCTAATAATAATGTAATGTCTTTATTTACTATCACCATCTTTGACATCTATGGAATGTCAACGAGTGAGATTTACTTAATGCACTGGCCAAGGCTATCAGGGTTACAGCTAACTGCTAAATGTTTGCAAGAAAACTGTTAGTGACAACATTGGCCCTCCACCGTAATTCATTCACTCCCTCCCTCCACATACCACATAGGCTACCAACGGTTAGATTAAATACGTAATTGAAGCGTAAGTGTTGAGGAGTATTTCTAAGCTGAAAAAGTCATCTGGCTTTAGCGAAATCAACATAAATGACTTAGGAAACTAAGTATTGATTAAAAGCGAGTTATTCAACATAATGGCATTAACCTGACAAGCGCGATATAGACCTAGGTGCTAGGGTAGTTATTTGTGCATTTCTAGCCCTGGATTCTGACAGAATTCGTTATATTTACAATATAAACCATTATTTGTTTTCGGTATGCTTTTATTTTACATATATGATGTATATATGAACCTTCAAGAGTGCTAAAATAAGTGGGAAAAACATTTGGGTGGTGAAAAACGACGATATTGGCCACCCGGTCATAATCTCAGGCGAGAGAGAGCAACAGGCAGCCCTCCCCTCTCGCTGTCTGGGAGTCAACTGAGACGAGCGGGGCGGTGTGTGCCGGTGTCTGGGTGTTGCATAACGATCTTTTATGCAACCCACTTGTGCTATATTATCGCGGGAGAGAAAAATAACCGATAAATGATGATAATAAGAGGAAAAATAGGTGATAATTGAGGAGGGGAGGGAGGGGGGAATAAGGTGGGGAAGGAGGGGAGGGGGGTGGGTGAGATTTACATGGATGAGTACTGGAGGGGAATTATCTCACCTAGAGACAAATTCCTTTGTTTTGATAGGCCCTTTTTTTTTATGGAAGGCTTTTTTTATGGTCCTGCTTCCGTGAGGCCTATCGCGTTCCCTATAGGAAGCCTTCCGTGAGGCCTATCGCGCTTGCCGGGTTAATTATAAGAACATATGAGCAATAACAGTATAAATATCAGAGACCCTTGGCGACCCATTCAAACCTGCTTGCAACCCAATTTTGGGTCGCGACCCAGAGGTTAAGAACCACTGCTCTAGGCCTAGCCTAAACAACATTTTTTCCACCGGGTACCCTGAGTGGACCCAAACTTTAATTAAAAAACAAACCAAGTCCCAATATAAAAATTAATTAGAAATTATTACCGGGTACTCTAGGTTAGGTCAGACTTTAATAAAGAAGTCAGACCTTGTTAACTAATAGTTAACATAACTGTCAGAATTAAGATAAGTGAGAGAGCTTAAATAAGTACCTTTTGTAATCAGTTTATTTAAAAAAAAAAAAAAAAAAAAAAAAATGTGTGTCAATCCCGGATGCCAATATTCCCGGATGACATCATACCGCTACCACCATAAGGGTGCCGGGTGATTCAAGGCCCATACTGGGACAAGAACATTGCCGGGTCCAAGTAACAGAAACAGATATTATTTTACCAAGTACCCTAAACTTTGTCATATTGTACTTTAAGAAAAACAAACCAGGGTTCCAAGAAAGGAATCAAATGAAAATTCTTGCCGGTTGCTCTAGGCTTGGTCATACTTATGATTATTTTATTCAAAATAAACAATACAAGGCTAATGCCCATTTTGCCCAAATGAAGTAGGCCCAAATAAGCCCTATTGTCATCTCACTAATTACATATTTTAACTAATTTCCAGGAAACGGGTACAAGTTTCCTTTCCCTTCCTAAAAGGCTATACTTAACTAACAAATTTCCGGGTAACTATATCCAGTTATACCGAATATTAATTCACTAGGCTACTTCATACATACAAGACAACAGGAGTCTGAGTAAAATAAAAGGGACATGACTAGACCCTTTTTTACCAAAACCTAAGTACAGTAGACCTAATAATTCCGGTATTAATTTCAGCTCCAAGTGACATCCACTGGAATATCCTAACACCTTATATGTTAAGGTGAGTGCATTTTACAAATTCCTAGACGTTTCCGGTTCACCGGCTAAGTGTACCTTCACTATTCATATAGCTTTTCTTACAACAATGGCCCAAAAACATGGATACCCTCGGGCATATTATCTATACGCTGTTCCGTAAAATCTAACATTTCAGGTACTTTTTACAAAAATCTACAAGTACCAGCAATACTAAAGTATGTACACTTTTTAGAATTATCTTTTCTAGAACTCCTTGCTAGTCCCCATCTCCTGACAAGAAAATGTCCGGATCTAGCAGGAAAAGACATACTGTAGGTCGGTCCGCTCAGAGACTTCCAGTAAAAAACGAAAGAATAATAATAAGAATACCAATAACATTTACTCAATTGGCTTTTACAGAAGGGGTACCACATAATATGTTACAAATATGACGGGTACCAACCGGGCATAATCCCAACTAAGGATAGTCCATTAAAGCCTTTAGACATATTTCCATTGGGGTCCTTGGAAGTTAACATACCACATATCCCCAGGCCTGGGACATGTATCTGACATGGCCGGTCACCCTGCTAATCCTGTTTTCGTCGAATAAACAAAGAATTACCTGCCTCCTCTACTGCCTTGGCTGAGCCAAGTGCTGAGCATGTCATCCCCTCCCCCTCCTTCCCTAGTATGGTTAGGTGATACGATTGAACAACATGTTGATTCAACCCCGTTGTTTTCTCCACCCACATTGATTCTCCCTAAAAAACGGATTCAGATGAATACTGAAGCTGAAATACATAAACCCAGGAGGCTAGTGAGGCCAATTTCAAGTAATTTTTCTTAAATCCATGCAGGAATGTGGCAAGCAAATCCAAGACTTTTTTACGCCGTTAGATAAGACTATCCGAGATCTCAAAGTAGTTCTCTTGCTCCTTCCAGATTACAACATACCATACCAAACTCAGTTCCACTGGCTCAGTTACCTGTCCATCCTAAACAACCTGCTCGTAAAATAACAACTCCCGATACTGGAGACAACCACCAGAGTAGCACCTACTAATAAGAACATAAGAACATAAGAAAATGGGAGTCTGCAGAAAGCCGATTGGCCTAAGCAAGGCAGATCCCTGTGACACAGGTCAGACACAGGTCTGACACAGGTCATCCAAATTTGGTATCAATACCAAAGTAGTGGATTATTAAAATGGACGAGCTGAAGAATATACGTGCAAAGAAGCAGAAGGCCATTTGCTGGACGTATTAAAAAAAAAAAAAAAAAAAAAAACACTCACTTCCCAATTCGATTGGAGGCAAAGTACTTTTCTTACACTCAGACACCCACGATTCCTTCAGGAAATGCTGCAAACCATGGTCTGGCGTGAATAAGACGGATGGACATATTACCATTAAATCTCTCTAATCTCTATAAATCCATAGGTTGCTCCACAAAAATGTCAGGGAACAAAAACCCTATGATCAAAACTCCCATTGGAAGATCTCCAATTTACCACTAGTCATACATAAAAAACTCCTACTCTATTCCCCAGAAGTTCTGGAAATATCTCAGATCGCCAAATAATAAGTTGGAACCAACTAATTGACCCCATGATAAATACACCTACCCTGCACGGATTGACAAAAACGTTAGACTGCGTCAAAGAACCCATTGGTTACTGTCAAAATTTTATCACACAAAGACATCACGCACAAGCCATGAGGCAAGTAGCAGAGTCTATCCCTCAACAACACTCCAAGTCCACACTTCCTTTTATCAGACGAGCTTCACGGACTAATTCTCGGACGACCACCGGGAATGTCAAGATTTACTCTTGTTTGCGCTTGTAGTGATGTAGGTGAAATCACCAAGGTCGATCTGGGGATCCGCCTTTATTACAAATTTTGAAGCAGCTAGAACTAGACAGTATTTCTACAATCAAAGGTCTGGATAATTGCTCCAGATATAGAAGAGTCCTCTGGCACATCCCAATACAAGAGGTACCAAAAAAGGTCCTAGCTATCCCATAATCAGAGCGAGAACGTCCACCAGAATTCCTTCCAGCGTGGACATAGCTCCCAGGTTTTCACCAAGTGAGTGAAACAAACTCTTCTCCCTCTACTCAAAAGTCAGCGTAAAAATACTGTTTAGCCTTCAAGATTGTAGAATACGGTGGTCTTCTCCACTCCATAGCCAAAAAACAAACCCTGATAGTCACGTAACATGTGACAAAAGGTTTCAGAATAAATTTAAAGAACAAAGATCTCACTCCTACACAATCAGCAGAAGGAGTAGGATTAATCTGGGATACACAACCCCAGACTATAAAACAAAGTCCATCCAATACCAAAAGTCTTCAAATATAACCATTCACAGTATTACATACCAAGACTGTAAACAGGAACTTTGATAATCCCCGATAGGCTCTTTAAAAAAATTTGGTTCAAAATTACAAGGCTCCTAAGCTTCCTCAGGCGGATGGAACTAATCTGACCAGGCAACAAAACCGTTCCGCAAACATCTCACACTTCCCTTCTATTCGTCCCAAAGAGAATTCGACATCCCCTGGCGTTGCGGGGAAAAAATCTCAAGTAAAGGTAATCAATGACACATTGGCCAGTTCCACCTCCCACTTTTGGGGGATTGGACACAGTTGCTTCGAGCCTGATAGGGTGGCACTATCAGTCGTTCTGAAGTTAATCAGTCAAAGAAAATAGACAACCTTACGTCAGTGTCACACCAATACCAAAGAACTAACAGCCCCTCTATTTTCCCAAAGTTCATGCAACATCATTGACCTCCAGGTCAATGTCATACCAGACGGACACCATGCCTTCTGTAATTTTCTTGGAGAAACAGGTCCCCACCCGGTCCAGCTTTCTCTAGATTTGCTCGGGTAAAAGATATGCTTTCTAGTCCAAAACATTTCCTATTAATCCATGCAACAACTCTACCAGGGTTCCCCAACCCGTAGACAGATATAACACTTGCGATATGGACATCCTCTAATCCAAGTGGCTACCATCCTGCGACAAGGAAGTCACAGATACACTCACTAGTCAATACACAGCGCCAACTCTAAAAAAGGATACTTCAAGCTTGAAACAATTTACACCTTGGATTGCAGGTCCAAAACCAGCAGTCTCCATCGGTTGCCTGGTCGCTGAAGCACCTAAATTTCTTATTGGACTTTAAAAGAGCTACAATTAACACACTTATAAACCACGTATCGTCATAAAGAAACCCTTCTTGACACGTACTAGTTTACCTCTGCCCCAGAAAGACCAACGGGGTTTGTTATGCAGGCTTGTGTTAAGCTCAGAGCCCCAAATCGCCATTTGCTTCCTCAATGGTCAATCTCGAAGGACCTAACTTCATCAAAGTCTAGACCTTCTCCTGTGAGACCACATATGACAAGAAACTTAATAAGTGCATATTATCAAATGACCCTGACCATTAGCCAATGGGTCTCAGAACTGACATCCATGACAAGGTCTATCTAGTTTTGCTACTAACAAAGACTCTGTACATATTGTTACTACACCAGAGTAAGCACAACAAGGAACACCAGGAACATCTCCCCACACCTTTCTCTATTCCTGCCTTGACAAGAGCAAAGATACCCCATGCTCTATTCCCTGTTAACGCACTATATACCTACTCTAAGTCTATTATTCCTAGGAATAAGACACAATTGTGCTTCCCCCATGATGGTCAAATAAGGTGGGGAAAGAAAGTTTTAACATCCCTTTTGAAAAGATAATTAAGGAAGCTCAGGTGATCGCAAAATCCCATGATAGGCACATATGGTCCGCTACCATTAGTTTTCCTAAATGTTTTTTCAGGGGAAGATATAACTCAGACGGGCCTGTCGGTCCTCTAGCAATGCGTCCCTAGCCATATACAGTATGTGTCGGTACATTTGGAGAAGTCACAAATTACCAAACATAGCTTTAGGGCAGGATGATGCCCTCCAAAGCCAATAGTAGATGGTTATGTTTATTCAAGGCCTTATTACCAGGGTGTAAGGTAATAGAAAGTGCGTCCTATCTGTCACCTTAAATGAAAAGGGGGGGCACGTTAAGTCCAGGACAAGTTGGCAGGACACACAATCCGGAATGGATAACAAGAGTGCTATTACTGCACTAGATCTGTTATATAACAATACCCTTACGTTATTGCAACTATAAATGCATGACTTTATTTTAATTTTAATTTTGTGATATACAATTATCAGTATTCACACCTCAGTAGTTCTGTCTTTCCAAGATAAGGCTTCTTTAATGGTACCCCCGCCTTATACATCTTTTTCTTACAACTATACTCTTATAATTAGACACATGTCACAGTTTTCGGTTGGTCTTCCTAATAGATTCTCGCAGTTTAGCGTGATGAGCATATGTAGGTCCCTCCACCGGTCGTGATATTCTAGGCACTTACGTCATTGACGTAAGGAGCCACCAATAAATTACGGTTTTGACAACCCGTAAGGGAAGGAAGGAAAAACTAATATTTATTGGTGGCTCCTGGAGTCAATGACGAAAAGTGCCCTCCCACCATCCCCTTCCCATACACATGCTCAACTTGATATTACATTAGAGGAGGACCCTGGGAGGGACAGATAGCCAGCAGTGTATGGGAAACAGAGGAAGATCAGAGCGCACGTAGGCGCGGTGTTCAAACTGTGTTAATTCTTTTCTTTTTATTTCCTACTTTTCAGTGGCTCCGACCAATGACGTACCGTAGGAATGATTAAGGGGTACCCCCTATGATGATCTTGGTTCTCAACCGCCGTGACTAGGTGAAACCCGGGCTCAGAGGAGCCCGGAATGAGGCCATATTAACATAGGCACTTACGTCATTGACTCCAGGAGCCACCAATAAATATTAGTTTTTCCTTCCTTCCCTTACGGGTTGTCAAAACCATATTTTCTGTAAACCCATTTTTTTTTACGACGCACGATCTCGAAGGTATTTTTCGCTCTCCCGCAGTACTTTTTAGTGATCTTGTGTCTTCTACATCATTATTTAGAGCAGCGGGGGTCTGGGGGTGGCAGCCCCCATGTTAGGTTTGCTAACTCGGTGGTGGGCACAGCTAACTGAAAAGTTAGCTTCGATAACCGCTATAATCAGCTAACTTAAAACGTTAGCTTCGATAACGCTAAATCGCTAAATTGCTGAAGAAATTAGTGGAAGCTAACGATAACAGTTAACAGCTAACTTTTATCATATGAATTTAGCATTGGTTTGATTTTTTTCCTCTAAAACCCTTAACCTCTGAAGTGCGCATGGGGGGTATGAGACACCACACTCCTGTGCTGACGTATTTGAGCTGTTCCCATCACTAACATCGTTATTTTACCATAAATAGCATTAATACTTATCCATATGCGCCTATTATAGGTTGATTATAAAGGTATTAACCTGTTACAACAATAAAACAAGTGGAAACAGCGTTTGGATGGTCAAAATCGGCGATACAAGCCGGGAGTTACATAATGTATGGCTGAGGCAACCTCACTTCCCACCACTTTTCTCCACGTCTGGAGAGAGACTGTCGATCGATACTCTCTCTCTCTCTCTTGCACTCGCTTGCTAACAGTGATGACAATGCCCTGCTTGCAACTCGCTAATGTTAGCACGAAAATATACCACAGAATAAGGGAATAACAGGGAAAATAGGTGATAACTGAAGGAGGGGAGGAAAGTGGGGAAGGAGGGGAGGTAGAGGAGTGATATTTGGCATGGCCCAGGGGTAATAAAAAATAAAACATAAAACAAAAAATTAAATTAAAACAAAACAAAAACATTTTGGGGTGTTTTAAATGGATTTTTGTTTCCCTGACTCTTAAGAGTCTTCCCTCTTCCCGCAGTCCGCCGGGGGAACTCTTAAGAGTCTTCCCGCAGTTCCCGGGTTAAACACAGACATAGAAAGCTAAAATTATAATATGCTGTAGGTTGTAGTTGTAGCTTACTGCTTAGACACAGCTTTCCAAAACATAGACTAAAAGAATCATAGAATGCCAACATCAGATGATTAATGAATGTGCATGTGCATCCTGTTGTACATAAATAATTTGAACAAATGAAATAAGCATTAGCTTACAATCAAATTTATTTGCATACATTAATACAAGACTGTTCAGAATTACTACTATCTATCTATCTATCTATTGCCTGACGCCGTGATCCCCGAAGGGGTGGCCACGAACGAACCGCCCCCATGCACCTCTGTCCCCAGTCAGTCGACGCCCCTCCCCCCAACCAGCACCGCCTTCGTTCATGTAGTTCCTCACTCCATCCTTCCACCTCATATTCGGTCTACCTCTCCCCCTCTGTCCCTCCACCTCGCTCTCATACACCCTCTTAGTCATTCTCTCTCGCGTTCCATATGGCCGAACATCTCAAGTTGTTGTGATACTACTGTATCACAATATTTACGGACACTTAATCAAAATTAAATTCGATATTTAGCGAATAGCTAAAATTAAATGTTTCTCTTGTGAGTAATGTACAACAGTGTCAGTATGCAATATCATAAGATCGATAAGACATTACTATCTATCTATCTATCTATTGCCTGACGCCGTGATCCCCGAAGGGGTGGCCACGAACGAACCGCCCCATGCACCTCTGTCCCCAGTCAGTCGACGCCCCTCCCCCCAACCAGCACCACCTTCGTTCATGTACTTCCTCACTCCATCCTTCCACCTCATATTCGGTCTACCTCTCCCCCTCTGTCCCTCCACCTCGCTCTCATACACCCTCTTAGTCATTCTCTCGCTTTCCATACGTTCCATATGGCCGAACCATCTCAAGTTGTTCCTTTTCACACTTTCCAGCATCTACCTCCACACCACACCTCCTTCTTACTTCCTCATTAGTCTGTCTATCCCTCCATGTAACTCCGCACGCACTCCTTAAGTAATTCATTTCCACTGCTCTCACTCTTGGTCTGAGTCTCTCAACAACGTCCATGCTTCGCTTCCGTAAGTCAGTGTCGGGATTACCACACTGTCATGCAAGGACTTCTTCACTTCCATACTGACCACCCTATTTCTTGTTACTGCTTTTAGCGTTCCTACAACCCTCTTCCCCTGTTGTACCCTCTCCCGCACCTCTTCATCCATAGTCCCATCTTTACTCACACACTGCCCAGATACTTAAAAGAGTTGACGATCTCCATAGCCTGACCGTTCAGCTTCACCTCACACTCTGTGACTTCACCCCTTTCGAAGACCATAACCTTGCTCTTCCCCGTATTTACCTTCAAATTCCGTTTTTCGCACACTGTTCCAAACTCATTTACCAGACCCTGCAACTCCCATTCATTATCACTCATCAGAACTGTATCATCCGCAAACAGCAGTATAGGTAGCTTCCACTCAATTCCCTCCCTCTTCAGCGATACACCAACATCCACTGCTCTTGATAGTATTTCTTTCATAACTCCATCCATATATACAGTAAACAACCACGGGGACATCACACACCCCTGTTTCAAACCAACATTCAGGTCAAAGAACTCACTCTGCTCACTCTCCACACGTACTGCCGCCTTTGCACCCTCATACATGCTCTTCACTGCTTTCAGCAACTTGCCCTCTACTCCGTATATTCTAAGTACTTTCCACAAACCTTCTCTATCCACTCTGTCATAGGCCTTCTCCAAGTCCATAAAGGCAACATTATAGGTTTGACTCCTGTAAGGAGATTAGGAAAACCTAATATTTAGTAGTGGCCCCGTAATCATTGACGAACATGCCTATTACATAAGGCATCCTCTTCAAACACTAATCCGCCGTAGTTTGAATCTACCGCGCAGAGCATTTAAAAACTGAGGAGCCTTCATCATGAGCGCACGCGACCTCACTCATGGCTTCAGTCATTATGAATTGGGTTCTCACTACGAAAAAACTTCGTAAAAAATAAAAACAAAAAGAAAATAAGAATAACTATCCAATAAGCTTTCCATCATATCGTGGATGTACTTGTGTGGATTTCTGACCAGACGCTGATTCAGGCGTCATTCCTCCTTCACTGACATATCAAGTAAACCAAAATCCTTAATACATCAACGAATGGGAAGGGGACGGTCGGGAGGGCCCCAGTCGTCAATGATTACGGGGCCACTACTAAATATTAGGTTTTCCTAATCTCCTTACAGGAGTCAAACCTATAATTTATTAGTGGCCCCTCCATCATTGACGAACATGCCTGATATCTAAGACTGGAGGGGGACATTCGTAATCATATCATAACTCTAGAAAAGCAGATAATAAAAACAACCACATAGTATTCTTACTTTTGAAAAATGTATTTAATACGGCGTAGGCCGGAAATATACAAGAAAAAGGGGGTTCAGGCAGGTGCGTGCTTCAAAGAAGCCTGCCTGACAAAAATAGGTAACCCTGAAGATTCTGAACACAGATCTGTAGTTACAAAAGGCACCCCACTCAACGAGTGGTGACAAATAATAAGTTATAAGTTTATATGTGCACATCATAAACCCCAAAATACATGTGGAGATCAATTGCTAATGAACTCCATTGAACTAATGTTACATTGCTTTCGCAGCTAAAACTACTATAACAACACCGTTGTTTTGTACTAAACTTTGTACTAGCACAAATTCTCTCAGAGAAATTTTCATATCACATTTCAACCTTAAATTGTATCACAGTCCTCATACTCCGGCGGGGTCTAGGGTGTCCTATGTCAACTGACTGCACCCCCCCCCCCCTTTCCTTGAAAATAAACATAAGTGACTGCAGGGCCACCTAGACCCTCTGCCTTAAAGCTATACATGGTAAGGAAGGTTTGTCTAGAGCAACTGACAAGTATCTAGAGAGAAACGTATGATTAGACGCCCACAACTGTGTGGACGCAATATCTTCAACTGAAAAGTTTTTCAGGAAACGTAAAGAGGCCGCCCACTTGCGTAAATCGTGGGCCCTACCCACAACGCCGGGATTACTCTCTTTAATGACTTCTACTAGAAGAGAGGCTAATCGCCGTTTAAGTAAGCGTTTACCCGTACTCGCTACCCATAAAGCACCTTGGGGGTTATGAGGAGCTATTCTTAAATATTTGGTTAGAGCTTGCACTGGACATAAATTATGATGCACCTTTCCCCTTTTTAACGCCGGCACCGTGAATTCAGAAAACACGTGTGCACTATGCTCATTCTTGGCTACAAACGCCGGGGAGGGTGCAATGGAAATTGAATCATTAAGTCTACCAAACCTAAGACAATTAGGTGTGTTGCTCATCGCCGCCAGCTCAGACACTCTGTTTCCGGTGGCCAAAGCCAAAAGGAAAACTGCCTTCTTTAAGATTAAAGCAAAGTCTGCAGTATTTTGATACAGACGAGAATGAAGTAAAGACAAAGCTTTGTCCAGAGACCAAGTAGGCATGAGCTGACGGGGAGGTGGGCGGAGTTTAAAACACGCTCTCATAAATCCTGTTTCCTCCGCCACCGGTATGGATAGACCTGTAAGGTCGAAAAAGGGCACTCTAATCGCAGTTAAGTGATTCTTCAGAGTAACCACAGATAAACGTTTCTGCTCAAACAGATAGTTCAAGTAATTAAAAACCAATGCCACTGAGGGTACAGTTTGTTCCGTTCTAACAATCCAAGAAGTAAAAGCTTTCCAATGAGATTGATATTGTCGCTTAGTAGACTGAGTATATTGATTGAGCAATTTATTGGTCACATCCCTACCGTATGGTGCTAGCCACTTGGCCTCCTGAATGTCCATAATGCAAAAGTCAGCGAGGTCTCTAGGTTGCCAATCGTGTCTAAGTGGAAGTACCTGACCGGGAGCGATACCGGGTCCGGGCACCACATTATTAACTGCTGGCACCACACCTGCGCCGGCCACAGGGGCGCGATTAGCGAGACTAAGCCTCGATAAACTCGTAGTTTGTTCACTACGTGGCACATTAGTGACGCATCTGGCGGTGGAAACAGATAGATGGAGCTCCATCTGTTCCAGTCTGTCACTAGGGCGTCTGGCCCCCCTGCCGGCGTTATCGTCCGGCGGGTGAGGTATAGAGGGAGCTTGTGAGTCTCCTCGGACGCAAAAAGATCCACTTGTGGATGGGAGAGCTCCGCAATCATTAGGTCGAAAATGGGTTGCTTGAGCTCCCATTCTACTGTCGTGCTCTGTCTCCGGGACAGAGCGTCTGCCCAGACGTTCGCTACGCCTGGGAGATAAGATGCGTGAAGATAAAAATCTAGACTGGTGGCTAGAACAAAAATCTCTTCCGACACGAGTAGCAACTTCCTTGACCTCGTTGACCCTTGTTTCTGAATACAGTGAACTGCATTCAGATTGTCCATTCTGAAGGCCACTGACTTGCCCCGTAACGCCGGGCCGTGAGCCTGAAGGAAATACAATGGGACTAGTAACTCTTTGACATTTATGTGAGCGATTTCTAAGTGGGACCAAAGTCCCTGACCCTGGTGCCCCTGATTTGACTGAAATCCCCACCCTATGGTGCCTGACGCATCCGTGTCTACCCATACCGTTGGAGGAGGAGAGGTCCATGACATGATTGAGTGCAATGTTTCCCTCTTCGCCCAGACCGCTAGTAAGGTGTGGATTAATTTTGGTATGGGCCATAATTTTCCCGCCGGTAAGAGTGGGAAATATTTGTTGCCCTCCAATATTAATCGTTTTACTTTCAACCGGCCCAACTTGACAGTTAGCTGAATCCAGTTGAGAGAGCCGACCAGAGACTCCCAGACTCTTCGTGTCGTAGTCAGACTGTGAAGAAACCTGAACAGTTTCCTGCGAAACCTGTTGCGATTGTCCACACTCTGACTCAGAGTGAGAGCGGCGGTGTCCCAGACCAGCCCTATCCACTGAATTACTCTTGAGGGAACAAGGTTTGACTTTACCAGATTTACCTTGAAGCCTAGAGTTTTGACATGATTTAAAATGATATTGACATGTTTTATGCATAATTGTTGTGTCTCTGCCACCACCAGCCAGTCGTCTAGATACCACAACACTCTGATTCCCTGTTTTAACAATGGCATCAGGGCTTGCCTGACTAGTTTGTGAATAATCGAGGTGCTAGGTTCAAACCGAACGGCATCCTCTGAAAAACAAAATTTTGGTGCCTGATCCTCAAGGCCAGAAACCTTTGAAATCTTTTGTTGACCGACACGTGCCAATAGGCGTCTGTCAGGTCTAGGGAACACATCCAGCCACCCGGCGGAAGTGTTAGCCTGATTTGATGAACTGTTAACATTCTGAAAGACTCGTTGTAAATGTGAAGATTCAGATACGACAGGTCTACGACCGGCCTCATCTGAACACTGTCCCGTTTGGGAACCAAAAACAGTTTTGACGTGAATACAGGGTAATCTGGGGGTACCGGGATGATGACATTCTTGGCAATCATCTCCTGGACCAGCTCCACCTCTAATGAAACACAATTTGCCGTTGTCGGCTGACGTAAGCGAGGTCGCCGGAGCCACTGCCAAGTGATGCCTTTGCGTGCCACCATCCGTGCCCAGGTTTTTAACGGCCATGCTTGGTGACACGTTCGGAACGACCCAGTTAGCAGACAAGGGTTCGCCGGCTGTACTTCCCTCGGTTCCTCCGGCTCTAAGGTAGGCACTGGGAGTGAGAAAGACTTTAGTTTTTTGATGGTGGTTTTGGTGGTGTTGGCCGCTTCGCCGGCTGGCTGGTGTGGGCCGAAGACTGGCCCTGACCCGGCTTATACTGGCCGCGTCCCCTCTGTCCTGAAAACCCTCTCTGTCTATGCCTGAACTGACCCAGGGGGGATTGGGAGGACTTAGGCGGAAGAAACGGCTTAGAACCCCCTGGCTGAGCTTTAGTAGGAGGCTTAGGTTTGGGGAAGTTAAATGCGGGTTTCTTAGCCTGTGCGGGACTGTGCTTCACGGCCTGTGCCATGTTAAACACTGTTCGCCATACATCAGGGGACATTAAAGAAGGTGTAAGTACTGGGGACATAACCACCTGGTTAGCAATGCGATCAGGCAGCTTGCGAACTAATGACATTCTAAGATCCTGTCGTGCTCGCACCGCCTCAAGTAAGGCTGTGCGTATGTCACCTAAGGATTGAATTGACGACTGAAGAATCAGACGCCGGGATAATTCAACTGATCTTCGAGCATCCGCGTCTGCGATTGCCTGAGTAGACCTGAGTAAAGACTTAGCCACCTGTTGAGAAACTATGTACTGTGAAAACAGGCGGAAAGCTTTTCCCCTAAGCCTAAATTCTCTGTCTAGGTGAGAAGGGGTAGGGGTAATGAATGGTTCCTTTAGTTCACAAAGATTAATCTTAGGGGCAGCTAAAAAGGAAAATAAAGCTGACGGAACTCCGCCGGCAGAACCTACCGGCATTGAGAACCATGAATGTGTATCCTGAGGGATCTGGTGGGAAGATTTAGAAGTGAAAGTGGTTGCAAAGTTCTGAGCCTCTACCTCCCAATCCACCCAAGGTCCTGGTCCTAACTGTCCCACCTTCAACACTGGATTAGCTGTCTCGTCTGTGACGGTCTGTAAATCTAGTTCAGGAGTAATAGCCAACAGAGCCTTAATATCATTAAACCCATCCAGCTTAGACCAGTCTGAAAAAAGTTTTGAAGCTGAGGCAGGGGGTAAAGCAGGCTTAGATGCATAAACAAAATAATCCTGATAATAATAACTAGGTATAGCCTTGATATTTACATCCAAAACATTACCCAAGGCATCCAATGCCCTTAATTTCTTAGACTTATTTCCCTGGATAAACCACTCACGTGGTACCGGGAGTTCCCCTGACAAGGTAGGCTGGGCAAGCTCTGGCTTAGAGGGGTTCAAAGGGACCCATGACTCGTCTGGCCCATAAAGCAGGGGCATAGCTACCTTTCTAAGAGGCGCTTTGTCTAGAGGGGGTGGATTAACATCCGTAATGACCCTGACATTTGACGTAGTGAATGCCGCCGTAGCTGGCTTAGAGCTCCCTGCCGGTGACAGAGTAGGAGGGTTAGGAATCTTAGATAAATCGATTGACGTTATCAGAGGCCGTACCGCAGAACCTGTCAAGGGAGCCCCCAAGTCCATTGTGGGGTTTTCTCGTTGTTGATTAAAGAATTTTGATAGAGCATGAGTAAGTAACCCATCAATTTCTTGTGCTGTAACAAACTGGTTAGGTGCAGAACTTTCAGGTGAATTAGTATTATCATGGGCGGCGTCCAGGCCTGAGCCTGACCCTTGTCCTTCCCTATCTGAAATTAATGACACTTCATCTTGTCCCTCCCGATCCTCCTGAGAAGACCCCGCCGAGGCAGGGGCACCTTGTTTCCAAGATAAATCAGGGATAGAGGATGGGGTCGCCGCGTCCCTGTGGACATCGGCTACTGTGTGACTCGTATGAGTCGGACGTGGATGGACAGACCCTGGCTGAGCAAAACGCCAAACACCGAGGCTCTGGCCTACGCTCTCTTGAGAGTCTGAAACATTCTCAATTATTGAATATCCTGAACTCTCCATTTCTAGGGTTAAAATATCAATAGGTAAATCTTGTTTAGGGACAGGCGCTTCACTATACTCTGAGGCTGTAACAGAAACATTGTCAGGTGTAGAGGTACGATGAGATGCACTAGACTTAGAAGAATGTCGAGAGGACTTCTTATGGGAATCCTTTTTGGAGGATTTGTGGCTACGGTGTGACCGCGAACTGGACCTAGGTTTGGAAGAATCACCACCATGGTCCCTGGGGGAAGCTTCAGTCTTGCACTTCTTACTAGCCGGGGAAGAGGCCCGACTTGAAGACCGTTGTCTGAGGGGAGACCTTGACCTCGATCTCGCCTGCGACGAGGAGGTGGCTGCCGGGGGAGTAGGCTCTCTCGGGCGTTTAAACGTCTCCACAGACGATACAGAATCCTGGCTAGTCTCTGTCGGCTTCAAACCCCTTACTCTAGAGGTACGTTTAGGGGGAGGGTGCTCTGACAGCAACTTATCCCAAAGTGGGACGTTGTCACATTGAAGTGACTTATGTGCGACAATGGTAGTGTAGGCCGACATTTGTTGTCTGACCTCTCTCAACGCTACCGCCGCGGTCTTGTCATTGTCACACAGGACTTTATTGGTTAATTGGGAGCAAAAAGAACAATTACGTGTAACCCAGAGACCCCTTGAACGGTCTAGACATCTAACACACCTTATGCAAAGGGTATGTGCAAAAATTGGGATACCCGCGCAAGTAGGGGTAATGCACAGGGCAAAAACTGGGGTGACATTAGCCATGACAGAGACTGGTGAGAGGAACTACCGCCGGGTCTGTATTGGTCCGCCGGAGCTCAGCTCTGGAAAAATAAAGAAAATTTCCAGGAATTAATGCTCATAAGGTTAACCCAAGTGTTCGCATACAAGTGTTAATAACCCGCCGGGTAACGGGATGCAAAGACACAGCTAACACATCTCGCCACGCGGCTGGGTATAAAGAGGCTAAACAAGTCTTCTTAGCTAAGAACATGAAGAATACCCTCTGATATAATGGTCCAGTATGGCACTAATAGTCTGTAGGAGGTGGTGACTGTCTCAAGATTCAATTTTGTAACAAAGCCCCCCCTCATAAAGACGCCGGCCCTTGAAATATTTTAGTAGAATAGCCCAGGGCAGGAATATACGAGATCTGATTTTTTAACGAATTGTCCCAAACGATCGTCGTAAAAATAGAAGGCGGCGATACTGAAAGTATCACCCAATTAAGGTTAATCGAAATTGAATTTGTTTATAAATTCCTTAGTTCCTATACTTAGGGACACCCGCCGGGTGTGGAAATCGATTTGGTTAAACCTCACTGATCCTTCAAATGCCGTAAGAGTAAAGGCGGCGATACACAGAGTATCACTCACATGGATAGGTTAACTATAAGAGACCTAAGTCGTTTTATCCCACCCTGCTAAGGTGCACCCGCCGGGTGAGAAGTCTAAAAGTTAACCCCACAAGTTCCTGACCCCACTACTTTGTAAAAGATCGCCGGGGAGGAACGCCTAAACAACAGCTAGGTTTTCCCCGTGGTTTGTCGTAAACCAGGTAGAAAAACCTATAAAAAACGAGTGTTCTCACGAACGTCGTTTCTTTATATATAACTAAATATATATGTAAGGATGGGTACAGCCATCCCGCCGGGAAATAAAAAGGAGGCCTGAAACCAGGCACCCACAGATACGCAGTCCTGGAGAGCCACAGACACCTCCCCTCGCCGGGGAACCAGCCAGTGTTAACAACCACGTGTGGCCTAACACTGCTCATCGGTCAGGTTTTTTCACGGTGAAACCGAGAAAAACCCGCCGGAAGGCAAACCCCACCCTGAACAGACACCATCTGAACAATACGACACGAGGAGAGACACGCACGACTAACCAAGGTCACAACATAATCCGTGGAATTAGCCAATACACAACTAAACCAGGAAACAAATATAGTCCGAGGAATTAGCCAATACACAACTAAAACCCGGATACACAGTAGGGCATATTTATAAAATAAATAATAACACTAGACATGTGGCAAAGCTACGAGCGGCTGGCTAGGCCTAGGTAGACGGCATGAAAATAGTTGAAATATAAACACACACTGGAATATCACAACAGGAACCACCGCCAACACACCACCGAAGCGATAACTTCCCAACCCCGGGAAGCCTGACACGGACCCAGAAAAAACTTCACTAAGTGAAGAAAAATACGCTGGGAACGTCAGCAAACACACAGCTTACCTCATCAGAAGGATAAAAGGCAGCAATTATTAACGCGTAATGAAAGCCGCCTGCATCACCAACTAAACCAAACTTGTGAAAAGTTCACGTGTCCACAACAGGACCACGAGGGTACATCCGAAATAGATGCCCCATACAAACGACCCAAAATACATTGCACTGCGGGCAACCAGCCCAGGACACTCCTGCTACGCCTATCCTAACCTTACTCGATACATCCCAGAGTAAACAAATGAGAAAAAACTCACTAGGGACGCCACGAATGCGGAACCAGCGGAGCCTGAAAGGAACGTCCGGGCAGGCTGAGCGCAGAGCAAAGAAGGAGGAATGACGCCTGAATCAGCGTCTGGTCAGAAATCCACACAAGTACATCCACGATATGATGGAAAGCTTATTGGATAGTTATTCTTATTTTCTTTTTGTTTTTATTTTTTACGAAGTTTTTTCGTAGTGAGAACCCAATTCATAATGACTGAAGCCATGAGTGAGGTCGCGTGCGCTCATGATGAAGGCTCCTCAGTTTTTAAATGCTCTGCGCGGTAGATTCAAACTACGGCGGATTAGTGTTTGAAGAGGATGCCTTATGTAATAGGCATGTTCGTCAATGATGGAGGGGCCACTAATAAATACACCTTTTGTTTCTTCTCCAGATACTTCTCCACAACACAATTCAGGGTAAAAATCTGATCTACACATCCTCTTCCCTTCCTAATACCTCCCTGCTCGTCGCCTATCCATTTCTCCGTTCTCACTCTCACTCTCTCGATCACTACCCTACTGTATACCTTCCCTACTACGCTTAGAAGACATATTCCTCGGTGGTTACCACACACTCCTCTTTCCCCTTTGCCCTTATATAGGGGGACTATTATGCCAGTCTTCCAGTCATCGGGTGCACTCCCCTTCTCCCATGCTAGTTTGCACATTTTCCATACCCATTCTATCACTATCTCACCACCATACCTCAACATTTCCCCACACACTCCATCTGTTCCTGGTGCTTTCCCCAACTTCACTCTTTTCATGGCTTCCCACACTTCTGACCTCCTGATCCCCACCTCCTCCTCCACTACTTCTCTTCTTCTCCCTCCCATACCATATCCAGCTATGTTTGCTGGCTCTTCATTCCTTTCATTTAGCAACTCACTGAAGTACTCCCTCCATCTTTCGACTCTCTCTTGCTTCTCGGCTAGCATTCTCCCATTCTTATCTTTCACACCCTTACTGTTTCCCTTGCTACCTTCCCTAACTTTCTTGACTTCTTTCCAGAACAGTTTCTTACTCTCCCTCCATTTTACACTCAGATTCCTTCCAAATTCCTCATCTACTCTTCTCTTACTTTCCTTCACTACTCTCTTCACCACCCTCTTACTCTCCACGTACCTCGCTCGTTTCTGTCTCTCGGAATCTTCATTCCCTCTGCTACCCAACCACTCTCTATATGCTTTCTTCTTTTCTTCCACAGCTATTCGTACCTCTTCTGTCCACCATGCTGTACCTTTCACTCCCCTCCCTCTTCTCCTCACTCCACACACCTCCTCACATGCTGCACAGATCTCATCCTTAAACACCTTGCTCATCTCCTCCACTTCCTCCATAACTTCCAGGTCGAACCCCCCTAGTCGTCTTTCCACTGCTCTCCTGTACTCCTCCCTGATTTCCTCCTCCTGCAACCTCTCCACCCTCCTCACCATTCCACCCTCCTCTCGCCTCCCTCCCGCTCTCCTCACCCACTTCTTTTGTATCCTAACCTTAGCTACCACTACATAATGATCAGACAGACCCCCTCCAATACCCCTATACACCCTAGCATCCATCACAGATTTCTTCATTCGTTCATCCACACATACATAATCAATCAATGACTTTCGTTCCACCACTGTCTTATCCTTCATCGTCAACATCCGTTTCCACGTGTACCTGTGGATCATTCTGTGTCGGAAGAAGGTGTTGGCTATCCACAGCCTCCTCCCCATTACTAGACATTACTAGATAGTAAATAATATAACAAATATAGTAATTATGATTGATTATTTATGATTATGACTTATTATTCATGAGTCAGGACTCATGAGCTATGTAACGACACTTCTGTCGAATAGATTTTTTTTGTATTGACAGTAGAACAAAATCAATAAGCTTAACCCCTTCAGCACCATGATGCCCGCTTACCTCTGAATTTAGATTGAGTAATCTAGGTTACGTTAGGTTGATCTAGATTAAAAAGAATGGAATCGGCTTTCTTTTGAGTTTTGACACACTGGTTAGGTTAGTTGGTTTGGTTGAATTTCAGTTTTTCATTTAATGTTATGTTTTTTACTGCTTTTACCTCTCAGTTTCCCTGTCTATCAGTGCCACATTTTAAAATAGAAAAATAATGGGTAAATATGAAATTCCGATTATTCCGCTAATAATCACAAATCAGAACACCCTAAACAAATTTTATTGTTGTTGAAGATGTAATTATTTTATACTAGCCCTCTGGGCCTAAGCCCTCATAGGGCTAGTGTTCGGCGGGGAGTTAGTAAGTCAAGTCATATAGGTCACTGGTCAGATGTCATTATATAGATTGAGAGCTTTCAAGAAATGACAAGTAAACAAGTTTTGAAATTTATTAAGAAATAGGAATATAATTTCATAAACTTGATAATTATCGACTTGTTAATCTTGGTTATTTTATCTGGATAGGTTAGATCAAGTTAGGTTAATCTGGTTAAGTTAGGTTAATCTGGTTAAGTTAGGTTAATCTGGTTAGGTTACGTTAATCTAGGTTAGGTTGGGTTGATATATTTAGTATAGCCTACAGTATTTTAATAAAAAAAAAATAATAATATATGAATAAATAATATAAAAATAATAAAATTACCTTAGTGCTTAAGTGGATAGTTCACCAGCCAGTAGTCAAAACAATAACAACTATTCCAAAGTAATAGTAGGCTATTCTTACAGTAGATCCTTACAGTAGAAACATCTTTCAGTAGTACTCAACACACACACACACTCGCATATATAAGTATATAACAATAAAATATATAAAAACATATATAATGTAAACCCAAATAGATGCCTCAACAATCTATGGTAAAATTTTGAAAATGTAAATATAATTTTTCAGTAGCGAATTTCTCAAGTCGGCGCTAGGCTCACAACACTTAATAAAACAAAAAATTGTCGTACAAGTCAATCATGAGTCACGTTTAGAGTTATGAAAGTATGAGTCGTCACTCGTCAGTCAATGACTCAATAATAATGTATGCTGTCACGGTAACCACTAACATTCACTCCTGGTAGCGGTAGGCCTACTAATATGCTTGCCTGCCTGCCTAGGACTGAACAGGAGAGGCGAGCAGAGGCCGCCAACACGAGAACAGGCCAGCACCTCACACGAATAGAACGTGTCCAGAGATTCGTCTACATGTGAATGTGCCGTGAATCCGTGATATAGTCAGTGTAATTATTATTATGTTTATATGAGATGCCGAAGCCTTCAACCAGGGTGCAGAAACACCAACAAGATGAATCCACACAAAACACCTGGAGGCACTGGAGAGAAACTACAGCAACAAAGAAGGAAGGAAAAACAAATACAAAATAAAAGATATATTGAACACAAATTCAATGAATGATTGTTGCAATTATATACTCACATAAGTACACTAGGTGAAATTTTAGGGTTTGCAAACATTTTTGACCAATAATTTTTTTTTTTTTTTTTTTTTTACCAGTGAATGCATATGATCGTTATCGAAGATACAGTTAGCGGTAGTAAATTGAGCGGAAGCTAATCGGTCCACTAACTTAAAAGCTAACCAGCTAACGAACATTTTAGCTTCGCTATTAGCTGTTAGCTGATTAGCGGAAACCGTGCCCACCACTGGTGGTTAGGTTAGGTTAATGACAATATTGTCATCGGAGGAAGCTGGTGATTGGTTTGTTTACGTTACCCGGCGTCCGCCGCAGTCTGCGAGTGTCTGCCACGCAGACTCTCATTTTCAATGGAAACATTGATCTTATATGACATATTACTTAACTTGGTGGCTGCTTTCCCAAGACTTTCACAATTCGAACATCAGTAGGGCTTCCTGAATATGGCAAGACTAAAAAAGAATCGGTTTCGAAAGGAAAACAATGAAAAAAAAGGGGTTGTATAATAGTAGATATACCCACACGCATCCTTCCAACGCTCTAGTCGTTCTGCTTCCCCAGCTAGCTCTAGTAAGACGTCTCAGAAGAAACATAAACGTTCAAGTCCTAAACTTAAGCGGACTAAGAGAATAGCCTTAGAACCTTCTTCAAATCCTTCAGGCCTTACTAATACTAGTAGCCTACTGTACAGCTGAGACAGTAGTCTTGTCAGACAGCCCTTTAGCACACCTGTCCTGACCTCCCCTCCCAAACCTACTGTTTATAACCCTCCCACAGTGTCATTAGCACAGATACATTCTTTTCTGCCAGTCTTTGAGATACGTCGATTACAAGACAATATGATCCGATTGATCATCCGGAAGTTGATAACCATCCAGGCTGACATTCATCATTCTGCTAATTCACCTGCCAAACCTTTGATTCTTATAGTTTCAATGACGATTAGGGATGAATAGGACTTAGCTATGCCTATTCGCTTGGAGTCTGTCATGAGTTTATCTGAGGTAGAACCTCCAGCTAAAGTTAACCCGGCGAGTGAGCGCAGGGTGTAGTGAACACCACAGTTCTGGGCGGCAATATTAAGCTCCATTCCTGCCTATAATCTTCATTTTACGATAAATATCATTATTACTTATTCATATGCGCCTATTTTACCTTTAATATGAAGATAGTAAACTGTAACAACAATAAAACAAGTGGGAATATCATTGGATGGTCAAAATTGCGAATTGTTAGCGAGCAGTTCATTCATCAATTGTGAGCCAGCCGGCCTCCACCCTCTTCTCTCTAGGGTTGAAGCAGTACTGACTTATTCCCTCACACTCTCACCTTACGTAACACACACATGACCACAGCCTAGGATCGGTTTGGAGATGTTTACACTAAAATATACCAATGAATAAGGGAATAACAGGGAAAATAGGTGATAATTGAAGGGGACGGGAGGGGGAAAGGAGGGGATGTGGAGGAGTGATATGAGGTATGGAGGGGAAAAAAAAAACATGTTATAAGTGCTACTGAGGCCTTTTAAAAGTTTTTTTTTTAGGCCTTACCTCTTGTTCCTCGCCCTTGCCCACCAAAACCTCTTAAGGGTGTTCTCGCTGTTCCCGGGTTAATATTTATGATGACATATTAGACTCTCAGGGAGAGTTTAGCCAAGGTGAAGGTTATGATGTGGGCCAGGGAAACTATGCTGATGAATAGTACTATCTAGGGGTGCACCGGATAGTAGGTTTTGCTATACGGCCGGATACCACAAAAAATATACGGCTGGATACCACAAAAAATATCCGGCCGGATACCGGATAATAAACAAATTTGATTTAGACAAAAAATAACTGGCTACTTACCAAAGATACCATAATTGTTTATATTTTATGTAGCCTATTATAACTAATTGCACTAAGATAGCTTGCATGAACTTCATATAACCTAGTTATAGGCCGGTCGTTTTTTCAATATTGAACACTTTTCTTGAACATACAATTATTTTTTCATCTCCTCCAGTCTCGTCTTGCATTCATGCTAATTTGAATGTTAACAAACTTTAGGAATTTAAAATTCATAATTTAACCCCTCAGATCCGGCTATGTATTCCATACCGAAACCCGGGGGTTTTGGCCGAAAAACGTCTACGCCTAGGCTACCGTATCTTTGTTATTTTGACTGTTTCCGCATTCCCGCGCATCCCCAAGCGTAGATGTGTTTCGTACCTGTAGAATGGCGTTGAGTAGAGCTCTCTAAGTCAACTGGTTCAGTTGTGATGACGATTTCCGTGGAGATAACTTTGTGGCGATATCAGCCACTTTACACTACTTTTCACTACTTAACAATAACATACAGGCACACACGAATAAGGACGCCTCTCCTTCTTGTGGTCGGAGATGCGCGGCGGCGGTCCAACCGGCTGTGTATACATGGGTCGGACGGACGCCTCGCACACCCAGCTTACAGACTTTCAAGCTGCCGGTGCCTCAGAGCCCTTCCGGGTTCCGCGGGGGTGTTTTTTATGGATGCCTCAGAGCCCAACCGGGTCTGAGGGGTTAAGGCTAACAAGAAAACAGTTTTGATATCAGTTCCGGGTAGTCTGTAGTCAGTTCTGTATGTTACGCATAATAAGTTTCCCTCACCCATGGTTATCATTTCTGTATTCTCACTTCAATTGAGGAAATACTGTATGACCCCCCTCCCCGTTTTTTGTCTGTGCATGAACGAGACAAAAGGAAATGCTGCCTGTAACAAGGGTCGCCCCTAAAATTGAAGAGTGATAGGGAGCCAAATTCAAAATCTGGACGCACAGAGCTTGAAACAGTTTTTAAGTCATAGGAGAAGGGAAATATAGATTGATGGAGAGAGTTCCAGAGTTTACATGTTGATTAAAAGAAAGACAGAAAATCGGTTGGACAGAATAGGGGTGGCAATGTGTTGAAAGGCGGATGCCCTCCACTCTCTGTAAGGGAGAGAATTCTGAAGAACACTCATTATTGTAATAGCGGCAGAAGAGTGAGAGAGATGCAACATTGTGGTGTGTAATGAGAGATTGTATGGAATTAGTAAGAGGCGGTGAGTTGATGGGACGAAATGCTTTTGACTGTACCCTTCCGAATAGTGCAGTATGGGTGGAACCTCCCCACACATGCAAACAGTACTCGATACATGGGTGCACTTTGCCCCTGTACAGAGCAAGAATCTGTGTGGGGGGTAAAGAGAGCCCACCCAACTTCTGGGAAACTGTTTTTTAGCAAGAGTGGTGATATGGACTTTCTAAGAAAGATCAGAAGAAAAAGAGACACCAAGAATATAGAGAGAAGACGAAGGGTTAATTTGTGTGTTGTTGAAGAGTATGGGATAGTCGTGTGGAATATTGTAACAAGTATAAAGATGAAGAAATTGGGTTTTGGAAGCATTGACAGTAACAAGATTTTCTCTGCCCCAATCAGAAATAGTTGATAGATCAGAAGATAGGCGTGCTATGGCCTCATCACATGAGTTTTGGGGTGATTGTATTGTGGGACGTTGTAGAAAACTACAGTAGTTAAATAGAGTAAGGTAGGGTCATCAGCATATGAGTGGATACGACTAGATGAATTAATGAATATTAGAAATATAACTGGAGATAGGAGAAAGCCCTGAGGTACACCAGAGTTGATAGGTTGAGAAAGTGAGCGATGGCCATCCAAAACTGCAGGTATGGAACGGCCAGTAACAAAATTATAAAGAAAGGCACAGATAGAGGGATAGAAGCCGAAGGAGAGTAGTTTGGAAATAAGTTATTTGTGTCAGACTCTATCGAAAGCTTTCACTATGTCTAGTGGAATAAAAAGGGTCTCACCGAAGTCCCGAAAGGAGGATAACCAAGATTTAGTAAGACTAGAAGGGAGATCATCAGAAGAGCATCCTTAAGGAAACCATACTGGCAATCTGAGAGAATATTATGGGAACACAAATGCTTAAGAAATTTGGAATTGAATAGTTTCAATTTTTTTTAGAGATGCAAGAAATGAGAGCAAGTGGACAATAGATTGAGGGTTGAGACCGGTTACCCTTATTTTGGACAGGTTGAATGAGGGCAAACTTCCAGCAAGAAGGGAAGATGTTAAAGAAAAGACAGAGATGAAATAGTTTGCCTAGGCAGGGAGTCAGCATGGAAGTACTGTACATTTGTTTTATTACAACAGGGCTAACATCATATGGTCCGTACGCTCAAGTATGTTAGAAATATAGACAAGTACAGTATATGCCTAGCAGTATTAACAGGTAGGGTAATTATTAAACAAAGTTGAGTAAACAATCTAATTCCCAAAGGACCTAGTGCAGCAAAGTTGCAAACTTAATAAGTTCCTTTCAGGTCCAATATAGGATCTGTTTGTACTATTAACCCTTGTCTAGCGGGGGGTTTTGGGCTTATTTGGGCATATTCAGGCCCTCCTGAATGATAAATCAAGTATCTGCATGAAAAAAAAATCATTTAGCAAAAAACTAGCCGCTAAAAGCTTCAAAATGAGACCAGAACGAGCTACGTAGCACTCGTGGTTCTCATACAGTGATACCAGTAACATGGGAGTTTAGCGTATAGCGGCATATTTTCCCAGCTATGCTCACTACTGGCTACACTGCCGGCCTCTCAAGAACACAGGGAACATGAGTTAATGGGCGGCGGTAAGCCCTGGGAGTCGGCTGTCTGGCCCGCTGTGCTCCCGGCCATTTGCACTCGATTTTAACCCTTTAAAAGCCTTAATAATTCTCCTAACTTGCTGCAAATTGGAGCCGGACTTAAGTCCGGCCCCGATCTTTAAGGGTTAAACAAAGTTGAGTAAACAATCTAATTCCCGAAGTAAGGACCTAGAGCAGCAAAGTTGCAAACTTAATATGTTCCCTTCAGGTCCAATTGGGAGGTTTGGCGTACCTCCCAACCTACCAAATAGGAAAACCTACTATTTGGTAGTAGTCTTGGAAAATCCAATGTCAAGGTTATTAACCTAATTGCAATGACGACTTGTCTATTTTGACTGCTATGTCGTCATTCCAACCGCGGTTAAGAAGAAAACGTCTAGAGTCTACTCCTTATCTTGCTCTAGGAGACGTTGTACATTAACCAAAACTACCACCGAAGGTGAAAAAAGCATAGAAGAGAAGAAAAAGAGGTTTACCTTAGTTACCGCTTAAGGCCCATCCCGTGTTCCGTCATGTGCAGATCCCTGTCGGACGTGCGCATGAGCGACCCTCTCTTGTCATCACATCTCACGTCAGCAGAAGAACGCGGATGGGCAGGGGTCCGGCGTGAGGGAGGGTATTATGTACGTTGGATTTTCCAAGACTACTACCAAATAGTAGGTTTTCCTATTTGGTAGGTTGGGAGGTACGTCAAACCTCCCAATTTGTTAGTAGTCTTGGCAAATCCAACGTCAAGGCTGCATAACAAATAGGAGGAGGACATCCAAGCCCAACCTACCAAAAAAACCAATGAATAAAACAAAATTACGAATGACAAAGACACAATTTAAACAAGAGAGTTTAATAAAAGAGTGAAAAACTGAGGAGTAGCTAAAAAGAACAGTTTTAACACATGCCCGTCATTCATAGTAATGCAAAAACATAGACTTGTCCGAAACCAAAAAGGTACTGTACCCAAAATTCCTTTTCTTCAAAAACCAACAAAAACACTTAACACAAGAACATAACACAATTTTCAATGTGGCAAAAAACACTTATGTACTGGAACAATACATAATCCCAAACTTGCAATCCAGTGTTGCAAACCCGTACACCCCCCCCCCCCCCCTTTCTCAAATAAAACAAAGAAAAAAAACGAGGGGCAAAGGGGGAAGGCCAGGGATCTCCCCCAGAGCACCAGGAAACACGACCCCCGAGAGCAAACACCGGCCGAGGGGGTCGAACACTGGACACGGAGAGGTAGGAGATGAAGGAATTGAGAGAAGACCACAAAACCGCTGAGGCGATGGCAGGTAAGGATCGACGTGGCAGGAACCGGAAGGAGGCAGCAAAGGATCTGACACCGTGCGCAGAACCCCTACAAACAGGGTGACGGGCACGAACGGTCCGACAAACGTGGCGGCCCATCTGCACCTGCGAGAGCCTCCCACCTGTCCGAGGAGACACCCACACAGCAGTACCCGAAGGCGGCGCCACAGACGCAACAGAGGAGTGCAAGGCTGACACCGGGCACAACACATGGCGAGGATGCCCACGCCGTAAAGCCTGGACGGCGAAAGGCTGGAAAACGGGGGCCTCCCTCCCATGCGTGGTAACAAAAGGAGGGGAGGAGGCGAACGAAACGCCATGCAAGGACGGGGAGAATCGCACGCAGTCCCGGGGCCGTGACAAGGCCGCTAGTGCAGACACCCGATCCCCAGTGGCCAGAGCGACAAGGAAGAGTGGACGCCCGAGCAACGGAACCGGCGTAGCGGCCCTTGTATACGTGGGTGAAGCCAGAAGGACCAGAGCCCGCCCCAGATCCCACTGCGGAGGGACCTGGCGCGGAGGCGGTCGAACCCGGAAGGCAGCCGTCAGGAAGGAATCCAGCTCCTGTGGCGGAACGACCAGCCCAGCGACGGACCCAAAGACCCCCCCAGACGGCAGACAAGTGGGTACGTATAGCGTCGACTTGAAAGCGACGTGTACGGAAGAGGTGAAACAAGGAGCGTAGGACGAGGGAAGGAGAGCCAACTGGCAGGCGAGTGGCCTGTAGCCACCTAGTAAAAGACCTCCAGCGGGAACCCGTAAGTCCCCCAAGGAGTGAAGACGGCCAGGAACGCTGCAGGAAGCCAGTCAGGGCCCGGCCGGGGAACGGGAGCCACCGGGCCTCATGAACAAGCACGATGCGAAGGCCAACGAGGTCCGCAGGTCCCCAACCTAGCCCAAGTGGAAGCCGGGGACAGGTAGAGGGACCGGACTCGGGCACCACCGCGGCAACCGTGCGGACCAAGTCCGTGCCGGCCACAGAGGCGCGAGGAGCCAGACGCAGCCGTGGTACAGCCGCAGCTTCGCGAGGACTGGGCACATCAACAGCGCGTCTGGTGGCGGAAAGATGTATATCGACCGCCACCTGTACCAGGCTACCAGAAAAGCGTCCGGACCCCCCCCGGAGTGCGAGGCCTGAGGGAGAGGTCCAGAGGCAACTGGCGCGGCACCCCCGATGCGAACAAGGCGACCTCCGGAACACCTCAGGAAGCCGCGAGGTCGGCGAACACAGTCCGTTTCATCGCCCATTCTACAAAAACGCCCTGCCCTCTCGACAGGGCGGCCGCCCACAGCGTGGCAGGACCGGGCAGGGAGGAGGCATGCAAGGAGAAAGGGTGTCGGTTCGCGAGGAAGAACAACTCCACCGAGACCCCCAATAGAGTCAACGACCTGGAGGACCCCCGCATAAGGCAACATGGGACAGCTTGTCTGAGTGTCCAACCTGAAGTCCACCGTCTTACCCCCAAGAGCCAGTGTGTGGTCCCGCAGGAAGAACAAATGAAGCAACAGTCCGAGGGCATAGACGGGTAAGTGGAGGGAGACCCACCCATCGGCCGGGAAGTGGACGTCCCAGGTTCGATCGGGAACCTCACCCAAACTCGATCGACGTACTGTGGCTACCCAGACCGTCGGCGGGGGGGCAGTCCAGGGCACAGCCACAGAGAGCGAGCTCGAGCAACCCAGCGACAGAAGCGTCTGCGAAACGGTACGCGGGAGCGGCAGGAGCCGATCCATAGGGGCAACGGAAACACCGCGGTGCCCATGAGGAGGAGGCGGCGTAGCCAGAGGCTCCCTAAGGGAAGGGGCAGAGCGGCTCAATGCAGCGAACCCACGAACGAGTCCCAGAGACACTGCGGGAGGGAGACCGAGTGCAACACGGCGAAGACCTTCCACCGAAGGTGCACCGCGGCCGGCAGACCCCGGGTCACCGTAGCGCCGGACAAAACCCATGCGAGACCGACCCATGGCACGACACGCGACGGGGTCAAGCGTGACTTGGGAACATCGAAGGGGAACCCTAACCGTGCGATGTTGCGAACGACTGTGAGGGCGTCGCCAATGCACAGTCCTAGGGCGTCGGTAACTACCAACCAATCGGCCAAGGAAAACAGGATCTGGAGCCCGCTCCTGAGGAGAGGACCCAGAGCCTGCCCCACTAGTGCGGAGAAGATCTGCGGCGCGATGTGGAGACCGAAGGGAAGGCCGTCGAACAGGAACACACGATCGGAAGTCCGAACGGCCAAGAATCGCTGGAAGCGAGGATGGAGAGGAACGAGCCAAGACGCATCCTGGAGGGCCAGCGACACTACCCCCGACAGAGGGCACAGGGCCAGGCGTACCAGGGGTACCGGCAGCATCCGAAACCGTGTGTGCACGATGTGCCCGTTGAGGGCCGACAGATCTACCACCGGTCGCATTGCGTCGCAGTTCGTCGACGGTACCAGAAAGACACGGGAGAGGAAAACCGGGTGACCGGCGGTCAACTCCCTCGACGCTACCCAGCTCGGGCATGGAAGTGAACACGTGGGCCACCTCTGAAGAGATGGGCCGGCGTCGGTGACAAGAGCGGAGTGGGGGTCTGGACGTCCACCTCCAGGCGAGACCCCTCGCGCAACCCGCCGCCCCCACCGTCCCTCGCGGCTACCGAGGGGCGCAAGGGCGAAAGAACCCGAGGGAGCACCCGAGAGGAGGGGAGCGACCCGGTCGGCCAGGCGAGAAGGAGAACAAGGAGGCCGACCCAGAGAAATACACATTGTGTTGACGTGGAGGTACCCCCGGTACGGGCCGTGCGGGCATGAGCGCCACGTTGACCTTCTCTACCCCCCCCCAGGCCGGCGCGGGGCTGACCCCGTCGAAGGCGGCCGGAAGTGGAATGCCGGCCAGCACGACACGGCGGGGATGAAAGAGGCAAGAACAGAAATGCGAGACGGAACCGACGCACAGGCCTGCAACGTCCCGGTCTTGCGCTCGTGGAAGGCGGCAGCGCTTGCAGCAGCACCACGAAGAGGACCGGCAGAAGGACGGGATTGAGAAGACCCCGCGCGCGACACAGCACTTCGGTGCGTGACGTAAGCAGGGTCGCAACGACACAGCGCGTCGTCGCGTGTCGTAAGCAGGGGCCGCCGACAGAGGAGCGTAGCATTCCCAAGCATCCTGCTTAAAAAAAAACGACGTATATAGCGCAGAGTACAACAAACTCTGACGAATATCCAAGGGGGCCGGCGGACAGAACGAGGAGCGTACCGTCGAGGGTTGCCGAGATGACGCGCACAAAACCGCCTTCAGCTCGGGAACCAAATACACCGCGAGCCGAAGGTGGACCCGCTGAACGCGGTCCAAACCCTCGCGAAGATCGCCTGGCGCAGACGCCTCGAAAAGCCGCCGGTGGGGAACAGACGTCTGGAGGGAACCTAAAGACAAGACAATAAGTCCGTCACCCTTGTCGAAGGGAAAAACCTGGGCGACAGAGGGCCGATATGGGTGCGAGAAGAACGGGGTAGCAATAGAACAAAGTTCAAGAACGGGCGCGCTCATCCAGGACCACAACGTGCCGTCCAACCCACGACAGACACAAGAGGAGGCAAAATCAGTGATGACTCCGGGGGAGGGACTGAAGGAGAGCGTCGACGGATCGGTGTGTGAAGTTGAAGGCCTCAGCAAACCAGGCCTCCAATGGGAGAGGGTGAACGAGCATGATGGCTAAGCCAGGCGTACCGGCGTCGCACAAACCGTCCCATAGGAGGACAGACCCGTCAACACAGCCAGGGACTGAACAGCCGGAAGGACGTCAGGGCGGCTGAAGTCTGACCAGAGCGTAGGCCTGCAGAAGGGAGGGGGACCGTAGCAGGGGTAGGTAGGGTGAGGCGCTGAGGGTGAGTCACCGCCAAGAAGCGCGAGAAGAGAGAGTCTGCCATCGACTACAAGCGCCCGTCGAAGAGTGACACAACCCAGCCCTGCATAGCCGACAATCGATCCGAGAGAGGCGACCCCCCCCCCCAGATTGGTCGGCCCGCAGGGGCGAGCGTGAGAGGGAGCGAGACCCACGACACGAACCTGCAGCGTCGCGGGGCCCAAGGAAGGCGAGCGACAACGGTTGTGTCGCCGTTGAGGGACTCATCCCCGATCACGAACGGCCGAGGGGGAAACAGCCCCACCCCCTCTTCCAGCGACACGTCAGCTCCTGAGGAAGGGGACCCCGAAACCTCGCGAAACCCCACCGAGGCAAGAGGAGGGGTACCCCCTGGCGAGACGGTAAGCAAAGGTCAGGAAGAGAAGAATGAGGAGGAGCAGGACGACGGGAGTGGGAAGGCTGGCCGGGTGAAAGGAGGCCAGAAGGAGCCGCGGGGGGAAACAGAGCAAGGATCCCCGGGGCTGAGATAACAGGGCGGCCCGACACCGAGGCGGAGGAGGGAGGGACCTCCACGTGGGACGAGACCGTGAAGGAAGGAATAGGCACTGAAGCAGGTGAAGTAGGAGAAGCAACGACATCCAGGCGGACCCTCCTGGACCGGGAAGGAGGAGGGAGCAGAGGGCCAGCTTCAGCCTGACCCACCGCGCGCGGAGAGGACAACGTAAGAGGAAGTCGTCGGGGCTGGGGAAGCGGGCGGAAGGGAGTAGAGGCCCTATCCGTAGAGGCCAGGGGAGGGCGCACAGGGGGCAGAGACCGCTAACCCCGGCCTCAGTGCGAGACCCATGACGAGGGCGATGGGTGTCGTCAAGGCGATCAGGAGGACGACGAGGGGCAGTAGAGGACGGACGACAAGGCGAGCGTAGAGCGTGGACGGAGCTGGGGAACCCCCCGACGATGGGACGACCGGCTTCAGGACCCAGGGGAGAGGGCCCGAGCAGGGAGAGGGCCAGGTGAACGGCCTTCAGTCGGGTCAGGGATACCCAGGGCGACGCGGATCCGGTCGGCAACAAAAGGCCCACAGTCCTTCTGTGGCGGGAGACCATCGTCCACACCGACGGAAGGGAAGCAGGGGCCACTGACGCCGCCGAGGCACCAGGGCCATGGGGCAGCACATCCACCAGGGCCAGACACGTGCCACACAGAGCAGGGAGGTAGGCCGTAGAGGACACACAGAGCGAGTGGCGCAAGCAGGACTTGTGGCTCTCCAAGCACGGGGAGCGACAACCAAGGCGAAAGCAAGGCAGCCTACCTGCACTAGAAGAACACACACCATAATCAGCACGTCGAAGGAGTAAGTGGAGAGAATGTCCAAGAAGAACCAGGGAGGGAGCATGGGAGCACAGAGGTAGGTGAGGGGCCGCGGCCGAGGAGGAAGAGCACTAGCAGAACCTGCAAAGATGGAGAAAGTGTTAACCACCACTCAACATCTTACATGCAGGGCCTATAACACCAGTAAAGTGCATACACCAATATAGTATCAGGCAACAAGATGACATATAAAAAGTCAATAGTGAAAGCCAACTATTACCGCAAATTTGCGGGCCAATGGAGGCATAACCGTATCGACACCACCCCTGCAATTTTGCGGGACACCCAACGATCTCCGCAATTTTGGGGGGAGCCGAAACGTCCCAGAGGACCGAATCGAGCTCCCGCAAATTTGCGGGACCGGCCGAGATGGTCCGGCGCCGAAAAAAGCGAGATGAGCGTCTAGGGAATACCGATTAAGGCCACAAAAATGCGTCATCTCCTTATGAACTCCAAGCCAGGAGGGCCATCACGCTGTGCAGGGTCTTCCTTGAATTTATCCCTGACTCAACCGGTAAAGGGAGATGCAAGGAAGACACACCAGGGGAGAGGAGGCACATCCCCCAGGAACCACCCAACCCACAGAGATAGAGCAAAGCCCATGAGGAGAAGTGGCAGGGAGGGTGGTTTCGCACAAACAGGGGCCCCCGTGAGGTACCCCTGGATTGGGCAAAAGACTATGAAAGGATGGAGGTGAAACAGGAAGAGAAAACAAAAACCAGTAAATGAAACTGGTGAGAAAAAGGGTGGCCTTAGCCGTGAGCAGAGAATGTGTCAGGGGCGAAAAACCCTGTGGTGTGAAAGAGGGGCCCCCGTGGGGTACCCCTGGAGTATCACGAACCACCTGTCGCCCAGGCCCTTGAGACACAGTGAAGGAAAAGAAAGGGGGGACTCGGGAATAACGCTAATAATGCGGCCGACACAAACTCTACAAACAGCACCGCCACCAACGAAATCTCAGATTGTTTACCAACGGTACACCTAGGCTATGAAAAAATGAAAACTCATAGGGGCATAGCAATTCCTGAATGAGAAAACGAGCTAGGCTAAATTAAGCTAAAGCTAAACTATGCCCAGACTAACAGGAAAAAAGAATATGAAAAGAGAAAGAATTAAAAACATATACGAGGAACGCATGGCGCCCCCGTACCTTCGGTAGGCTATTTCCACACGCGTCTCCATTATACACACTTAGGAGCCCATTTACGTGTGCCCTAGATC
>CM064496.1:11859413-11891357 GCA_032716605.1 Paralithodes platypus | reverse complement strand
CCAGAACAGAATTAAAGACGGAGATGGGCGCGAGCGCGTACACGAAATATAAATAATAATAAAAATAATTCGCAGTCAAAGATAGCGAGTCCCCATGAAAGCGCGAGCTTACGTATGTTATGTATGCTTCCTCAGAGCCCACCGCTGCGGAGTGATCGGGCTATGCTTTGTTTCAAATCAAGACAGGGGGGTGGAGGGAGAGAGAGGGAGAGAGGGAAGAGAGAGAGGGGAGAGAGAGGGAGAGGAAGGGGGGAGAGTGGGGGGGGGAGGAGAGAGAGAGAGAGAGAGATGACGAGGGAGCGAGTAGAGAGAATGGGGACGGGAGAGACGAGATTGCGAGAGAGATGAGAGAGAGGAGAGAGAGAGAGAGAAGAGAGAGGGACGGAGAGAGAGAGGAGAGAGAGAGAGAGAGGAGAGAGAGGAGAAGATAAGGAGAGAGAGGAGAGCCGAGAGCGAGAGCGAGAGAGAGAGCGAGAGATGAGAGAGAGAGGAGAGAGAGAATATAAACACCTGGGCAGAGAAGGGTGGAGGGGTATCGTTGGAAGTGATGCCGGACACTGAGAAGCGTTACACACCCACGACCACCCAGAAGGAGTTGATAGTTGGACTGTGGGGTGGCGGTTAAGAGGAGAAGATAGGGAGAGAGGGAAAAGAGGAGATGTGAGACCAAGAGAGGGATAAGGGGAGGTAGAGGTAAAAAAAATAAAAACAAAAAATACAAAAAAAATAAAAAAAAATAGGGAAAAGTGGTGGATCGGGCCTGAGCATGATAGATCAGATAGATAGAGTAGACAGTCAGAAGAGATACCGGAAGGGAAGAGAGGTGGAGGAAAAGAGAAGAAATAGTGGTGGTAGACAGAGAAAACAAGAGCTAAGAAACACAGAGAACAGAGAGAAGAGGGAGAGGAACAGAGTTTAAAGTGCAAGGAGGGGAAGTAGATAAATAAGAGAAGTGAAGAGTAAAGAGAAGCGGGGGAGAGAAGAGAGGATAATGCAGAGTACCACAGACATACCCAGTAGAATAGAGTAGGACCAGAGCGAACAGACTAAACAATGGGGGCAGAGGTAGAATGATAAGACAGAGGTGAAGAGAAGATAATAGAAGAGACAAGATAAGACAAAGGAGAAGAGGAACAATAAACACACATACCAGTAAAGTAGAATAGAGTAGACGGAGAGAACTGATAAAGCAAGGAGATAGAGGGAGGGAGATAAGACAGCGGTAAAGAGAAGATAATAAAAGAGAGACCATAAGAAAAGAAGAAACACGAAAGACCAGTCGACTAGACGAGAGACAGATAAACGCAAGGATTATTTAGAAGTAGAGTGGAGGGTGGGAGTAGAGAGAAGAGGAGTAGTACACAAACATAAAAGTAGATTAGAGTAGAGTAGAGAGAACGGATAAAGCAAGGGGACAGAGGTAGAAGGGAAGGTAGAAGTAGAGAGAAAATAAAAGAGGAATAATAAATAAACATACCATTAGAATAGAGTAGACATGATAAAGCAAGGGGCCACTAGAGGGTAGAAGGGGAGGGTTAGAAGTAGACGCGGAAAATAAAAGAGGAATAATAAAAAAACTACCATTAGAATAGAGTAGACATGATAAAGCAAGGGGATAGAGGTAGAAGGGAGGGTAGAAGTAGAGAGAAAATAAAAGAGGAATAATAAATAAACATACCATTAGAATAGAGTAGACATGATAAAGCAAGGGGATAGAGGTAGAAGGGAGGGTAGAAGTAGAGAGAAAATAAAAGAGGGGAATATAAAATAAAATTACCATTAGGAATAGAAGTAGTGACATTGATAAAGCAAGGGGATAGAGGTAAAATAGAGGATGGGAAAAAAGAGCAAATTGAAGAGATAAGAGAAGAGGAATAATAAACAAACATACAAATACAATAGAATAGAGTAGATAGAGAGAATGATAAAGCAAAGGGACAGAGGTAGAGTGGAGGGAGGTAGTAGAAAATACGAAATGAGAGAAGAGAATGAGAAGAAGAGATAATAGAGAGAGAAGATAATAGAGGAAAGAAATAAAATAGAGAGAGAAGATAAATAATAAACAAACCATGACGTGAATAGAGTAGACAGAATAAACCAAGGACACAGGTAAAATAGAGGATGGAGGGTAGAGAAGTGATGCCGACACTGAACGTGTCGGGTTATTGGACAGTAGAATCGAGTAGACAGAATAAAGCAAGGACACACAGGTAAAATCGAGGATGGAGGTTAGAGCAAAGTGATGCCGACACTGATCGGGGTTATTGGCCAAGTAGAATAGAGTAGACAGAATTAACGCAAGGACAAGGTAACTTAGAGGATGGAGGGTAGAGAAGTGATGCCGACACTGATACGTCGGGTTTATTGGCCAAGTAGAATAGAGTAGACAGAATAAAGCAAGGACACACGGGTAAATAGAGCGATGGAGGTAGAGAAGTAGAGAAGTGATGCCGACACTGTACGTCGGGTTATTGGCCAAAGTAGAATTAGAGTAGGAGCAGAATAAAGCAAGGACACACAAGGTAAAAAAAAATAGAGGGATGGAGGGTAGAGAAGTCGATGTTGCCTCCCCGACACTGATACGTCGGGTTTATTGGCCAAGTAGAATAGAGTAGACAGAATAAAGCAAGGACACACAGGTAAAATAGAGGATGGAGGGTAGAGAAGTGATGACGACACTGATACGTCGGGTTTATTGGCCAAGTAGAATAGAGTAGACAGAATAAAGCAAGGACACACAGGTAAAATAGAGGATGGAGGGTAGAGAAGTGATGACGACACTGATACGTCGGGTTTATTGGCCAAGTCACACCAACAATTAAGGGGAGGTTTGGTTTTCTCTGGACCACCTTCTTCCTCATATTTCGCCCCATCAGGTTTGAAATATTTAGACATTCGCTCCATTAGTTAGGCGATTTAAAGACTTCTTGAGTTAGTTAGGTATAAAATAAATTCCTGGAGAGCAATAGCGAGTCTGTAATTTAGGAGGAACCGACCTTCGGCCGGAAAATTTGTCTACCGAAAATTGTAAAAATGTATCTATAAAGAGGTCTTGGGGTATTATTGTTAAAGCTTGGTGGAGGTCTTGGGAGGAAACTATAACAATAATACAAAATATATACAGTAAATAAATAAACTAATCAATAACCCCTACCCCCTTAATGTCCAAGTCACACGTACACTTAAACCCGGTGTCACACGAGCACTGTATCGGAGTCACAGTATCCGAGTCTAATCGTAGCTGAAATCGTGTCTACTATATGATCATTTCCGCTTTTATTAGTACTGAATTATGTATCTTTGAAACTGCTAATCGTGGAAAAGTAAATTTAATATCAGAATAAACAACACAATCAATCACAATAATATGATAACTTGTAGTGGATTCCAGGCTCCGATACATGTAGCCGATAAACTTGATTGTGTGATGGCCACTTTATTCCTAAGACTCCCAATCGGTATTTTTATTCCTATTTGTTAACTCTCTCTCTCTCTCTCTCTCTCTCTCTCTCTCTCTCTCTCTCTCTCTCTCTCTCTCTCTCTCTCTCTCTCTCTCTCTCTCTCTCTTTCTCTCTCTCTCTCTCTCTCTCTCTCTCTCTCTCTCTCTCTCTCTCTCACTCTCTCTCTCTCTCTCTCTCTCTCTCTCTCTCTCTCTCTCTCTCTCTCTCTCTCTCTCTCTCTCTCTCTCTCTCTCTCTCTCACACACACATGTAACTTGACCTTTCTACCCAGCCCACCCAAGGACAGATGACAGTAGGGCTAGACAACGGCAGAGATAGAGGGCGACAAGCGTAAGGATAGATACCTAGATGGGTAGATATAGTTAAGATGGTCAGATACACTTAGATGGGCACAGATTGGTGGGAATATATAGGGCTAGATGGATAGATATAAAGAGATGCGGAGATTGGTTGTTGAAATTATGGGTAAGTGTGGTTAGATAGACAGGTATAGCTCGATGATCAGCAGCAATAGTAAGATAGATAGATAGATAGATAGATAGATAGAGACAGATAGATAGATAGATAGATAGATACAGATAGACTCAGACTCAATATTTTATTTGGTAAAAGCTACATAAAACTTTGTACATAGTAAGATAATTGTGAAGCACATTTATCTCATAGTTGGTTCACGGCTTTGAATAAAAGTAATTCTAGATTTTACTGCGTCAATGTAATTTTTCATTAAACATTCGATATTATAAATATTCAATAAAATATTCTTTACTTCCTTCATAGACAGATAGACAGATAAACAGATAGATAGATAGATAGGTGACACGCTTGCCTACATAGGAAAATAATGCTCCATGGGTAATCACAGAATCCTGAATAACTCAATTAATGGAATACAAAGGATAATAACTCAATGGAAACAATCGGGTAATATCCCAACCACTTTGACTCGCACAGATCCTTCCTAATCTGAGTAAAATCGCCATGAAATAGATAAACTCAAAAGTAAATGTGCCATCTGCTTTAAGAGGGGGGGGCACCATTTTTTTTTTTTTTTTTATCTTTCTCTCTTACTCTGGCTTGTATCCATTCGGCCCCATTCAGCCAACTGTTTTAAGACGTTTATCCCCATCCAGGTGTCGATTTCTTCCTGGCGAGCGATAGCGAGCCAACATTGTATGGAGAAATCCGGCTTCGCCGGAGAAATTTTTCTATCGAAAAATTTACAAATTTAGCTTGCTGTCAAAACAAAAAAATATATATGCTGGTTCGCTACCACACGCCAGGAAAATATTGACACCTGGATGGGGGTAAACGTCTTAAAACAGTAGGCTGAATGGGGCCGAATGGATAAAAGCTAAAGAGAGAGGGAGAGAAAGAGAAACAAAAGCGAGGTGGGTTGGCTTAATGAACTAATAAGCACAACATATGAACTTTCCTCCTCTAATTAACCCCTTCTGTACCAGCGACGTCTTTCTATTTTTATTCTGGCTTTATTGTGAAGACTATGTGCAGCTTTATTGTGACGACTATGTGCAGCTTTATTGTGACGACTATGTGCAGCTTTATTGTGACGACTATGTGCAGCTTTATTGTGACGACTATGTGCAGCTTTATTGTGACGACTATGTGCAGCTTAAGAAGGATCTGTGGTAGTATAAAGGGTTAAGTGAGAGCGTTCCAAGCCTGTTAATTGTGGAAGGACCTTTTTAAACTGAACCAGATCGTCTAATAGTAGCCAGAATAAAGGGGTTAAGGGGAGGTATTTAGTTTGTTCCCTAAGTTTTCATCAAGCTTAAAATTACACCCCCTAGACCCCCTTTCAAGATAAATTTGTACATTTTTCGGTAGAAAAATGTCCCGGCCGGAGGCCGCTTGCTCTTAAATTACAGGCTCGCTATCGCTCGCCAGGAAAAAATCGACACCTTAATGGCACGAAAGGTCTTAAAATTGACAGAAATGGGGCAACATTTCTTAAAATGTCAAAACTACTAGGGCGAACGTCTTAAAATCTCAAAAGCAATGGGGCTAAACATGAGGGAGAAACGGGTCCAGAAAAAAATCCCTCAAGTGGAAATCTCCCCTTAAGCGGTGTGTGTGTGTGTGTGTGTATTCACTTGCTTGTTCATCAAGGGGAATCCACGCAATGCGAGCTAAGCTCATTATTATCGTGTGCGTGTGTGTGTAATAATAATAATAATAATAATAAACGGTTTATTAAAGAATGGCAGCCTCATGAGCTGAAAATACACATTTTACAATTTAGTGGATGAACATGAGATGTACAGATATGAGGATGGTAAGCTCACACACACACACGGTGTGTGTGTGTGTGTGTGTGTGTGTGTGTGTGTGTGTGTGTGTGTGTGTGTGTGTGTGTGTGTGTGGTGGTTGTGGTTGTGTGTGTGTGTGTGTGTGTGTGTGTGTGTGTCTGTGTGTGCGGTGTGTGTATGTGTGTGTTTGTGTGTGTGTGTGTGTATGTGTGTGTGGTGTGTGTGGTGTGTGTGGTGTGTGTGGGTGTTGTGTGTGTGTGTGTGTGTGTGTGTGTGTGTGTGTGTGTGTGTGTGTGTGTGTGTGTGTGTGTGTGTGTGTGTGTGTGTGTGTGTGTGTGTGTGTGTGTGTGTGTGTGTGTGTGTGTGTGTGTGTGTGTGTGTGTGTGTGTGTGTGTGTGTGTGTGTGTGTGTGTGTGTTGTGTGTGTGTGTGGTGTGTGTGTGTGTATTGTGTTGTGTGTGTGTGTGTGTGTGTGTGTTGTGTGTGTGTGTGTGTGTGTGTGTGTGTGTGTGTGTGTGTGTGTGTATGTGTGTGTGTGTGTGTCGTGTGTTGTGTGTGTGTGTGTGTGTGTGTGTTGTGTGTGTGTGTGTGTGTGTGTGTGTGTGTGTGTGTGTGTGTGTGTGTGTGTGTGTGTGTGTGTGTGTGTGTGTGTGTGTTGTGTGTGTGTGTGTGTGTGTGTGTGTGTGTGTGTGTGTGTGTGTGTGTGTGTGTGTGTGTGTGTGTGTGTGTGTGTGTGTGTGTGTGGGTGTGTGTGTGTGTGTGTGTGTGTGTGTGTGTGTGTGTGTGTGTGTGTGTGTGTGGTGTGTGTGTGTGTGTGTGTGTGTGTGTGTGTGTGTGTGTGTGTGTGTGTGTGTGTGTGTGTGTGTGTGTGTGTGTGTGTGTGTGTTAACTGGCATCAAGACCCATACCAGTATAGGCCAACCATCAACCAACTTCTGTTATACTGTATTTCTTTCCAGTTGACGGTAAGTCCAATCCCTAAACAGCTGATTTATGGATACTTGATGGACAAATATCAAACTACTACCGGTATGTCTCTGTATCTTATTAATGCCAAGTTTTGTATAATTAACACCATATTTCACTACAAAATCTTCAAATTGAAGGGAGGCAGACCATTTTTCTGGACCCCCTTCTCCCTAATGTTTAGCCCCACTAGTTTTGAGATTATAAGACGTTCGGCCCATTAGTTTGGCGATTTTAATACCTTTCGCCCCATTTCGTTGTCAATGTTAAGACCTTTCGTGCCATTTAGGTGTCGATTATTTCCTGGCGAGCGATAGCGAGCCTGCAATTTTAAGAGGAACCGGCCATGGGCCGGGACATTTTTGTACCGAATAATGTACAAATTTATCTTGAAGGGGGGTCTACGGGGTGTTTTCTAAGCTTGATGGAGGTCTAGGGAGGAAACTAAAGAAATATATGAATACATAAATTAATAGACCAAACAAACGGTCTGCCTCCCCTTAACGAAGACATTTTGATGGGAACTTTGCAATCTACCATCAGCCGAAAGTAAACAAACTCTAACTGCCCCACCGAGTAATCTGGTATATAGTCATTCATTCACAGAGTGTTTAATTACTTTAGTCGATCAATAACAAGTTTGGGGGACTTTTTGTTTAGCCCCCCCCCCCCCCCCCCCCCGCTGAAATTAATGAACCCATTTCAGATTAGCTAACTTTGACTTTGGCAGTACATTTTCGGGCAACACATTTCCCGGATCCTTTAGTACATACACTTCGAGGCTGGTGTCACGAATACTTATTTAGGCCATTTTCGACGAGCAAGATTATTTTCGTAGTATTTTGAGGCTGTTTCGCACTGGATTCAGAAACTAGACTAAAGATAGATTATGTTTGGTGGCTGAGTTTTGATACCGGTTGAATTTTGAAGATGAATGAGAGAGAGAGAGAGAGAGAGAGAGAGAGAGAGAGAGAGAGAGAGAGAGAGAGAGAGAGAGAGAGAGAGAGAGAGAGAGAGAGAGAGAGTACAAAGGAGTACAAAGGAAATCAAGCAACAACAGATCTAGTGACCCTTCTAGGTTGCTTGTCCTCCAAAACACTGAGGATCAAGTGTCCAAACAGTGGTTTAGAGTGGGTAAGGGAACATTGGAAAGGGAATTACTGCCCTGGAACTAATATCCGTGGCAGGATTAGGAAGTTAGTAGGGGACAGATGGGTTAGTAACTGAGGGGGGGATAAAATAAAGTTATTCATTTACAAACGCAGTCAGTCGCGGGTTTGATGCGAGATATTTGTCTAGGCGGAGTTTAAATGAATCAACGGTGATGCAGTCTATAACGTTTCGGGGAAGCCCATTCCACAAGTTGACAACTCGATTGAAGAAGAAATTCTTAGATTCGTGCGAGTTAAAAGATTTACCAATAATTTTGCAACCGTTTCCCCGCGTGTAATTAGATTGGTCGATAGTGAAGTACTTACTACAGTTCATATTGTCGATGCCTTTGATGATTTTGAACACTTGAATTAAGTCGCCTCTTAATCTGCGCTGGGTTAAAGGAAATAGATTTAATTCTCTAAGACGCTCTTCGTATGGTTTGTTCTTTAGGCTAGGTATAATTTTGGTAACTCTACGTTGAACTCGTTCTAGCTTGTTTATATCTTTTTGGTAATAAGGGCACCAGGATTGAACGCAGTATTCCAGAAGAGGGCGGACTAATGAATTGTAAAGGGTTAGGATAACTTCTTTGGATTTATGCTCAAATGACCTGCCTATAAAGCCAATTATTTTGTTTGCCTTCTTAACAACTTCTGAACATTGTTGACTCGATTTTAGGTTACTCGATATTGTTACTCCCAGATCGGTTTCTCTGTTTACATTCTTAAGCTGAGTGCCATTCATCGAATAGTTTGCTTTCTCATTAGGTATCCGATATGTAGTACTTTACATTTATCCGCATTGAAACTCATTTGCCAAATTTGGGCCCAACATGACAATTTATCTAGATTGTGTTGCATATCGTCAACTTGTTCTTTTGAGAGTACGCTATTTGCAATTTTTGTATCGTCAGCAAATTTTGAGATTGTACAGGTGAGACCCTCATCTATGTCGTGATGTAAATTAGAAAGAGAATTGGTCCTAGTACCGATCCCTGGGGTACCCGCTACTTACATTGGTCCATTTTGATGCCTTACCGTTTATGACTACTCTTTGCTTTCTGTCGCTGAGCCAATTTTCTATCCATTTCAACACACCGTCTTGTATTCCATGCGCTTTTAGTTTTAGCAGTAAACGTTTGTGGGGAACTTTGTCAAAGGCCTTTTGAAAATCAAGGTATATAATATCTACAGCTTTACTCTCATCGTAGAGGTTGAGGATATCGTGGAAGAAGTCTAAGAGGTTTGTTAAACAGGAACGTTTTTTACGAAAGCCATGTTGAGTATCTTTAAGTATGTCATTTTCCTCTAAGTGATTTACGAGTCTGTCTCGTATGACCGTTTCTAGCATTTTACATACAACTGAGGTTAAGCTAATTGGACGATAGTTACTGGATAGGGATTTGCTGCCTTTTTTGAATATCGGTGTTACGTTGGCTAGCTTCCACTGATCGGGCATAGTTTCCAGACTGCAAGGATTTATTGAATAGTAATGTCAGTGGTTTAGAGAGCTCATCCTTAGCTTCCTTTAGAACTCTAGGCGAGATTGTATCAGGTCCAGGCGTTTTATTTACCTTGAGTTTATCTAAACAATTCAATACTTCTCTCTCTGTAACGGTGATATTGCTTAAAACATCTGAATTATCAATCTGAATCGGCGATGGTGTAGGGATATCACTGAGGTCTTCTGTTGTAAAAACTGATGCAAAGAAGGTATTGAGGGCATTACTCATTTGTTCTTCGTCTTTGGTGTATTCTCCATTTTCATCGACTAACGGTCCAACAGTTGAAGTAACTACTTTTTTCTTTCTGATATAACTATAGAATTCTTTCGGGTTTGTTTTACTTTGATTCGCAATATGTAACTCTAAGGTCTTTTTACTTTGCTTAATTAACTTTTGGCTTTGCGTCGTAGCTCTACAAATTTCAGCCGTTCTTCGTCATTTTGTGAGGATTTTAATCTATCATTAGCAAATTTTTTAGCAAGCAGGCAGTTTGAAATATCTTTATTCCACCATTTGGGCTTATTATTATGGCCTGGACGCCGAGTTTTCGATGGTATGCAGTCTTGCACTGCTTTTAGGTAAGTGGCTTCGAATAACTTCCAAGATGTATTTATGTCGTTATTGTGAATTAAAAAGCTCCAGTCAGTTTCTTTAAACATAGCTCTAAGTTTATGGAAGTTTGCTTTCTTGAAATTAGGGACTTTTTCGATGCTACTATTTGGTTCGTTACTAGTAAACTTTAAAGTGAAAGTTATCGTATGATGGTCGCTGTTACTGAATTCATCACCAACATTCAAATTCTCTATTAATTCTTCTTTTGTTGCAAGTACAATGTCAAGAACGTTATTACCACGGGTCGGCGTTCCAACAAATTGATAAAGCGCATACAAGTCATGTCCGGAGTGTGAAGTAAGAGTATCGCCCCACTTGGTCACAGGTAAATTAAAGTCACCAAAAATTACGGTATCTTGTGAGTTACTTACATCTGCAATTTGTTCGTAAATTTCTCGGTCAGTTTGCACTGATTGAGCTGGAGGTCTGTATATTAATGCAAGTATTATTTTTGTACCTTTATTATTCTTTATTAGCACAAAAGATGCGTCGACGTTCACAATTTGAGGTTTTGACAAGAGGGTAGGGTTAAGACTTTCTTTGATATAAAGTAAAACGCCACCTCCATTTCGATTTATTCGGCTTTTCTCAAACATTACATAACCGGGAAGTGAATACTCTGCTAAAAAGTCTCTATCTTCTGTATTGAACCAAGATTCTGTTATGCCAATCACATCATAATTTTCTGTAAACACTAGCTCCTCTAAATCTGAACATTTATTGCGTATGCTACGAGCGTTTGCATAGAAAACCTTTAAATTTGTTATTTTAGAACTCACGGAACGCGCTTTAATAATATTTTTTGTTCTTGTCGGATCTACATTTATGTTCATGGCTGTCCTCGGTCCTCGCTGTCTTCGGTCCTTATCGCTGGTGGTCCTCGGTTGCCTCTGTTTTTTTCTTGGCGTTGGATGATTTATGTCACTGCTGCTTCTTCTCGGATGGCGTTTTTTGATCCATGGCTGCGGACTGCTTCGTGTAGGAGACGACCCATGCGTGCTGAACCCACAGGGTTTAGATGAGTGCCATCCTTGCGGAACAGAGTAGGCTGGTTGTAGAAGTTGTCCCAGAGGTTGATGAATTCAACTTCTTCCCTCAGACACAAATGTTTTAGTCGGCTATTTGTGCTGAAGGCCTTGTCGTAGAATTTGTCAGGTGCGTCGATCTTGGGGAGAATGCCTGAGATGATGATATTCCTTGACTTGTTTTTGTAGTGCTGGATCATCTTGCGATATTTCTCCATCAACTCTTCGGATCTGGTGCGCATGACGTCATTTGAACCAGCATGGATGACAAAAAGGGTATTTTCATTTGCATCCTTTGTGGTATCTTCGAAGGCTTCCACAATGTCGTCCAGTCCAGCTCCTGGGATGCAAAATCTTTTTCGTTGATTTGGGACTCTGTCGCAGAACTCTTCGACCTGTCCTCGTAGGATGGAATCCCCAACTGGATGGAATCCCCAACAGAGAGAGAGAGAACATAGAACATAGAACAGAGAGAGAGAGAGAGAGAGAGGCGACGTTGACATTTTAGAGGGAATACAAGACTTTTACGGTCGACTATACAATGACATCTTCACCAGTATTCCATCATTACCTCCTTGCAATATTATCAATGACACAAGCTAAACAAACCAAGTCTCACACACAATAAAAATTCCATCAACGGTTAATGCATTATTGTAAACCCATCCAATATCCTATCAGGCCGACACATACATGAATTAATATCCCATCAACGCTTTGGCTATTATTTGGCGGTCACATCAACATAGAACATTTTATATCAATTGACATCTGTAAAAACTCCAACGCAGCCTTGAGCCTCTGAAATTAAAGCATCAGAGCCAATTTGTATAAAAAACAAAAATGTACAATACATCTATCACGAATCAGTTCAAGGTAATAATATTTTAAAACCAATCAGTATCAAAGATGCTAATTAAGAATGCAAATAAACCATCGCCTTTAAATCAACAATCCAAATATACTCATAATGTTCTATGCAACTGTATTCCTAAACACTAGCGAAGTAAACCCAAAATGCTTTAATGAACGAAAAATGTGGAAAGAAAATATTGTCATGATATTGGGCGATCTCAAATTTGGGGGGGTTTGGTGTTGAGAGTGAAATATATTAGTTAAGAATAAACACTAAAGTTCTTCAGTCTTGTTTACCAATATAAGATACTAGTTGAGGTACGGTCGCGCTAATAAGTCATGTCCCAGCTGTCATTACGTTTGGCTCTCTCTGTGCTGTATTAATGTCTGTCAGATGTTGAATAGGGTGGGTAAGCGTAGGGACATGTTTGTATATTTCACTCGATATGAAGAAATGAAGCTTAGATTTTGCTGATACCAATTATTGATCAAAACATAATGGGTGCCGAGACATCACTTATTAGCGCGACTGTACCCGGCGCTGCCCGGGGGAAAATCGAAGTATGAGCTGTCTATATTGGGGTGATCCTACCTTCTCACCCCGGGGGGTGAGAGGGACAAAAGAAATTTCGCTTAAAACCACCTTACTATGTATGCCAACTATGGGCTCTCCATCTTAAAAACTGAGGGAGTTGGGAAAACCTCTTCTGGCACACCCATAGTATGCATACCAAGTATAGGTTCTCCATCCTGAAAACTGAGGGAGTAGGGGGGTGGTTCTGACCCCCCCCCCCCCCCCCCACACACACACTTATAACATATCCTGGCACCCTCATAGTATGCATGCCAAGTATTGGCTCTTCATCTTGAAAACTGAGGGAGTAGGGGGGTGGCTCTGACCCCCCGCCCCCACACACACTTATAACATATCCTTTTTTTTTTTTTTTTTTTTTCTATGTGATTGAGGGAGGCAAAAGGCATAACTGCCTATAGCGAGTGCCTCCCCCATAGTTGAAAGAGTGACAGGGCCAAAATCAAGGGACGTTCGAGCCAAAATGCCTGGACACACGGAGTTTGAAGCAATTTAAGTCATAGGAAGAGGGAAAGACTGATTCTGGGAGAGAGTTCCAGAGCTCAGATGTTGAGTAGAAGAAAGTTTGAGAGTAACGTTTCACTCTTGGGTTGGAGAGTTGCACAGAGTAGGGGTGGGATTGAGTTGCAAGACGGGTACCACGTGCCCTACGTAAAGGAGGTGGTATGCACTGGGATAGCTCTGAGGAACACTGATTATTATAGTAGCGATAGAATAGCGAGAGAGATGCAACATTGCGGCGGAGAGAGAGAGATTGCAGAGAGTTGGTGAGTGGACGGGAGTTAATGATACGAAAGGCCTTCCTTTCAACTTTGTCTAGGAGAGCGTGTGAGAGGAACCTCCCCACACATGTGAACAATACTCAATACAAGGGCGCACTATGCCCCTGTACAGAGCAAGAAGCTGTGCAGGGGAAAAGAACCCCCTAAGACGGTTGAGCACACCCAGCTTCTGGGAGGCTGCCTTAGCAAGACTGTCTCACCCCCACCCCTCCCTACCTTCTCACCCCCACCCCTCCCTACCTTCTCACCTCCACCCCTCCCTACCTTCTTACCTCCACCCCTCCCTACCTTCTCACCCCCACCCCTCCCTACTGTCTCACCCACACCCCCTCCCTACTGTCTCACCCACACCCCCTCCCTACTGTCTCACCCACACCCCCTCCCTACCTTCTCACCTCCACCCCTCCCTACCTTCTCACCACACCCCTCCCTACCTTCTCACCTCCACCCCTCCCTACCTTCTCACCCCACCCCTCCCTACCTTCTCACCCACCACCCCTCCCTACCTTCTCACCTCACCCCCACCCCTCCCTACCTTCTCACCTCCACCCCTCCCTACCTTCTCACCCCCACCCCTCCCTACCTTCTCACCCCCACCCTCCCTACCTTCTCACCCACACCCCCTCCCTACCTTCTCACCCCCACCCTCCCTACCGTCTCACCCACACCCCCTCCCTACCTTCTCTCCCCCCCCCCCTCCCTACCCTCTCACCCCACCCCTCCCTACCTTCTCACCCCACCCCTCCCTACCTTCTCACCCTACCTTCTCACCCCACCCCTCCCTACCTTCTCACCCACTCCCCTCCCTCCCTTCTCACCCCCACCCCTCCTACCGTCTCCCCCACACCCCCTCGCTACCTTCCCACCTCCACCCCTCCCTACCTTCTCACCCCCCCCCCTCCCCACCTTCTCCCCCCCCCCCCTCCCCACCTTCTCACCTCCACTCCTCCCTACCTTCTCACCCACCCCTCCCTACCTTCTCACCCCCCCCCCTCCCTACCTTCTCACCCCCTCCCCTCCCTACCCCCCTCCCTACCTTCTCACCCCCACCCCTCCCTACCTTCTCACCCCACCCCTCCCTACCTTCTCACCTCCACCCCTCCCTACCTTCTCACCCACACCCCCTCCCTACCTTCTCACCCACACCCCTTCCTACCTTCTCACCCCACCCCTCCCTACCTTCTCACCCCCACCCCTCCCTACCTTCTCACCCACCCCTCCCTACCCACCCCCCCTCCCTACCTTCTCACCCACACCCCCCCCCTACTGTCTCACCCCCACCCCTCCCTACCTTCTCACCCACACCCCTCCCTACCTTCTCACCCACACCCCCTCCCTACCTTCTCACCCCCACCCCTCCCTAGTGTCTCACCCACACCCCCTCCCTACCTTCTCTCCTCCACCCCTCCCTACCTTCTCACCCCCACCCTCCCTACCCACCCCCTCCCTACCTTCTCACCCCCACCCTCCCTACCTTCTCACCTCCACCCTCCCTACCTTCTCACCCCCACCCTCCCTACCTTCTCACCTCCACCCTCCCTTCTGTCTCACCCGCCACCCCTCCCTACCTTCTCACCCCCACCCCTCCCTACCTTCTCACCTCCACCCTCCCTACTGTCTCACCCGCCACCCCTCCCTACCTTTCTGACCCCAACCCGCCCTTCCATCACAATCACGGGACCCATCCAACACGGCTACCCGTTATTAATCGTGGGTGGTGTGCGGTAATGATAACGTAGCGCTGAGGTAACTCACCCGGGGGAGAGGAGAACAAAACTGCGGGTGAGGCAGGGGTAAAGTTTGGTGCAGGTACAGTGGCCTTTAATCCTATTTGGTCCAAGGGAGAGATTTTTGACCCTCCCCTATTTCGCTCAATTAGTTTGGGTATTTCAAGAAGTGTTTCACCGGTATTTTGGTGATAATAAGACGCGGAAAATATATATTTTTATACCACGATATTTCACAGTGTTGTTTTATTTATGTGTTGTTCATTTGCATCAATATATAGTGTTTGTAGTTAATTAGAAATCTCGGAAAAACCTGGTTCCCCCATTATCGATCGATGTAAAGAAACGCCTCTCAACAGTTGGGGGGGGGGGGGGGGCTATGAAGATCAGGGATATTGCAGGGTAAAAGGGCGATAATAAGGTATTGAAACAAAACCTGGATCCAGTGTTTAATAATTTGAAACTTTTAACACCCAAAATTTGGAAAAGCCGAGCCAACTTGTGGCAAAACTTGGCTCGGGTTTTGTGATTTTTAAAAGTAAAATAACCAAGTAACCTAGCCTAACCTAGACCTAGGCCGTTGGATACAATACTAACCCTTACCTACCAGGTAGTAGGCTTTTTAGTACCGTGTACGTGGAATACAAAACTAACCCTTACCCACCAGCTAGTACATGGCACTATAGTACCTAGTATGTGGGATACAATACTAACCCTTACCTACCCGGTAATATGTGTTCCTAGTGAATAGTTTATTCCATACCTACCACCTGATCCTTTGTCATTAACCTAACCAAAGAACCGAACCTAACCTAACCTAACCTAACCTAGACCTAGTATGTGGGATGCAAGACTAACCTTCACCTTTCACCTAGTATGTGTTCATAGTATCCAGCACGTGGGATACAATACTAACCCTTACATACCAGGTAGTTAACCCGGTAATATGTGTTCCTAGTGAATAGTTTATTCCATACCTACCACCTGATCCTTTGTCATTAACCTAACCAAAGAACCGAACCTAACCTAACCTAGACCTAGTATGTGGGATGCAAGACTAACCTTCACCTTTCACCTAGTATGTGTTCATAGTATCCAGCACGTGGGATACAATACTAACTCCTACATACCAGGTAGTAAGTGTTTGGCGAGTATACACATCGGTGCCGTCTATAGGAGATGTTGACAATCTTGTTATCAAATAGACATTTCAGTACCGTATTTTTTTTATTTTTTTATTAGGTTTTGCCGAGGGTTAAAACATATTTTCATGTATTCTTTAGAGCATAATATAGATTCCATAATTATCTTTAAATATATCAAACAAAATTCGTGGTATTAAAAGAAATTTAAACTTAGACGGTTGACCCCGTTCAGGCGTCAATTTTTGTCTGGGAGAAGGATAGCGAGCCTGTAACTAAGAAGAAATCTGTCTTCGGCTGGGATATTTTCTATTGGAAAATACGAAAAAGAAAAAAAAAACCCGCATAGATTTACCTTGAAGGTAGGTGGGAATTTTGTTTAGTTTAAAAGAAGTCTGGGAAGGCCTCTTCGTTAGCCTAGGGGGCAAACTAAAATACATTGCTCGAAAATGGCAAAACCAAGCAAAATCCCAAATAATAATAAAATATAATATAGTAATCCACAAGACGCATATAATAAAGTTACACCCATTCCAATCTTTAAATCTTTAACCCCTTCAGTACCGATGATGTCCTTTTAACTTTACTCTGGTTACTTTTAGGTGATTTACTTCAATTTAAAATGGGCCTCCAGCAACTAACAGCCTTTGAAATATCTCACTTAACCATTTTTACTACCACAAATCCTTCATATATTGCACAAAATATCTCACTTAACCATTTTTACTACCACAAATCCTTCATATATTGCACAAAATATCTCACTTAACCATTTTTACTACCACAAATCCTTCATATATTGCTCAAAATATCTCACTTAACCATTTTTACTACCACAAATCCTTCATATATTGCTCAAAATATCTCACTTAACCATTTTTACTACCACAAATCCTTCATATATTGCACAAAATATCTCACTTAACCATTTTTACTACCACAAATCCTTCATATATTGCACAACATCGTCTAAATATAGATAGAATAAAATTAAATACACTTCGCCGGTACAGAAGGGGTTAAAGCAAAATTTTGAAGCATCTGGGCTATATAAAATAAAATATTGTATTGTCTCGTTTGTGATTCAAATGGGTGAGCCGCCATTTACGCTTTTGACTGTACCTTGAGTCTTACATAGGATTGATAAGGAAAGAAAGCCACAACAGAACCTCTCGTGGCTGAATATTGATAGGGTAAGGATAGCGTAAGGAGGAAGTTGCCAATACTTTAGTGAGACGGGGAGCAAGGTCATGCTATGGTCACAATTCAGAGTTTACAAACACACTAGTATTACAAGTTTGGCCGAATAAAAAATGTCCATAGACATTTACGACATGCTCGCCAGGACAACAATCGATATCTAAATGGCACGAAAGGTCTTAAAATCGCCAAACTAGTGGGGCGAATGTCTTAAAATCTTAAACAAGCTAAATGGGCCTAACATGAGGAGAAAATGGGTCCAGAATTCCCCCCCTCCTTCACCCCTTAATGACCTGTATGACCTGTGATAGAAAGTACAATGCTCGGGGACAAACGAAGGTAGTCAAGGAATGAACCGAAATATTTGTGTAGGCAATTTTTTAAAGGTATGGAGTGTGCGGCAGCCTATGAAGTAACTTGGCATTTATTCCGTGCTATTAAAGTAGTGAGTATTACAGCTAGAGAGATAGATAGAGATAGATATATACTGTAGATACTATTAGATATATATATATAGATATAGATAGATAGATATAAAATAACGAAGTGATACCTCAATAAACAGCTCGCAAGCCAAATTGAGGAGAGTCGAGGAATAATGAGCGTGTGTTAACCCGCAAGCAAAAAGAGGCCGCTAATGTTCCCAGGAGAAATTAATTTGTTGGGTGGGGAGAAGTGTGGTGGGGAGGAGGAGGGATGAGGAGAAGGGATGGTGGGCGCAAGGAGGGGTAGAAGGTGGGGAGGGGTAGGTGGGACGGCAAGGAGGGAGGAAAGGGAATTGAGAGGAGGGGGTAGAAGGTGGGATAGGAAGGAGGGAGGAGAAGGTGGGAAGGGAGGGAGGGTGGGAGGGGAATTGGGCAGGACGGGAAGGGTAGGAGGGAAGGGGGGAGGTTAATATAAGAAGTAAGGGAGGAGAGATGGTAGGCAAGGAAGGAGGGAGGGTGGGAATGGTAGAAATGAGGGAAGGTAGGGAGGGGAGGGTGGGAGTGGAAACAAGTAGGGGATGATGGAAGGGAAAGAAGGAATGATGTGGGGGGGGGGGGAGGAAGGAATGAAGGACAAACGGAAGGAGGGAGGAAAGCAGGAGGAGGATGAGAGCACGTGGGAGGTGAGGTTGGAGTGAGTGGGAGGTGGTAGGCAGAGGGATGTGTGGAGGTGAGGTGGGAGGCAGAGGGATGTGTGGAGGTGAGGTGGGAGGCAGAGGGATGTGTTGGGTGAGGTGGGAGATAGAGGGATGTGTGGGGCATTAGTAGGTGAAAGGCAGAGAGATGCGTGTGTGAGGGTGAGGAGAGAGCCGGTGTGAGGGTGAGGTGGGAGGCGGAGGGGTGGGGTGGGGTGAGGTGAGGGGGGGGGGGCCGGCGGTGCATGTGTGTATGGAGTAAGGGGGAGGCGGGGAGGGAAGGACGTTTGGGAATCTAGCACCTTCCATTTATATGATTGCCTTCAGTCACAGCAAGAACAAAACAATCCTCATCACCAACAATATAATTATTCGCTATCAAAATACCATTACAAATTACGCTATTGTAATTCACTTAAGGTTACAAGAACATAAGGACGATGGCGTAATCAAAACATCAAAGTACAATAAAGCGTGCAAAACAATGGCGTACCTTGAGGGAGTCGGCGAGAGGGGTAGTGCCGCGTCGATGTCACACCTATCGCCCCGCACTCCACGGCTGAAGAGGAAGAAACACGCCATTATTCACACCTCCTATGCTCCTGTGTCTATTGTATATCAGTTATCCTTAAAGTCTGTAGAATCACGCACACACAACCGCGAATAGCACAGCAAAATATCACAACGATTTGCAACGTAGCCGGCGAGGGTGGGAGGTGGTTGCCGAGTGAGCTGTGAGGGAGTGGGAGTCAGGGCTGGCAACACTTCCGTACAATCCCATCGAATCTCCAACTATCTAACTGCATTAAAAGATAATTAAACACCAAACTATGTGACAACAGAATAATAGGATCAACACCAGTAAATAATAATAGCAAAGTGACGTAACGCATATTATGTCAATTACGTATACGATTTGACGAGTGTGAATTACAAGCATGTTGGTACACTTGTACTTCAGGACATGCGCAGAGAAACAACCCGCCGTATGTTGCTGTCTGGTATTTAAAAGATGCATTAATGGCTCTACACATCCGTTTTGCAGACACATAGGAACCTCTCATGAACTTGCAGTGTTTTTCGAAGATAGTTAAAGTTAATAAAGACACAATTAAACTGTACATGAATTAAACAACACGTGTATCTTTGCTGGTCTCAGGTTTCTATTCAATCTAAAATTGATGTGTAAGATGCCAGAATACTTCGTTCTTCCGCGGACTATACGTAGGGAATTGATCAATGGAAGTGATAAAAAAGTGATCTATAAGGAAACTGGTGAATGAGAAAGCGGTGAACGGTGTTTTAGTTAGAGAAAAGGAATTATAATGAAGGTATTATATTATATTATGCTGGATAATTGTGGTAAGCATTATTTATTCCGGCACAGGTTATTAATGCTTGTTTTCTGGACCCCCTTCTCCCTCATGTTTAGTCACATTAGTTTAGAGATTTTAAGACGTTCAACCCATTAGTTTGGCGATTTTAAGACCTATCGCCCCATTTCTTCGTCAATTCTAAGAACTTTTGTGCCATTTAGGTGTCGATTTTTCCCCGGCGAATATGGAAACTTATGAGTGATCGACATTAATGGTGTCCTTATTGTTGTTGGCTAGAGATGGGTTGTGGATATAAGCGATGTCACACGAGCGCTTTTTCGGGCAATTTTCTATGAGCAAGTTTTTCTCACGTTATTTCACGGCATTTTTGCATGATTATCGGTGACTAGACTTAAGGTAGATGAACTAATAAAGACACCCTAAGCCCAAACTCGAGTAAGGGAGAAGCGAGCTGTGGATGAATTCGAGGGCAATAAAACCAAGCTCGGAGAAACCTAAAGACGACGGGACGACAGACAGATCGACAAACAGACAGGTAGTCGGTCATATTTTTATTTCATAAAAAGATACAAGGTATGATTTTTACATATTGGTTAAAACAAAAAATAGTAATAATATATACACATATTATACAGTATATACATTATAATACATACACATATTATACAGTATATACATTATAATACATACACATATTATACAGTATATACATTATAATACATACACATATTATACAGTATATACATTATAATACATACACATATTATACAGTATATACATTATAATACATACACATATTATACAGTATATACATTATAATACATACACATATTATACAGTATATACATTATAATACATACACATATTATACAGTATATACATTATAATACATACACATTTATTACAGTATATACATTATAATACATACACATATTATACAGTATATACATTATAATACATACACATATTATACAGTATATACATTATAATACATACACATATTATACAGTATATACATTATAATACATACACATATTATACAGTATATACATTATAATACATACACATATTATACAGTATATACATTATAATACATACACATATTATACAGTATATACATTATAATACATACACATATTATACAGTATATACATTATAATACATACACATATTATACAGTATATACATTATAATACATACACATTATACAGTATATACATTATAATACATACACATATTATACAGTATATACATTATAATACATACACATATTATACAGTATATACATTATAATACATACACATATTATACAGTATATACATTATAATACATACACATATTATACAGTATATACATTATAATACATACATATTATACAGTATATACATTATAATACATACACATATTATACAGTATATACATTATAATACATACACATATTATACAGTATATACATTATAATACATACACATATTATACAGTATATACATTATAATACATACACATATTATACAGTATATACATTATAATACATACACATATTATACAGTATATACATTATAATACATACACATATTATACAGTATATACATTATAATACATACACATATTATACAGTATATACATTATAATACATACACATATTATACAGTATATACATTATAATACATACACATATTATACAGTATATACATTATAATACATACACATATTATACAGTATATACATTATAATACATACACATATTATACAGTATATACATTCACACATTGTGTCTGTAACATATTCATAACATAAGACAACAAATACAGTATATACCGGTATATATATATATATATATATATATATATATATATATATATATATATATATATATATATATTGTTCCTTCCTTACCGCAATGTGGGGTCATTATGCTGCACATGAAATATCTATCTATCTATTGCCAGACGCCTTACTCACCTTACGAGGGTGGCCATACACAGAATGCCCCCAAGCGGACCTATTCCCTGTGAGAGGGACAACCCGAGCCAGTTTAGTGAAGGACTTACAGGATTGACCACTCAATTTAGGATCCGTCCGACTCCGAGGCCCTCTGTGTATCTTGTTAGCACTACTTTTCTAGTGGTTTTCGGCTAATCCATCCACTAACCTGCCTTACCCTTATGTAAGCAGTAAACATGAAATATTCTTGCCTTTATTGCATCAATATCATTTGTAATTAAGTTCTGAAATCCATATACATCCATCAATGTTTTTCCACGTCTCCACGTCTTTAACAATAAATCCATATACATCCATCAATGTTTTCTCCACGTCTTTAACAATAAATCCATATACATCCATCAATGTTTTCTCCACGTCTTTAACAATAAATCCATATACATCCATCAATGTTTTCTCCACGTCTTTAACAATAAATGATCTTTGTTTGAAATATATAATGTTTTTACTAACAAAGGTACATGGATTCATGAGAGTTCTATGGACATATCTAATTTTTATCCAGTTAAGATAATGCTTAAATGTCATCAGGCCACACATATAACACGCATAATGGTTGCTCTCTCAATACTTCACATTCAATATTTTCTTTATGGCTTTATGGTACCCAACTGCAAATTGTTTAAGAGCAATGTAACACTTCTTGTTGAAAAACCATAGTTCAGACCCATAAACATTCAAACAGTAACTTTGAAAACCATAGTTCAGACCCATAAACATTCAAACAGTAACTTTGAAAACCATAGTTCAGACCCATAAACATTCAAACAGTAACTTTGAAAACCATAGTTCAGACCCATAAACATTCAAACAGTAACTTTGAAAACCATAGTTCAGACCCATAAACATTCAAACAGTAACTTTGAAAACCATAGTTCAGACCCATAAACATTCAAACAGTAACTTTGAAAAAGATATATAAAACATTAAAATCAATTGTGCCAAACTTCCTTAAAATACAATTAAATTCATTATAAAATTTATTTCTACATCTAACTATGTCTTTATCATTATACAGATTGCTATCAATAATAAAACCAAGATATTAATGGTCAGCAACAGAGTTTAAAATGTTACCATTCAAATATATTTCAGGACCTACTGAACGATCGTTATTGCATTTAAAAAACATACAGACTGTCTTACTCTCGTTAATTGTTAAATATAATGATGTTGATGACACTTGTACTTTATCTATCAAATATTGTAAACTTTTAGCTGATGGAGCCATTAATACAAGGTCATCTGCATAGGCAATTATATTACAAGACTGCACCCTTGTTTACATGTAGTCAAGACTGCACCCTTGTTTACATGTAGTCAAGACTGCACCCTTGTTTACATGTAGTCAATACATGTAGTCAAGACTGCACCCTTGTTTACATGTAGTCAAGACTGCACCCTTGTTTACATGTAGTCAAGACTGCACCCTTGTTTACATGTAGTCAAGACTGCACCCTTGTTTACATGTAGTCAAGACTGCACCCTTGTTTACATGTAGTCAAGACTGCACCCTTGTTTACATGTAGTCAAGACTGCACCCTTGTTTACATGTAGTCAAGACTGCACCCTTGTTTACATGTAGTCAAGACTGCACCCTTGTTTACATGTAGTCAAGACTGCACCCTTGTTTACATGTAGTCAAGACTGCACCCTTGTTTACATGTAGTCAAGACTGCACCCTTGTTTACATGTAGTCAGTTAATTTAAGATAGAGTCAATGTATATAGAAAACAATAATGGTGATAGCACACCTCCTTGTCTAACTCCATTCCTTGTTGCCCATTTCTTAGAAAAAGTACCTTCATATTTAACCATTACAGCCTGATGTCGGTAAAAATAAAACAATATATTTATAATAAAAATTGGAATATTCATTGCTAAAAGCTTATTGAAAAGTTTAAAATTATTAACTTCAAAGGCTTTAGTAAAATCAATGAAACAGGAATACACATTTGACCCACTACTAGTGTACCTTAATAAATAGATAGAGAGAGAGAGAGAGAGAGAGAGAGAGAGAGAGAGAGAGAGAGAAATAGATAGATAGATAGAGACAGGCAGACAGACAGGTAGATAGATGGATAGATAGACAGACAGATAGATAGACAGACAGACCGACAGACAGGCACACAATCACGCGGACGCCATTAGGGGACAGACACGTAAGAGGCCCAACAACAACAGCACAATGAAATAACAACCCCCCCCAAACAGAGACAGGTTAGCCCGGGTCGACCCCCTCCTAACAATTGTGGCTCCGATGGCCGTGGTTCCTGCTGCTCCCCCAAACCTTCACACCAACACAAAGGAGGACAAGCAACAACAGGGCTTTGGGTCCTAACGTACTTGTAATGTCAGAGGGAGATTATACGGGTGAGTGGCTCCGCTCGGTCAACTTTTCTTTTTTTCTTTTTCCCTTATGTTATTAATTATTTGTGATCTTTCACAAGTCAAGGTGCCGGGGTTGGGAAGGTGTTAGAGGACATTGATTACATCATGAAAGATATTGGAGATAGCCCCATTATCTGTCTCAGTACAGGGAGCAATGATGTTGGTAAAGGTAGGACGGAAGTACTGCTTCGGCAGTACAGGGAGGTGTTAGATAAAGTTAGGAGGAAGGGAGGCATACCTGTAGTACACAGTATCTTGCCACGGAGAGGGGTCAGCAAGGAATGGTCATCTAGGGCAATTGGTATCAATTGTCGGCTGGAAAAATACTGTAATGCAAATGCAATACCATTCCTTGATAACTGGACCCGTTTCTATGGTAAAAATCAGTTGTACGCACAGGACGGGGTTCATCTTTCTCGGCTAGGGGTGGCAAATTTAGCTAGGTCAATAGATAGGATTGTCGCGGGGTTTCGCTGAAAATAAAGCCTGAGAATATGAGTAAGAATAATTGTCTAGATAGGGTAAATTGCCGTACTGGTACATCAGATAGGAATAGAAAATATCAGTCACAGGATTTTAATTGTACTGCTAGTAGATATATTAAAGGTGTAACAGAAGATGGGAATTCAGTTAGAAATAAAGGTAAATCCGATACCAGTAAAATAAATTCATTGCGATTATATTATACAAACTGTAGGAATTTATGTAACAAAATGGATGAACTTAGAGCACTTGTTAGCAACGAAAATATAGACATTATAGCACTGACTGAAACATGGATTAATACAGAATCAAGACATTTTTTAGCAGAATTCCATATACCAGGATATAGTTTGTTTAAACGCGACCGAACAAGTAGGAGGGGCGGCGGAATAGCAGTGTTTGTCAGGAGTTCTTTAAAAAGCTGTATTAAATCAGGTATTAGACTAAATACTGATAACGAAAGTGTTTGGGTTGAGGTTAGCGAAGGTAGTGAGACCATAATTATTGGAGTTATTTATAGACCACCAAATATGAGTAGAAACGAAGGTACAGCTTTATGGCAGGAAGTGAAAATAGCATCAAGGTTTAGCAATGTGTGTATTATAGGGGATTTCAATTTTCCGAATATTGATTGGCAGCATCAAATCGGCGACTCAGATTCAACAGAGTTTATTGAGGCGGTACAGGATAGTTTTTTATTTCAATTCATAGACTCGCCTACTAGAGGTAATAATATCCTCGATTTAGTTCTCAGTAATAATGAACAAATGATAAATAATGTAGAGATAGGAGACCAACTAGGAAATAGTGATCATAAATCAATTTATTTTAACATACAATGGACAGGAAAGGCTAAAGAGAATACGACACTTATCCCAGATTTCAGAAAAGCCAATTATGGTGGATTAAGACGAGCCTTAAGAGTCGATCCTATGGTTAAACTATTAAGTGGACCCAGGTGCGCTAATGAACATACTCTCTCTCAGATACCTGTCTTAACTCAGGATAATTTGACAGCTACATATAATAATTTTATTTCTTCACTCCACAATGCGCAAAATAAATATATCCCCAAAAGAAAATTTAGATCAACACAGAACCAACCCAAATGGATGAATTTTTTTTTTTTTTTTTTTTTTTTTTTTTTTAAGAGACAATGAATGGAGGAAGGAAAAACACAGATAAAACAAAAAGGTCCATGTGCCTAAAGGCATCCTCCATTCATAAAATGTTTGTAACAACTGGATTTAAACATTTGTTGATTGTAAGTTTGTGGAAAGCAATTCGAGGGAAGTGAATTCCAAAGAGTAGTAGCTCTGGGGATAAATGAATTCTGATAAGCAGAAGTTCTGCATTGTGGAGGAGAAAGTGTAAATTCATGGGCGCTCTCAGCTGCCCTAGTTCTACGGGGAAAGATGTGGAGAGGCGGCACAATTGAAGCAAGTTCCTCGGAACAATTGCTGTGAAAATATCTGTAGAATAATGCAAGGGATGCAACGTTTCTTCGTATGGCTAATGTAGGAAGGTCCTGTGTGATTGCAGGGTTATTGATTAATCTAATAGCTTTATTTGAATTTTGTCCAACTGCCTCAATGCAACCACTCCACTTCCACCCCACAGAGGTGAACAGTAATCCATCTGAGAGCGCACATGACTTTTATATATTACGGCCAACTGCTCGTCAGTGAAGAATTCTCGAACTCTGTACAGGAGTCCCAGTTTTTTAGAGGCATTCTTAGCAATGCTTCTAACATAATGTGTCCAGCTCAAGTTAGTAGTTAATGTTACACCGAGAATGTCAATACTAGGGGAAGTGGGAATATTTACATCATTAAAAAATATATGGGAGTCAGTGAGATTCTGTCGGTTAGAAAATTGAATGTACTTGGTTTTCTGTGCATTAAAGGAAACTAGATTCTCTTGTCCCCATTCATTAATTCTAGAAAGGTCCTGGTTCAGAGAAATTGCAGTGTTTATTTTTGAATTTATAAGATCGGGTTGGGTGAAAGAATTGGTAAATGTGAAGGAACTGTGGAGTGTTGAGTCATCTGCGTAGGAATGTATTGGATTATGAGTGGTAGATATGAGATCATTGATATGAATGAGGAACAGAGTTGGGGCCAAAACTGATCCCTGGGGAACACCAGCATTTATTGAGTGAAATTGAGAATAAAGGCCATCTACCATTACACGTATTTTTCTGTTATGAAGATAAGAAGAAATTAGTGGAACTAATGATGCAAGGCCGTAGTGTGACATCTTCGACAATAAGGATTGATGCCAGACTCTATCAAATGCCTTTGATATATCCAGTGCTATTGTATGTGTTTCACCATGTTGGTCTGTAGCTTGGTTGATTTGATGCGTAAGAAGGCAAAGAATGTCTGCAGTTGATCGACATCGTCTAAAACCATATTGCCTATCACTGATTAATTTATTATTCTCCAGATGCTTAATTATGTGATTATTTAATATAATTTCAAAAACTTTGCCAAGAGTGGAAGTTATAGCTATTGGTCTGTAGTTTGATGGATCTGAAGAGGCACCTTTTTTAGGAACTGGATGGATGTTTGCTTCTTTCCAGGGTACTGGGAAGCATGAGGTATGAGTACACAGACGGAAAAATTTTGCCAATACAGGAGCGAGCACCAAGGAGCAATTCTTAAGTACTATTGGAGGAATTTCATCTGGACCAGGAGCCTTATCTACTGAGAGATTCTGCAAAATAGTTTTGACATGTCTGGTGTGGATCTTAAGTGAGGGAATTTCAGGTGAATTAAAATTAAGTACAGGGACATCTTGATTTATGTCATCTAAGGTTGAGTTGGTGGAGAAAATATCTGCAAGAAGGTTAGCTTTACCTCGTGGGTCACTTACAAGATTGCCAGTCGGAGATTTTAATGGTGGAATGGATGAAGCAGTAGTGAAGTTGGATTTGAATGAGTTAAGAGTAGACCAAAATATTTTGTTATCATTTGGATTATTTAGAAGTTTATTTGCCTGCTTATGGAGAAAGTTTGATTTAGTTAGGTTTAATACAGTTTTGGCATGATTTCTGATGTTTCTAAAGTAATTAAAGGCTTCATGTGTTTTTGATCTTGTGTATGCATTGTAGGCTATTGCTTTTTGTTCAGTTACTCTAGCACAATTATGGTCAAACCATTTAGGTGAATTAGATCTTTTACTGTACTTTTGATGAGGAATAAAAGTTTCCATTCCAATTTTTACAAAATCTTGTATGTGGCTCAAGGTGGAGTGTGCATCATTAGAAAAGAAAGAGGTCCAGGGAATATCAATAAAGAAACCTTGAAGACCCTCCCAGTCTGCCCTATCGTAATGCCATTTAGTCACCAAAACAGGTTCAGAGTGGGAAGGTGTGGTAGGTGATAGACAGGTGGCCTGTATCAGACAGTGATCAGAAGATCCAAGTGGGGACCTCACTGTAACATCATAATTTTCTGAATTGGTTGTTAAAAATAAGTCGAGTAGGTGGGAATTATGATTAGGATTATCTGGTACACGGGTGGGTTGGTTGACTAGTTGAATGAGATTAAATGAGTCTGCAAATAGCTCACATTCAAGACCAGCATCATCAGTCCTGGCTGAATGAGTGAGCCATTCAACATTATGGACATTAAAATCACCCAACACAGTGATTTCAGAAGAAGCATTTAAGTTGAGGACACTGAGTTGTGAGGACAGAGAATCAAAAAGACTTTGCTCTGGAGGAGTATTTGGGGAACGGTAGATGCAACATATGTATTTAAATTTACCAGCAGAAATTAATTTGTATATAGAATAATCAAAATAGGGACAATTGAAACTAGTAACCTCCTCCAGGGCAATTTCAGATTTTGCGAAGCAACATACACCACCTTTAGGTCTGAAATTTTGGAGCAGTTGATAACCTGGAAAATTAAATCTAGATGTGTCAGATGTGGATGTTACTTGAGTCTCTGTCAAAAAAAGGAGAGTAGGGGATTCTGCTTGAAGAAATTGGTGTACAGAATTGATGTTAGAGTGAAGTCCCCTTATATTACTAAAGAAATAGCTGTACTGACAAGCAGCTTTGGGACGTTGCAATGCTCTTGACACAGTCGCATGATGACGACCGGGAGGGCCCTGTGTCAATAACCCAACCCTGCCGGGGGTGGATATCCGAGGGACCACCAGGTTTGCTCTTAACAATTGTACTGCCATATTTAAGGTAAGTGTATGGTGTTACATGTATGGTATGTAGTGGGAAGAGTAGTATTTTATGGATAGAGGATAGCGATGTAGGGCAATGTCGTGAAGTTGGATGTGTATGTTATATAAAGAGGGTTTTCCTGATACCCCTGATGTGTGAGGCAGAAAGATATGTATCCAGCTACCAAGGCCTGGGAGAGAAAATGGAATTCAGGCTATTCCCTGAGTCTCCCGAAACCTTGGCGGTAGTACTTCCCTGGGCGGGGCTGCCTACCCCTACTACCTGCAAAAGGTAGACTGCAAAAGGTAAATAATAGACTATTAGACCTTCTAGGAAAAAAGAGAGGAATATATCGAAAAATAAAGAAAGGCGAAATTCACCTACTTGCTTACTATCAGAATCTATCAAGAGAGGTTAAAAAATGTATAAGGACAGACAAAAGAAATTATGAAATCAGGATAGCCAATGACTCAAAAAATAACCCTAAGGCTTTTTACCAGCTATATAAATCTAAAGTTAGAGATAAAATAGGCCCCCTTAAAACTTCGATAGGAGAAATGACAGAAAATGATTTAGAAATGTGCAGTACATTAAATAGTCAGTTTCTATCCGTTTTCACTAATGAAAATTTGGCACAGATTCCAGAAGTCAATACGGTATATAGAGATAGTATAGAAAATAGGTTAAGTACGGTTACTATAAGTAGAAATGATGTGCTTAAGGAAATTGACAGACTGAAACCTCAGAAATCGCCTGGTCCCGATGAGGTATATGCCAGAGTATTAAAAGAATGCAGAGATGAGTTAAGTTACCCATTAACATTTCTTTTAACAATTCATTAGAAACAGGTATAGTTCCAGAAGCTTGGAAGCTTGCAAATGTAGTTCCGATTTTCAAAAAAGGTGATAAATCAATAGCATCCAATTACCGTCCCATTAGTCTCACTTCAATCATAGGAAAGCTACTAGAGTCAATTATTGCTAGGAAAATGAGAAACCACTTAGAAACATTTAACTTAATCAATTCTTCTCAGCATGGATTCACACAGGGACGTTCTTGCCTTACTAATTTGCTTAGTTTTTTCTCAGAGGTATATGAAGCAGTAGATAATGACAAGGCATACGATATTATATATTTAGATTTCAGTAAAGCTTTCGACAGAGTCCCTCATGAGAGATTGATGAGAAAGGTTGAGGCACATGGAATAGGTGGGGCGTTGTTGGGATGGATTAGGTCATGGCTAATTGGTAGGAAACAGAGAGTCAGCATAAATGGTACCAAGTCAGAGTGGGGAGCAGTCAAAAGTGGTGTCCCCCAGGGATCGGTATTAGGTCCCCTGTTGTTTCTTATATACATAAATGACCTAGATTTAGGTATAACTAGTAGGATAAGTAAATTCGCAGACGATACTAAAATGGGGAGATCAATTGATTCAGATAGCGATATAGAGTGCCTCCAAAGGGATCTAGATACCTTACATGAATGGTCAGTAAATTGGCAGATGAAGTTTAACATTGACAAATGCAAGGTATTAAAGATAGGGAAGATGCAAACAAATGTTAAATATAAACTAGCTAATTTAGAATTAGAAAATTCAGACTGCGAGAAAGATCTAGGTGTGTTTGTTAGCAATGATTTGAAGCCTAGAAAACAGTGTATAGGCGTTCGTAATAAGGCAAACAGGATTCTCGGGTTCATCTCTAGGAGTGTGAGTAACAGAACTGCTGATGTTATCTTAAAACTTTACTTGTCATTAGTGAGACCCCATATGGATTATGCTGTCCAATTTTGGTGTCCTTATTACAGAATGGACATAGATTCATTGGAGAGAGTACAGCGTAGAATGACAAAAATGATCCATAATATTAGAAATCTTCCGTATGAAGAAAGGTTGAAGAAATTAGGTTTACATTCGTTAGAGAGACGCAGAGTTAGAGGGGATATGATAGAGGTGTTCAAGTGGGTTAGTGGGATTAACAAAGGGGACATGACAAATGTACTAAAGCTCAGTGATAGCGAAAGAACTCGTACCAATGGTTTCAAATTAGATAAATTTGTTTCAGAAAAGATATAGGCAAATATTGGTTTGGTAACAGAGTTGTAGATGGGTGGAATGGACTACCAAGTGCTATAGTGGGATCTAAAACTGTAGGGAGCTTTAAGATAAAATTGGATAAGCATATGGACGAGAAGGGTTGGGTGTGAAGGGGGATCAGCCGGGTTGGGCCAATCAGCGCTCTGCAGACCCCCATAATCCTGCGTTAATCTCTAACCGTTTTGGTAAGATGATCCTCAGGGTATTAGAGTGTTGAGCCTATAATTGGGCTTTGTAATTGATTTGGGGTTGTGTGGGACAGGGATCTGCCTTGCTTAGGCCAATCGGCTTTCTGCAGACTCCCATTTTCTTATGTTCTTATGTTCTTAAGTTCAATAAAAGGTATTCATCATCACAATCATCACCAGCAGCGGTATCGTCAGCATAATCATCATCACCGTACATCAAACTCTATTGGTTTTAAGTCAAGTTCAATAAAAGGTATTCATCATCACAATCATCACCAGCAGCGGTATCGTCAGCATAATCATCATCACCGTACATCAAACTCTATTGGTTTTAAGTCAAGTTCAATAAAAGGTATTCATCATCACAATCATCACCAGCAGCGGTATCGTCAGCATAATCATCATCACCGTACATCAAACTCTATTGGTTTTCAGATTTTAAGATGTTTCATCCCATTAGTTTGGCGATTTTAAGACTTTTCGCCCCATTTCTATGTCAATTACAAAAACTTTCGTGCCGTTTAGGTGTCGACATTTTTCCTGGCGAGCAATAGCGAGCTTGTAGTTTTGGAGGAACCGAAACAATGTACACATTTATCTCGAAGCGGGTTTTTAGGGTTATTTTTTAAAGCTTGATAGAAGTCTAGGGAGCATACTAAAAACAATGATAATATAATCCAATAAAGTAATTATATGAGAGATGATACACACGATATGCGTTTCAATTGTTTCCGTGTTCTAATTTGACCATGTTCAATGTTTACCGTGTACTATTATAATCAGGGTGCAATACTCGTCTTAAGGGGGTCACCCGCTTTTTTCTCTTTCTCTCCTATTCTTTCTTTCT
>CM064496.1:11516913-11854413 GCA_032716605.1 Paralithodes platypus | reverse complement strand
AGTTCTCTCTCTCTCTCTCTCTCTCTCTCTCTCTCTCTCTCTCTCTCTCTCTCTCTCTCTCTCTCTCTCAGGTTGTAAATACTTTCCCTGGACAAACATTCTCCAGCAGAGAAGCTTGTGAACACCGGAAGTGGGCAGATAGGATTGTCCACACTTTCTGTTAAAGGTTTTGCACTATATCATATCATTCATTTACATTACACCCTAGCTTTGAAATGGAGCGTAAGGTCTCATAAGTCCTTCATTTAGTTTCCTTTTTTTCTGTTTATCATTTTGTCTCTCTCTCTCTCTCTCTCTGACCATGGTATGAACCGTCGGAGAATTTGTCAGCCGAGAGAGAGAGAGAGAGAGAGAGAGAGAGGCGGTGATTATAAAGAATGATAGGCAAATTAAATCAATAATTAACACTAGCAGTGGAAATTGAGATAAATGTAGTGTTTAAGGGGGGAGGATTGCCCCCCCCCCCCCCCTTCTTCCTCATGTTTAGCTCCATTAGTTACAAGATTTTTACGACTTTTGGACAATTACTTTGGCGATTTTAAGACCTTTCACCCCATCTCTTTGTCAATATAAATACCTTTCGTACAATTTAGGTGTCGATTTTTTTCCTGGCGAGGGATAGCGAGCCTGTAATTTAGAAAGTCTTAACAGGCCTCAACGCGGCTTTGAACTCTTAGTATGCATTGCTCGCTACGTGGCCGGCATTCCCTTGCTCTCCTTTGCTTTCTCTTTTATTTATTTCGTTCTCTCTCTCTCTCTCTCTCTCTCTCTCTCTCTCTCTCTCTCTCTCTCTCTCTCTTCTACACTATAGGTAGCGCCAACCAACTTGACAATAATCTTGATCCCTGACCTCTCTGTAACTCAAAAGTGCCTAGAGCAAACTGGCTGTGAATATCCACACCTATTTCCTGGTGGACTCTTCCCAAATTATAGAAACATCAGCCCGATTGCTTTCATTCATTTCGAGTTATAAGAAGTTAAGGGGTCAAGAATATTGTCAAGTTCGCTGGCGCTACCTAAAGTACCAATTGTTGACATCTGCTAGAATGATCACCTCTCGCAAATCGTAAGTAATTCTTTATCTCTTTCTTCCCCCCCCCCCCCCACTCACACACTCTCTCTCTCTCTCCTTCCAATTTAGCATTTTTCCTCCCTCTTTTTGCATGTATAACACTTCCTGCACCTTTCATAATTATAGTCTACAATCTTTCTTGTTTTGCTTTCATCACGTTCACTTTTCATACTTTCTTTTGGTCTTCCACACCTCCCTATGCATTTTATAGTGCCATTCATTTTTCATTCAGAATTCCTGTGTGGATATCCCCTTTAACCCCCCCCCCCCCCCCCCCCCCCCCCCCCCACCCTTCAACCTATGCATTTTATATCCATTTTTAGTTGACGTTCTTATTCGTGGCTGTCTTTTCTGTATTCCTGCCAGGAGCGCGTTCAGTGTACCCAAACACGAAAACGGGATAGCTCTACTGAACGTGATCGCCTCTGATTCGACGAATCACGTTTGTGATTGTTTGCAATCAGACGGCGATCACGCTAACACTCCCTGGAGGTGACTAGCGAAGCTATCATTACAGTAGGCCTAAATCTCTCCTCTACATTATATTATCATAATTAAGCTTAATTAGCCTCCCTCCATGTTATTTATGTGTCGCAATCTCAATTATAAGGTGGCACACCTATAAAAATCATAGTTATCGTGACCATTTTGCTATATATAACATAAAACAAGCAGCTTGGAGCGCAAGTCTCACAGCTACTTCGTCAGGCCTTCAGTGCGGTAAGCGTAGCCTAGTTGGTAACGACTTCGCTTTTAAATCCGTAAGCCTACTCGCAAGGGTTCGAGGCTCGATGAGCTAATGTTTGTTTTTGTTTTTGCAGTTATTATTTAATTTGTATCGTTATATATTGGTAATGTTACTATGCCAATGATGTATTGTAATGGGTTATAACTTGCTGTACAGGTTTTTGAGCGTTTGTCTATATTATTGATTGATGATTATGTTTTTTATGCGGTTTGTATGTCATTGTTATAGTTATATATCGGTAGTGTTACAGTTGTTACTGTGCCAATTGAATGATAGCCTATATGTTAACGGGTTATAGCCTAGCTTGATGTACAGGTTTGTATTTCATTGTTATAGTTATATATCGGTAATGTTACAGTTGTTACTGTGCCAATTGAATGATAGCCTATATGTTAACGGGTTATAGCCTAGCTTGATGTACAGGTTTGTATTTCATTGTTATAGTTATATATCGGTAATGTTACAGTTGTTACTGTGCCAATTGAATGATAGCCTATCTGTTAACGGGTTATAGCCTAGCTTGATGTACAGGTTTGTATTTCATTGTTATAGTTATATATCGGTAATGTTACAGTTGTTACTGTGCCAATTGAATGATAGCCTATATGTTAACGGGTTATAGCCTAGCTTGATGTACAGGTTTGTATTTCATTGTTATAGTTATATATCCCGGTAATGTTACAGTTGTTACTGTGCCAATTGAATGATAGCCTATATGTTAACGGGTTATAGCCTAGCTTGATGTACAGGTTTGTATTTCATTGTTATAGTTATATATCGGTAATGTTACAGTTGTTACTGTGCCAATTGAATGATAGCCTATATGTTAACGGGTTATAGCCTAGCTTGATGTACAGGTTTGTATTTCATTGTTATAGTTATATATCGGTAATGTTACAGTTGTTACTGTGCCAATTGAATGATAGCCTATATGTTAACGGGTTATAGCCTAGCTTGATGTACAGGTTTGTATTTCATTGTTATAGTTATATATCGGTAATGTTACAGTTGTTACTGTGCCAATTGAATGATAGCCTATATGTTAACGGGTTATAGCCTAGCTTGATGTACAGGTTTGTCGGCGCTTGTCTATTATTGATCGATTACTCTATTTACATTTCTTAAAAACAATTTCTGAGGCATAATTGCATCAAAGTATGATAGGTCAGTTAAGCTATGTTTAGTAAGGTAGCCTATCCACGCTATAGTTAAATATGCAAGGTAATCATAATGGTTAAAACATAATATTTATGAACCTTCCATAAATATAGGCTTGCAAATAGCCTATAGGCCTATATACACATAGATCGTCAGAAAAAGAAAGTATGCCTATACATACATTGCCAGGAAGAGATAATATAGCCTACATAGGCTACTATTTAATTCAGCCTGGCTACATAGCCAATATATATAAACTATAGGCCTATAATTTAGCATATTCATAGTCCTACATCGCCAGGAAAAGAACATCTACTTTTTATTTCCCCAATAGACTAACGGAGAATTGTTTGAAAATTACACGGGGAAGAAAGAGCTACCTTTGCCAGATAAGGACCGTAATAACTTTATCAACATTTCTTAATAAGATTATAAGATATAATAGCCTGATGGTAGCCTAGCCTACCGTCTGTCTTGAGCTTGAACAAGGCTGCTGACTGTAGCTGACAGTGTGACTACCTTAGCCAATAGTCTATATTGATGGATAATAATATCCAATAATAAAATTTATTGATTGAAATTAATATGCCGAAAAAGCATATGTTACAGGCCTAAAACCTTCGTAGCCATCGCCAACAAGATTTGAATTTCGTGCTCATAGCTACTGACCAATCAGCGACGAGAATCAATGTTTGGCTATCAATGTCGTTCAGTCTGCGCTATCATAAACAGGATTGCCCAAACAGAAACAGGATTGCCTGATAGGGTAGACTGAACGCGCTCCCTCGTTTATATATTGATGGGTTTTATCTTAATCCTCTGCAGCATCGTTTATTTCTGTGTCTCTTATTACTGTACCTATTACCTGTCTGTATTTGTCTATTTGCCAGTTGGATTTGTATGTCTATAAACCTATTTATTTACCATTGTATGAGAGAGAGAGAGAGAGAGAGAGAGAGAGAGAGAGAGAGAGAGAGAGAGAGAGGATAAATATATAGATAGATAGATAGATAGATAGAGAGAGAGGATAGATAGATAGAGACAGACAGATAGACATATAGATAGAGAGAGTGTACAAAGGAGTACAAAGGAAATCAAGCAACAACAGATCTAGTGACCCTTCTAGGTTGCTTGTCCTCCAAAACACTGAGGATCAAGTGTCCAAACAGTGGTTTAGAGTGGGTAAGGGAACATTGGAAAGGGAATTACTGCCCTGGAACTAATGTCCGTGGCAGGATTAGGAAGTTAGTAGGGGACAGATGGGTTAGTAACTGAGGGGGGGATAAAATAAAGTTATTCATTTACAAACACAGTCAGTCGCGGGTTTGATGCGAGATATTTGTCTAGGCGGAGTTTAAATGAATCAACGGTGATGCAGTCTATAACGTTTCGGGGAAGCCCATTCCACAAGTTGACAACTCGATTGAAGAAGAAATTCTTAGATTCGTGTGAGTTAAAAGATTTACCAATAATTTTGAAAACCGTTTCCCCGCGTGTAATTAGATTGGTCGATAGTGAAGTACTTACTACAGTTCATATTGTCGATGCCTTTGATGATTTTGAACACTTGAATTAAGTCACCTCTTAATCTGCGCTGGGTTAAAGGAAATAGATTTAATTCTCTAAGACGCTCTTCATATGGTTTGTTCTTTAGGCTAGGTATCATTTTGGTAACTCTACGTTGAACTCGTTCTAGCTTGTTTATATCTTTTTGGTAATAAGGGCACCAGGATTGAACGCAGTATTCCAGAAGAGGGCGGACTAAGGAATTGTAAAGGGTTAGGATAACTTCTTTGGATTTATGCTCAAATGACCTGCCTATAAAGCCAATTATTTTTTTTGCCTTCTTAACAACTTCTGAACATTGTTGACTCGGTTTTAGGTTACTCGATATTGTTACTCCCAGATCGGTTTCTCTGTTTACATTCTTAAGCTGAGTGCCATTCATCGAATAGTTTGCTTTCTCATTTAGGTATCCGATATGTAGTACTTTACATTTATCCGCATTGAAACTCATTTGCCAAATTTGGGCCCAACATGACAATTTATCTAGATTGTGTTGCATATCGTCAACTTGTTCTTTTGAGAGTACGCTATTTGCAATTTTTGTATCGTCAGCAAATTTTGAGATTGTACAGGTGAGACCCTCATCTATGTCGTTGATGTAAATTAGAAAGATAATTGGTCCTAGTACCGATCCCTGGGGTACCCCGCTACTTACATTGGTCCATTTAGATGCCTTACCGTTTATGACTACTCTTTGCTTTCTGACGCTGAGCCAATTTTCTATCCATTTCAACACACTGTCTTGTATTCCATGCGCTTTTAGTTTTAGCAGTAAACGTTTGTGGGGAACTTTGTCAAAGGCCTTTTGAAAATCAAGGTATATAATATCTACAGCTTTACTCTCATCGTAGAGGTTGAGGATATCGTGGAAGAAGTCTAAGAGGTTTGTTAAACAGGAACGTTTTTTACGAAAGCCGTGTTGAGTATCTTTAAGTATGTTATTTTCCTCTAAGTGATTTACGAGTCTGTCTCGTATGACCGTTTCTAGCATTTTACATACAACTGAGGTTAAGCTAATTGGACGATAGTTACTGGGTAGGGATTTGCTGCCTTTTTTGAATATCGTTGTTACGTTGGCTAGCTTCCACTGATCGGGCATAGTTCCAGACTGCAAGGATTTATTGAATAGTAATGTCAGTGGTTTGGAGAGCTCATCCTTAGCTTCCTTTAGAACTCTAGGCGAGATTGTATCAGGTCCAAGCGTTTTATTTACCTTGAGTTTATCTAAACAATTCAATACTTCTCTCTCTGTAACGGTGATATTGCTTAGAACATCTGAATTATCAATCTGAATCGGCGATGGTGTAGGGATATCACTGAGGTCTTCTGTTGTAAAAACTGATGCAAAGAAGATATTGAGGGCATTACTCATTTGTACTTCGTCTTTGGTGTATTCTCCATTTTCATCGACTAACGGTCCAACAGTTGAAGTAACTACTTTTTTCTTTCTGATATAACTATAGAATTATTTCGGGTTTGTTTTACTTTGATTCGCAATATGTAACTCTAAGGTCTTTTTACTTTGCTTAATTAACTTTTTGGCTTTGCGTCGTAGCTCTACAAATTTCACCCGTTCTTCGTCATTTTGTGAGGATTTTAATCTATCATTAGCAAATTTTTTAGCAAGCAGGCAGTTTGAAATATCTTTATTCCACCATTTGGGCTTATTATTATGGCCTGGACGCCGTATTTTCGATGGTATGCAGTCTTGCACTGCTTTTAGGTAAGTGGCTTCGAATAACTTCCAAGATGTATTTATGTCGTTATTGTGAATTAAAAAGCTCCAGTCAGTTTCTTTAAACATAGCTCTAAGTTTATGGAAGTTTGCTTTCTTGAAATTAGGGACTTTTTCGATGCTACTATTTGGTTCGTTACTAGTAAACTTTAAAGTGAAAGTTATCGTACGATGGTCGCTGTTACTGAATTCATCACCAACATTCAAATTCTCTATTAATTCTTCTTTTGTTGCAAGTACAATGTCAAGAATAAATGTGTATTTATTTGCTTATTGTTTTATATTTTAATTAATTTTTAGTTTCCTCCCTAGACCTCTATCAATCTGTAAAAAAAAAAAAAAAAAAACATTCCCTAGGCCCCCTTTCACGATAAATTTGTAAATGTTTCGGTAGAAAAATTTCCAGGCTGAAGGCCGGGTACTCCTAAAATTAGTCTGGCTATCGCTCGCCAGGAAAAATTCGACACCTAAATGGCACGAAAGGTCTTAATATTGACAAAGAAATAGGGCGAAAGGTCTCAAAATCGCCAAACAAACGGAAAAAACGTCTTAAAATCTCAAAACAAATATGCTAAACATGAGGGAGAAGGGGGTCCAGAAAAGCAACCAATCTCCCCCTTAAGAGGGTAAATATAATATTTTGCACTATGCAACATCGCTCTATCTCGGCTATACTGTACTAGAGTTTATCTCGGCTATACTGTACTAGAGTTTATCTCGGCTATACTGTACTAGAGTTTATCTCGGCTATACTGTACTAGAGTTTATCTCGGCTATACTGTACTAGAGTTTATCTCGGCTATACTGTACTAGAGTTTATCTCGGCTATACTGTACTAGAGTTTATCTCGGTAATGCAATAACAACATGTTGGAGATGTCATGTCTTATGTAACTCATCGTAACTCCTCCCCCCTACCGCATCTCTCTCTCTCTCTCTCTCTCTCTAGGGGATTACAGGGAATATAAGGAATTAGAGACGAAAGAAAATATGGGTGAAATATAAATCATAGGATAGAGGTATATTGGTTTTCACTCTCACTCCCCCCCCCCCTCACACTCACTCTCTCTCTCTCTCTCTGCCAGCGTGACGGCCTATGACTGACGGGCGGGGATAATGTTACTGCACCTCCCCCCCCCCCCAACCCGACCGCACCATCAGAATCGCCCACATTATATATATTTTTCGCACCCTGGAAACCGTCACCAACCGCCGCAATGTCTCCCCTTCTGTGTGTTCAATACCGCTTACTTATCGAGGCCCTTCGTCACGCTGAAACTCATACTTGGAATTGAGCACTTGCGAGTTTCGTTCTATAAGGAAGTTGGAGCTGTAGACATCGATAATTAACAGAACTATCACCTTAATTGCGGTTGTAGTGCTTATATAAATACATAAAACCCAATTCAACATACTCTTTATTTATTAGAAACTTACATTATTATTGTATTTCTGTTTATTATCGATGTTGACGGCTCCAACTTCCTTATAGCCTGAAACTCGCAAGTGGTCAATTCCGTGTCTGCTTAACCCCTTCTGTACCGGCAACATCTTTTTAGTTTGATTCTGGCTACTATTAGACGATTGTATTCAGTTTAAAATGGGCCTCTTGCAATTGACAGGCTTCGAACTATCTCACTTAACCCTTTTTTACTACCACAGATCCTTCTTAAACTGCACAAAATCGTCTAAATATAGCTGAAATAAAATGAAAAAGACGTCGCCGGTACAGAAGGGGTTAAGGGATGGATATAAACACCATACGAGGAGGAGCACTTTATTGACAACATTTCGCATTTACAGTAGCTTCATCAGGCCAGTATTTCAGGATGTTTAAGGGAGGGGAGGGGGGTTAGTTTACACCCTAGACCTCTATCAAGCTTTAAAAACACCCACAGGACCCCCCCCCCCCCACCCTCTCCCCCCTTCGAGATAATTTTGTACATTTTTTGGTAGAAAAAATGTCCCATCCTAAGTCTGGTTCCTCCTAAATTACAGGCTCGTTATCGCTCACCAGGGGAAAAAACCGACACCTAAATCGTACGAAATATCTTTATATTGTCAACAAATTGGGGCGAAAAGTTCTTACAAACGCCAAACTAATGGGGCTGACGTCTTACAATATAAAAACTACTAGGACTAGGATGACGGAAAAAGAAGTCCAGAAAAAATGCTCCCCATAAAAGAGTATCAGCTTGAACACTATCTTAACCTGAAAACAATGTCAGCTTGAACAACATTTTAATGCTAACACCCATCACACTATGATAACCCTCTCAGCTTGGAAGTTATCTCAGCTTTAAGGGGAAGTATTCGTTGTTTTTTCTGAACCTCTTTCTCCTTCATGTTTAGCGCCATCATTTTCAAATGTTAATACTTTCGCGCATATCTTTGTCGATATTTTCCTGGCAAGCGACAACGAGCCTATAAGAGTTGAGTGAGAGCACAGTGAGAGCACACGGGTCCGTTGAGCTCCTCAAAAGAGGGGATTTTCGGAGGGGTATCGTGGGGCTGAGTGACCCATATACGTATCAGAAGATCGGCGATGATACGGTGTTTCGGCACATAGTAAACAGAACTGGTTTCTTGTTTAAACATCGCCCACAAAGCATATTTAGTTTAATCTTGAGAGTGTTATTACCAGTATCAGTGAGGGGACAAGGAGCCGTCAGGCACTAGCCCAGCCCTGCCCAGGCACCATAAACCTCCAGCAGTGACCACAAGGTGAGTGAGGTGACCGTTTATAGGGCAGGCAGTTTCACCCTTATGGTTCCCCACCATAGGCCTCATCTTCCATCTACCCCAAGGACTTGACCCTCGGTCCTTCAACTTCTCAAACAATTCTAACCTTTATGAAGTATTTGCTATAAGGTCCATTTTCATTTCCCTCTCTCTAACCATTTAGGAAATACTTGCTACAAGGTCCATTTTCATTTATCTCTCTCTCTCTCTCTCTCTCTCTCTCTCTCTCTCCTTTTTATCCTTAACATCTTTCCATCCACTTTCAATCACCGCACTTAACCGCCTCATTGCTATTATTTTTTTGGTTATCTATAACTTCAGATCGCTTTTTATCATTTTAGTTATTTGTTTTCCTCTAACATCTTTCATACCCAACCAGGCAAGCCCCCTCTCCAGCTCGCTTTCTTTCTCTCTCTCTCTCTCTCTCTCTCTCTCTCTCTCTCTCTCTCTTAACATTTTGTACAATTTAATAATTTTTCCATAACTGCTGCCCTAGATCCGGTTACCCACTCAGATCCTGGCTCTCGCTCACTCTCTGGCTCTCTCCCTATCTTGATGTTGACAGCATTATTAATATCCTAAGCATCTATTAACCTGACAAGCGCGATATAGACCTAGGTGCTAGGGTAGTTATTTGTGCATTTCTAGCCCTGGATTCTGACAGAATTCGTTATATTTACAATATAAAGCATTATTTGTTTTCGGTATGCTTTTATTTTACATATATGATGTATATATGAACCTTCAAGAGTGCTAAAATAAGTGGGAAAAGCATTTGGGTGGTGAAAAACGAAGATATTGGCCACCCGGTCATAATCTCAGGCGAGAGAGAGCCACAGGCAGCCCTCCCCTCTCGCTGTCTGGGAGTCAACTGAGACGAGCGGGGCGGTGTGTGCCGGTGTCTGGGTGTTGCATAACGATCTTTTATGCAACCCACTTGTGCTACATTATCGCGGGAGAGAAAAATAACCGATAAATGATGATAATAAGAGGAAAAATAGGTGATAATTGAGGAGGGGGGGGGGGGGGGGGGATAAGGTGGGGAAGGAGGGGAGGGGTAGGGGGAGACACATGGATGAGTACTAGAGGGGATTATCCTATGAAGACAAATTCCTTTGTTTTGATAGGCCCTTTTTTTTATGGAAGGCTTTTTTTATGGTCTTGCTTCCGTGAGGCCTATCGCGTTCCCTATAGGAAGCCTTCCGTGAGGCCTATCGCGCTTGCCGGGTTAATACTCAACATCAGGGTGGCGTCGCCAGTGTAAGTAATCATAGGATATAATTGGCGTGCTTCCTTTCAATCAGTTAGATCTTTTAGTTGTACCGGTGCCCAATGCCGAGGATTTATACATTTAACCACTTAGCTTTAGGAGAAGCAGGCCAATTGCCCATCAGAAAGGTTGACTATGATATGTGATGTTTTTTTTTTTTTTTTTTTTTTTTTTTTTTTTTTTTACATATCCCATCAGAAAGGTTGACTATGATAAGTGAATTGTTATGCATCCAGCCAATTATACATTAATAACAACAGCAATAATCTAGATATGTGCCAGGAGAGATTTCCCGGGGTTTCTGAAACAAGGGAGACATGGTAGAGATGGAAGCACCACGGGAAGATCAAGAGGACGGCTTGGTAGAGGCAGAGGAACGGATAATCTTGGAAGACTATGGCCTAGCAGATACTAAGTGTCTTAAGTGCGGAACAACCAATGCAAGAAAGAATTCGCGAAAATGTTCCGGCTGTCTTAGATCTATTCATTTATCTTGTGCTAAGCTGACAAAGAAAACATCAGGAGAACAACCAAACTGGAAATGTCTCGCATGCCCAGGGCCCACTGCAGAGCCAACCGGGGCAACACCGGCAACACCGGTCGCCGACTTGACCCAACTGGTGACCAAATGGAAAGCGCGGATCCAGGTCCTTGCCCGGGTACCTAAAGGAGCCAGAATCCAAGTGGCGGAGGCCCTTACAACCATCATAAAGCAGGCCCTACAGCTCAAGACACCCCTCGCATGGGCACGGTTCCTGGGTTTCTCCTATGGGGCCCTCCGAAAACCACCCAGAACCAACATACAAGACCATCTTCAGGTTTCACTAGCCACCAGAGTGAAACGTCAAGTAGCACAGTATATGGATGGAAACAAACTGGTGGAACCCCCCGAACAACAACCAAACAGGGCCCAGAAGCACCAGGACAAGGAAGAGGAAGAGGCTGAACAGCTACGTAAGAGGGTCGCGGCGAAGCTGGCGGATAGTGACATCAAAGGGGCCGTCAGACTGTTGTCCTCTTCAGAAGGTTTTGCTGGTCAAGGCACCGAAGTTGTTGAAGCCCTACAAGAAAAGCACCCACCTACACCTAGGGACCTAAACCTCCCCCCTGCCCCAAATGACCAGATGCGCCAACCTTTAGTTGTCACGAAGGAGCAGGTGGTCGCCGCAGTGACTTCATTCCCAGCAGGCTCAGCCGCGGGCCCAGATGGTATCCGACCCGCCCACCTCAAAGGCCTCTTGGGTCAGGGATCAGGAGCTGCTGGGGAGGCACTCTTGGAAACCCTCACCAAATTCATCAACATGGTTTTAAGAGGGGAAGTACCCGACTGTGCCACACCCCTATTTTTTGGGGGCATCACTCTGTGCACTGGCAAAAAAAGATGGCGGTGTGCGCCCAATAGCAGTAGGGAACACCTTCCGCCGCCTTGCCACAAAGGTGGGTTTGAAACCACTCTCGAATGGCCTAGGTCAACACTTAAGACCAGTTCAACTAGGTTTCGGAACTCCAGGGGGGTGTGAAGCTGCTGTACACGCAACCCGCACCTACCTCAGCCAAGCCCAAGAAAAACGAGTGCTTCTAAAGATTGACATGCGGAACGCATTCAACAGCATTCGCAGGGATGTCTTCCTCCGTGCAGCTCAAGAACACATCCCCACTCTGTACCCCCTACTTTGGCAGGCTTATTCCAAACCTTCAATCCTGATTTTTGGCGAGACGGTAATCCCATCAGAGACCGGGTTACAGCAGGGAGATCCAGGTGGTCCTGCTCTTTTCTCAATAGGGGTGGATGCAGCAGCTAACAAAGTAAGGTCAGAGCTGAATGTATGGTACCTGGACGATGCAACCTTGGGTGGGTCAGTAGAGAACGTTCTAACTGACCTAAATAACATCATAACTGACCTCGGCCAGGCCGGGCTAGTGATAAATGACACCAAATGTGAACTTGTTCTCCTCAACCACACACGTGAACAAGGAGAAGAGACTCAGGCCCTGTTCCGAAACATATTGCCAGATGTAAAGATCCTTCAGGAGCACCAGCAAACCCTATTAGGTTCCCCACTAACTCTGGCAGCAATCCCACCAGCACTTCAAGTTAAAAAGGAGGAGCTTCAACGTCTCGTGAGTCGCCTGATACACATCGATGCCCACTCAGCTCTGGCCCTGCTCAAGAACTGTTTCTCCATCCCAAAACTCCAATACCTCCTGCGCACATCGATGACTTACACGAACAACGGCGGCCTCCAAGAATTAGACAGCATAATCCGAGATGCAGTGACCAGCATCACCAACGTGGAATTTAAAGAACGGGCCTGGACACAAGCCACCCTTCCTCTCCGCCTCGGGGGCTTGGGCATACGGAGAGCCTCGGATATTGCCTCCCCAGCCTTTATCTCTTCCCTCATCGCGACCATCGACCTCGTATTGTCCATCCTTTATTCTAAACCCGGAATGACACTTAACGGGGACGTAACAGCAGCGATTAACACCTGGAAGGGAAGTACAGGAGTAGAGGAGGAGCCTCAGGGTACCTCCAGGAGCAAGCAGAAAGCGTGGGATACCATCTCGGCGAAGAAAACTCAAGAAAATCTCCTAACCAATGCAGACCAGGTTGCAAAAGCACGCCTCCAGGCAGCCGCCCGTTCGGAGAGTGGCTTGTGGTTACACGCCATCCCCATCCCACCTCTTGGAACTCACTTGGATGCTGAAGCGCTCCGGGTCGCCATCGCGCTCAGAGTGGGTGCGGCAGTTTGTCACCCACACACTTGCAAGTGTGATGGGAGGATGGATGCTCAAGGTCACCATGCCTTGTCATGTAATTACAACGCAGGCCGCCTGCCAAGACACTCTGCACTAAATAATGTCATAAAACGGGCCCTGCAGAGTGCTAACTGTGCATCAATCCTCGAACCACATGGACTTCACAGAGAAGACGGCAAACGGCCAGATGGGATGACCACTTACCCTTACAAGAATGGCCGGTGCCTCGTGTGGGATGCCACATGTGTTGACACTTTCTCCACAACCAACGCCGCCAGAAACGCCGACGAAGCAGGTGAAGCCGCCCGGATAGCAGAAAATAAAAAGCGAGAAAAATATCAAGCCATCGCCAGAATTCATCAGTTCGAGCCCCTGGCATTCGAAACTTCAGGAGTCTTTGGCCCTACCACCCTTAAGATGGTGAATGAAATAGGCCGTAAAATCAGAGAAGTTTCAGGAGAACCCCGGGAAACCCTCTGGCTCAAGCAAAGACTAGGGATGGCTATCCTCCGGGGCAATGCCACCAGCGTCATGAGCTCAGTTCGACAGGACTGGGTCATGCCACTGCGTGAGGCCTCGGCAGGAGTGGTGTATCCGTAGTCTTTCCACAGTAGGGTAAAACAAAACATAAACTTTATTTGTATGTAACATGTGTGATGCACATTAATAAAAGGGGATGTGTCGGATGGTTGAAAGCCACAGTTGCTCGCACGTTTGGGGCTAGCAACACGTATTATGAAAAACATGCATCCTCCTTCATTCACTGTCCCCCCCTTCACTCACTCAACCCCACAATTTGCCGGAGGATAACAGGTTTTTCACAATACGTAGACGGAGGTCTTTTTAAAAAAAAATAATAATAATTTAGGAGAAACCCGGCCTTCGGCCGGGAAATGTTTCTACCGAAAAATTTATAATTTATATCGAAGGGGGGTCTTTGGGATGGCGTTTTTTTTAAAAGCCAGCAGCACTCAAGCCTGTCCGTCACCCGCTCACCACCCGCCACCCACACATTTACCACAGTCCACCCTTCTGTCTGTCTGTCTGTCTGTCTTGCACTGAAAAAATGGTATAGGTAAATTTGAAGCATGGGCAACTTGACCTGACACACACACACACACGCCCCGTGTTCATGGCCACCCTTTCTCGGGAATTAAGATGTGCGTCTGGCATAAGTAATCTGTAATTGTCATTAAATAATTAGGATAATATGAAGTTTAGGTCACATGGGATATAATATTTTGTATGTTTTATATAGCTTTGTCGTATAGTATCAGTCACCACAATATATATCATTACTATATCGCTGCAAATACATAAGGGAAAAATACCCCGCACCCCACTTATTAGCGGGAGTTTGACTAATAATGCTCGATTAGGTTAGGTTAGGTTAGGTTACCGGCAAATTAGATTAGGTGATTTAATCCATACACAATGATACAATTTGGAAATAACCTCTTAACCCACAAAACTCGATAAACCTTACGGAAGGGTCACTATACCGAACGCGATAGGCCTCACGGAAGCTATCTATCTATATATTGCTTGACGCCGTGATCCCCGAAGGGGTGGCCACGAACGAACCGCCCCATGCACCTCTGTCCCCAGTCAGTCGACGCCCCTCCCCTCAACCAGCACAGCCTTCGTTCATGTACAGTACTTCCTCACTCCATCCTTCCACCTCTCATTCGGTCTACCTCTCCCTCTCTGTCCCTCCACCTCGCTCTCGTACACCCTCACGGAAGCAAGACCATAAAATAACCCTTCCAAAACACCCTAGGGGCTCTCAAACCAAAGGAATTTGTGATTAGGTGCAATAATTCCCCTCTAGTACCTCTTAACACTCTTCCAAGTGTTGCCCTACCCCCTTGCCTCTCCTTTTCCCCCCTCCTCAATTATCGGCTAGTTTTCCTCATATTTTCCTAATTTATGGGATATTTTCATCACAAATTATTCTCACACGGTCTCGAAAACAAGGGCGAGTCATTTAGTGACCCTCTAGAAGTGTGAGATCTCTCCCAGGCAGCACACTTGTTGTCCAAATGTTGCAAAAGAGGATGTTCGTCTCTCGGCCGTCCGTCACAGAATACGACCGGGCGGCGATTTTTTTTTTTTTTTTTACCCCCCAATTGCTCTTCCCACTTCTTTTATCATTCTTCAAAGTTCATATGTTCATCATATTAGTAAAATAAACGCACGTTGCGTAATACCGTAAGCATGAGTTTACCATCTCACAAGCTGTAGCGTTTCCGTTTTCTTTTGTGTATACGATCCTGCGGTGTCTCGCCGATGTCGGCTGGTTTTGGTTTTTTTATTTTTTGAGGGAGGAATATTATGTGGGACGGGAAGGATGTAGTATCCGGGCATACAGTCGTCATGTTTACATAGGTCGCTGGTACGTTCCCGTCTATTTTGTTTGCTATTTTCCCCCTGCTGGCAACATATATGATGATGACAATAAGTCATGGAGGGGTAAGGGGGGGCAAAACTCCTCTCAACCCATTATTGTATCTCATAAAATCTAAAATAGACAGGACCATGATCGTGAGCGTGGGAGTAGTGTAAACACTTTTGTGTGTAGCAATCAGTCTGTAAGCCTATGTACCGGTATTTATCAGAGTTGCGGCAAAACATAAGGCCAGCTATTTGCTCAATTATATTTTGGGTGTGCCCACATTATAGGTAACTTGCATACAATCAGACATGTTGGTCATCTCGAACAAACTTGGCTGGAGCCTTGGTCTTATGGCAGGTAGCCTAAAGGTTTTGATTTTGTGAAAAACAAGTGAAGTCACTACAAGAGGCGCCACATGCATCCTTCTTTGTCATTACGTTTTTCAGGAGCTTATTAGCTTCTGATAACCAGTCATGTGACATTCAACAGCCAATCCTACACTTCTTGGCTCCTAGGCACCATATGCTGGGTACCGTACTCTGTCTTAAGATATTATTGAAAAAAATGCTCTCGTAACAATAAGCCAATCTGCAAATATTAGAAGCTTACGGTGTCACTATTTTTTTTATTTTTGTGTGTTTCTCTTTGATATACATTACAGCTCTGACTACAAGGGGCATTGCCCTCTCTCCTTCGTCATATTCTCTCTGGATGCATGCATGCAGAGGGAAACGATGCAGGGCCACATAAGTGAAGAGAGCAGGAGCAATGATTCAACATTTCCAATACTGGTAGGCCTACCTATGTTAAATCAAGAACAAGAAAATGCCTTCAGGGTTGGAACAAGTCGCCACAACATGCTCATTACTGGCCAGTGTGGAACGGGGAAGTCCTTTACTATTAGGTAAGGTTCACACAAAGTATATACTGGTACAGTAAACTGGGGTGAATTCGGACGATTGTTTCATATTTCCGTAGCATGTAATCTTGTTTTTACCTCAATGTTGGATCTTAAGTATTATATGTGAAGCTGGTGCAATAGTGTAGGCTATCCAGTCATAGCATTAAAGATATAAAAATACATTACATATACTGTAAGTTATATAAATATATGAAGGTGGTCCAGATTTAGACAGAAATTGGGGTGTTTTCAGACACCTTGTCTGAATTTGCACATTGATATAAAATATATATATAGGAGTAACCAGTGATCCCAGTATAATTTTGGACATATCAGGGGTCAATTCGGACACCTTTGAACATTTTAAAAGGGTCTTATCACACTCCCTGAATTATTTTATAATTATTATAGACGTTTCAGAACAGCAGCTGTTATACATAGGTTAAATGGACTAAGTACCGGTAATAGAGAAGTATATGAGTTCTTTGGAATGGAGGAGCATGCTTTAGGTACTGATTGTGGGGTGATAGAGTGGATAAAGAGAAATACACTGAGGTGGTACGGTGATGTTCAGAGAATGGATGAGAACAGAATGCCAATAAAGATTCATGAAAATCAGGTGAATGGTGCAGGTTGGTAGCAGTAGACCACCTATGGTATGTTAGAAGAAAGTGGAATGGTATATTAAATAAAAACTTCCACATAGTGGAAGGGGCATTGTGGTGCAGGCAAAGAAAGCATGTCTTGACAAAGTAGTCTGGAGGCGTATTTGCCATGGTCATCCTCTAGCGGGGCCTTCCCAGGGGGAAGGAAGGCGTCAAAGATGATGATGATGGTGATATTACAGAAATAACTTTTGTTGGCGATGATATCCGAATTCACCCAAGTTCACGGTATCGGTATTTGTTTTCATGGTAGGAATCTGGAACTCAATACAGTATATCATACAATAGTCATTGTTTTAAGGTTTTATTTGCACTTTGCAATCACAGACACCACACCAATTGGCCACTTGCGAGTTTTGGCCTAAATTGAAGTTGGAGCTGTGGCCATCGATATTTAATAGAATTATTAGCTAAAATACGGTCTTAAACATTTCTTAATACATAAAACCAAATTGATAATTCTTTTTATCCACCAGAAACCCACATTATTACTCCCTTTCTCGTTAATATCGATGTTCACGGCTCCAACTTCCTTATAACCTGAAACTCGCAAGTGGTGAATTGGCTTTGTATTTCCTGTGTGTCACAATCCTCTTCCACTGTTGCATCCTCTCTTATACATGAACCTTCCAAGTCATATCTTATGAAAAGTAAAACTATCCTCTACTCTACTTAATGCACCACCCAGCAAAGTAGGCCTACACTGCCTTACGTAGTTTCTCCTAAAACAAAACAGGAAATGTAAAGCTTTAATATACTGTACTTAGCTCATTCCTAAATGGCAAATAACCTCCGCAGAGAAAGGGTTAACATGACGTGCAGTATTAGTGTGTATGGCAGTAAATATTTAAATATAATTACATACAGTACTGTTAGTGAAAGAGTTGGCTACAAGTCTATCTTGGTACTTTATCAACAATATGAGGTGAGATCACCCTTTGATTGAAAATATCTTTTTGACATACAGTATAATTGAAAATCTCACTTGAATAGGGTTATTTACTTATTTCATTATATGAGGTCACTTCATAGATATACTGTACAAGTAATGGGGTAAGTTTAGAATTATCATCTACAAAATAAGAAAAAAAAAAACATCTACAATAATTGTTGCAATTGTTTTCCTGAAAAAAAAAATAAACTAAAATTTCTTCATTAGACTGGAAGTATTTACCATGTACCAGCATTTAAGTTTTGTTATTTTTGGTTAGGTTTTGTTATTTATTTGCATTTAAGTGTTTGTAGTGACTGGGTACACAGGAGATGTAGTGGAGCTAGATTTGACGAGAATCATAGACTTTGAATGAGCAGTGTGCAAAGGAGATCTTGTATTAAACGACCTGCCTGTGAGTGTTGGTTTCGACAGTGTAACACTGGAGTGTGTGAATAAGTTCTGCTACCTGGGCGATACGGTTTCCGCCGGAGGTGGTGCTGAAGCTGGCTCCATTGCTAGAGTCAGAATTGGCTGGGGAAAGTTTAGAGAGCTGTTGCCACTCCTTACAATGAAAGGGCTCCCACCCCACCTTAAAAGGAAGGTATATACCTTGTGTGTTAGGATCGTGATGACCTATGCCTCAGAGACGTGGCCGGTTAAAGCGGAGGATATCAAAACAATGGAACGGAATGAGAAGAGAATGGCGACATGGATGTGTGGGGTTAATCTCAGGGACAGGGTATCAAGCGAGGAATTAAGAAGGCATCTGGGCATTATGAGTGTGAGTGAAGTGATACGCACGAGCCGACTTGTTTGGTTTGGACACGTAGAGAGAATGGATGATCAGAACTGGGTGAGGAAATGCTGGACTGTGAACGTGATGGGAGCTGCGCGTAAGGGTAGACCTAGAATGACGTGGGATCAGGTACTCCAGTCCGATCTCAAAATAAAGAACTAAACAATCTATTTTTTTATTAATTTCACCACAACACCAAACACCTCCAATGAAATTAATGAAAGCATATATGTGATCCACCAGGATTCGAACCCGGGTTATCACACACAGATTTTTAGACACCTTAACCATTACACCACCAAGACGGTTAAAGGTTTATGCACACGCCTACGATTTATTATCCTTTCTCGAATACTGGATATTAATCTAATCATGTTCATATTCCCACTGCACTATGGTAGCCTAATGTTTAAGTGAGAGGAAAGAATATTCATGGGGCACAGATCATAGAGGCAGCCCTTGATAGGGCCGCCTGGAAAGCCACCAGTAAGGACGTGAGACTATAACCACATTCTCTGTGGCCAAAATGGTCTTTAAACTTATATGTATGTATGTACAGTATGATACTTTAGGCCAATTCACACTGCATAACTGCATTGAGAGATGTGTGTGATACTCTAAACTATTATGTTAGCTTTAAAAATACTATATTTAAGTCTCTCTAGTTTCCGGTACTGTACTACGTAGGTACGGGTATCTATTAACCCCTCCAACCCGGAAGGGCTCTTGAACGCCCATAACAACCTCGGCCCGCGCAACCCGGAAGGGCTCTTGAACGCCCATTGCTTGCGTGCGTGCTTTCGAATGCCGCGCGTACATTTTTGGTATCGTGGGACGGTAGGTGGCGCCACCAGGCGTAAACTACGCCACAGCAACAGTATCTACCCCGACACCATCATGGACAGTACGCCAAATAGTGATTCCGCTGTGTCCGATACCGTGCTTCCTACGACGCCCTTGCTAGTTCGTCGCGCCTTACCCCGACGCCATCGCCTAAATGTGTTATCTCCCGGAGGTATTGAGACGACATTGAGACTTTATGAGCGAGCTGATGCCAAGCATAATGTTGATGATGAAGTCAGTGACGACTCCAGTAATTATAAGTCGAGTGATTATGGCCATGAGAGTGACAAAGAAGAGCAATTCCTGGGATTTGCGAGAGAACATGACAGTGATGAGAGTGATGAAGGTGATGTACCAGTTGTTGAGGAAGCTGGTTTACCTAAAGACAGTGAACTTGAGAGAGCGAGTGAGTGGGAGAGTTCAAGGTCACTCACCAAATTTCGCATAAGTGACACGACTCCAAGCCCTTCCCCAGGTAAATCGCCTTTCAAGCTACATTTGTATAAGCAGAAAATACTTGAGAAGGCGGCCGCGGCAGCTAGGGAACAAGCAAAACTACTTGGTGAGGATGAGGCTGTGAGTGAGGGTCAGCGTGGTGACCCTTCTCGTCCGCCATTGTCTCCCTTATCTACCCACGCCACCCAAGATGACCCGGATGCCCCGCATTCTTCCCCACCACCCCCACCATTGCCAAGGGTTGAGGACCCCCCACTTTCGGCCTATTTGCCTCCTAGGTCCCCCGACAGGAGACATACTGCTGCCGAAAAGGGGAAAGGTAGGAAATATACCAAAAAAATTAAGAAAAGTAAGAGAGTTTTGTTCGAGGCTCCCGCGGCGTCCACCCCGGCCGGCCCCAGCCATACGTCCCCGCAACTTTCCCCACGGTCCTCCCCACCTCTCCCGCCTTCAACATGTCTTCCTGAAGAAGTCTTTGAGCTCGCATCACCAATACCTGGGCCTAGTGACAGTGAAACATTGCTTTCTGTCACTCGTCGCAGGCCAAGGAGCCCAGGACCTCGGGGGGACACAGCCTCACCTGCCACTCCTTCCCCACCTCGCCCACCCGCACGCCGCCCACGCATCACTGGTTCCCCGCCAGATTATGTGGGGGCCACTGATGATGAAGGGCACCTCTCTGAAGACTCTGGCCATGATTACATAGGTCCACCGTCAGGGCAAGATGACCACTCTGACGATGACTATATGGACATCGACGACCCTCGACCCATCCGCTTGGCCCGGCGTCGTGCTGCCCGTCGTGCTGCCCGCCGCCCTGGCCGACGCCCTCGCCGCCCTAGGGCGCGCGCCTCCCGAGTTGGCCGTGGGCGTGCTGGGCCACCAGCTGGAGCTCCTCGTCAGCGTAGACAAGACCCATTCTACGTTTTTCAGTGGCAAGACGTAGTTGATGAGGATGGATACAACCCTGATGTGCCAGCTTTTGATGAGGTACTGGAGGGTTCAGGCATTACCCCCAATTTTCCTGCAGGCCCCAATGCTCCACCACACGAACTATTTGAGGCCTTCTTTGATGAGGAGGTGGTAGGCTATGTTGTCAAAGAGACAAATAAGCGGCACCAATTCCAGGTCCACTTTTTGGGCAAGGTGACCAAGGGCCACATGAGGCAGTGGACCCCAGTGACTCATAAAGAGTTCATGGTGTTCCTGGCACTCACCATGCTAATGCCTCATGTCAAGAAGCATAGGTTGCCTGACTATTGGATCACCAATGATCTGATATCCACCCCTGCCTTCGGGAAATATATGTCTCGCGACCGGTACCTTGATATCCTCGCAGCGCTCCATCTTGTCACCAACCTTGACGTCCACCTCCCAGACAAGCTGTGGAAGATTAGGACGTTGTACGAGATGATGCGAGAACGCTTCACCTCCTACTTCAAGCCCTTCCGCAAGGTCGTCATTGACGAGTCTCTTGTGCTGTTCCGGGGAAAACTCAGCTTCCGGCAGTACATCCCCTCAAAAAGACATCGCTTTGGCATAAAATACTTTGTGCTGTGCGACTGCCAAACTGGCTATGTCCTGGACTTCCTGGTCTACAGCGGGAAGGAAGGGGACTTGCTTGTGGACCCCCTCATTGGCTTTGGTGGAGCAGTGGTGCAAGCCATGATGGACCGCTACTTTCACAAGAATCACGTCCTCTACACGGACAATTATTACACGTCCCCCACTCTCTCACAGTACCTGCATGAGCGCAAGACGGGGACTGTAGGCACAGTACGAGGGAAAAGGAAGGGCATGCCACCTTTCCCTCCAAAGACCAAAAAAGGTGATGTGTTCAAGAAGAAGTCGGGGCCCATTCTGGCTATCCACTGGCACGACCAGCGGAAGGTCAACCTCCTGACCACCATCCACAAGGGGGAAATGGTGGAGACTGGCAAGGTGGATCGCCGCACCCAGGCCAGGGTGACCAAGCCCGATGCTGTCCTGGACTACAACATCAACATGAGGCTGGTGGACAAGTCCGACATGCAGATAGGCTTCATTGACTGCCTGCGTACCTCGTGCAGATGGTACAAAAAGTTCTTTCTGCATATGGTGGACATGTCAGTTCTGAATGCCTACAATATATACAAGCTTCGGAATGTGAACACACCCATGAAGTTCAATAGCCTGCGGAGGTTCCAAAAGCAGGTGTTGACGGAGCTCCTGGAGAAGTATGCTACGCCACAGAGGGCAGTGGCACATCCTGGGCCCGCCGTTATTGACCGCTTGCAGTGTGCTCAATACTTGATTAGGCACAGGCTTGGTTCCCTGCCTCAGAATGAATCAGGAAGAACACAGCAGAAGCGGTGCCATGTCTGCTACAACAGCAGGGTGAGGCCGAGGCCAGGTAAAAAGTCAACCATGGAGTGTGTGAGTGCAAGGTGGCACTCTGTGCTTTAGAGTGCTTCTTTGATTACCACTCCAAGCTGGAGTTCTAATAATCATACTGAAATTGCCAAATAAAATGACAATATGTACACTATAATTATATATAGGCAAAAAGTGGAAGAAAACCAATTTATTGTAATACAAAAGTCATGTATTATGAGAAAATTTATACAAATACAATTACACCATAATATGTGAAAGTGACACATATGTATATACCAAGTGACATTCATATGATTAGAACCTATAGAAATATATAAATCAGTGAAAAAAAGACACAATAAATTGTATATAAAACGTTTACAAATCATATAACTAAGTGAAAGTGACACAAGACCTAATATTTGATGGCCAAAGTATAATAAATACCTGTGATAACGAATAATCAGTGCCTAATACAACAATAACCTACCTCAATTACTAATAAAATGTACGGTATTGAGTGAAAATGAGCATTATCAGTGACAGTGACACTCTCTAAAGCATATTTGTCAAAGTGAAAGTGACACAAGACCTAATATTTGATGGCCAAAGTATAATAAACACCTGTGATAACGAATAATCAGTGCCTAATACAACAATAACCTACCTCAATTACTAATAAAATGTACGGTATCGAGTGAAAATGAGCATTATCAGTGACAGTGACACTCTAAAGCATATTTATCAAAGTGAAAGTGACACAAGACACAATACTTGATGACCAAAGAATAATAAACACCTGTAATAACGAATAATCAGTGCCTAATACAACAATAACCTACCTCAATTACTAATAAAATGTACGGTATCGAGTGAAAATTAGCAATATCAGTGACAGTGATACACTAATAAACATATTTTATATAATTGGCCTCAAAATAACTAGAAAAATATCAAATAAACATCACATTCTCAATATCAAACACTAAAATCGTCTAAGGGAGATAAATACTTTGGCGCGACGAGCGGCTAGGTGCGTCGTAGCCATGGCCGGGGCGACGCGTCCGAACGCGGGAAGAATTTGCCGCCGAAAAGCACTCGTCTTCCCGCGCTCACCATTATGCAACCAGAGGGGCTAGAGACCTCTACTCAACGCCATTCGACAGAGGAAGGTTTGTGGAACATTATTCTTTTTTATTCACAACATTACATGCCATATTCATTGACTTACAGAGTAGTTAACATAGCCCAAAGATCGTCAAAACACCCGGTACCGCAGCACAGTCGCAAGCTATAGCCCCCGGGGCTGGAGGGTTAATGAACATGGTAGTACTTTAACTATGTTTTTTGTTTTGTTTTTGTCCACCTCTTAAAGTGCATGGTATATGGGCCAAATAATGCTGTGCCTGGGAACCAGTGTTATTCTTGCGAGAAACAGAAGTCTGACCTAATATTATACTATTCACTGCAGGACCATATTGAGCAATTGTAGGATTTGTAGCCATACCATGACAGAGGCCACGCTGTTGACAAAAACAGTTTTCAACTAAGTCAGAGTTTATATCCTGGAGTGAGGTGAATACCTTCAGGTATACAAGTTTTACATAAGTTGATGAATCCCCCTATTGTGCTCTGTACATCTTCCCTTGTTTCTTTGCTGAGTAGAACTTTCTTTTCATTCATTCCACATCCTTTTATTTGTTCTTCCCATTTTGAAAAGAAGGTCTATACCTCATACAATCTCTTAATTCTTGGGTCACTAATTGTAGTAATAGACTGATTTTTATTATTAAAAATGTCAACCAGCTCAGATGTCTGCTCTAGAAAGGAAATAGTTGAATCCAAGTCACATTGTTGTACATGAGGATGTGTAGTATTAGGTAGTGAGGCTCTAAATCTTGTCATTAGTTCTTGCATATCCTTGTTCAAAACTTGCTTAGCCAAAGCATTTCTCATTTTAGATGTACTACTCAGCTCAATATGATCTTGTGACAATTTTGGGTAAATCTTCATACCACCTTGTCTGTTATAGTGGTGAGCCCACCTCCAGTGTTCCCATACACTATTTTTCTGATCTATTACTAAGCACTTTCCTTTACATAAGTTTGATTCATTATATAGTGAGCTAGATTCTACATTATTTCTTATTTTCTTAAAGGTGTGCATAGGATCTTGAATAAACATTACTTTTTTAGTTGGTTGATAAATGTTGTGAGTAGCATAATCAAAGTGCTTTGGATCCCCATCAAACATCATTTTAGTGAAGGAGCGATTTGTAGAAGCACCATCTAGCATACAACATTTAACCTCAAAACCATAATCCTCCAATTTATCAACAGCTTCCCAAAAATGTATGTATAATTCATGAGCTTTGGCAGTATTTGAAGCAAAATAGGCAACAGGCCATCTGAATCCTGTAAATCCATGAAATATGATCTGCAGTGCATGTGTAGCCATTGTTACCACTTCTCTTTCATTTTCAATAACTCTGAGATTATTGCAGACTTCACCAAGGTCAGTGGCACCAATAATGTTCCAATCTTCTCCTTGTTTGACAACCTGAAGAACAAAAGATGCACTAGCTAAGATTGGGAGCCTGGTTAATATAATTTCTTCCATTTACTTCTTTCTAAATTTGTATTACCATACTGGTATTGATTTCTATTTTAATGTACAAATACAGTATTGTATTAGTTATTAAGTTCACATTTCCATGTGTGCTCACCAGATTAATATCCCTAGCTTACAGTATATTATATACTGTAAATGCAATACCGGCTATTTATATTTCCCCTCCCCTCTTATTTTGTTTTTGCAAAGTTATACAGTATAGTGTTTGTTGTCCTTATTCGTTGTATCTATTTGATTGTACATAATGGTTCAAGTATGGGGAGAGTACAGTACACTGTACATTAAGTTGAATGGTGACATGACTGAACCCCTTTTCATTCCAGCATTGTCTCATCTATCAAACTAAGTTTAAAAGATTGATATAAATGCTTAAAAGACCAAGGAGTTGTCACACTAAAGAAAATATGTACACATCCATATGAGGTCTCCCACAAATCAACACATAAGATGTTTTATTGCATCATAATATGATGACAGCCACTGTAATAATAATGATAATACTGTACTGTACTGTACCTGCAAATCATCCTGAATGGACATCTCATCTAGAATCAGGAATCCTTTCATGCCACTTCCTGGAATATTTTGTCTCTTGGCTTCTGAAGACATCCATTTAATATTGTTCTCATTAAAACCTGGTGGTTGTTTCACAATATTTTTGTAGTATGCCAGGAGACAAACTGAGGGAAGTAATAATAGGCCACTCTCCTTTAGATCTGTGTAAGCTTTAGGACTCCTGCTCCATAAACTTAAGCATGCTGATATTATTATCGGGTCCCATCTATAATGCTTGGAGTTTGTGGTTTTCCTGTTCTCTACCTGGGATTTCAGAAGAGTTTTCCAAGCATTAGAATTTTCATATACTTCTATGGATAATGCAGTAGTAATTTCCCTCATATTTTCTTCACTCAGTGTGCTACTAGTATTCAGCATTTCATTTTCAGATTTCACAGTATTATTGTTTAACATGTTTTTATGCTTTATTTCATTTTGGCTGTTTTGCAGTTGATCATTGCATTTTCTTTTCATTTTGTTAACTTGATAAATATATTGGTAGCACTGGGTGCATACTTTTTTGGGTGACAAAAATGGTAGTACCATCTTACATTTCTTGCTCCTTATAATTTTGTTGGTGCTATTTTCATTACTTAATATGCTCCATATTTCAGTTACAGACATTTTTGACTCCATTGCTTTCTCCCATGCATGTCCTTCACAGATTATAATGTTTGAAGCATATTTAGCAAATGTAAATACATTCTCTGGAGTGTAAGTGTTATTGAAGCCAATGTTTTCAATATTGATATCAATGCCTTGAAGGGTAGCGTTAATTTTCCCATTGCACTCCGTCAGTTCATAATTACACTGGACATCATTTCTTATTATTAGGGTTAGTATGAGGACTGCCTGAGATGATTTTCCTAAGTGTGTAGTGCAATAATCTGGCAATCTTGGTGCGCTATGGTCTGCATCCTTATTGTTGTTTAAGTTTATTCCTATGTAAGCACTTTTTTTCCTGTGTTTGAAAGCTACATCTGGAAACATTCTGTTGATCAGTTTGCCCAAAGTTTCTGAAGTGGCAGGAAGGACATCATTCTTGTGGCAATAAGCTTCATAGGTTTCATACAACGTCTTTACATGAAGAGAAGTCCCCTCTGCCTCTGCAACATTTATGGCCAGCCTTAAAAAGATAAAATAATACAGGCACCATTAGTGTAATCTCGGTGTCGATAAATAATCTCTTCTACTACAGGTATTAATTTTGTTATCTCTGTATTATATTTTCAGGGCCATCTCTCAAGTGCTGAGGGAAAATTCAACGGTTGCAGTGACTTGTAGTACTGGTATGGCTACTACACAATATTTGGATTTAGGTGCATCCACTATACATCACTGGGCTGGAATACAAGATGGACGACATACCAAAGAAATGTTATTTGAAATGCTTCAAGGATCTGACAGATATATTCAATGTAAAGAAAATATTCTTAAGACAGATACATTAATAATAGATGAGATTGGGCTGTTAACCCGGGAACTGCGGGGAGACTCTTAAGAGTTCCCCGGCGGACTGCGGGGAGACTCTTAAGAGTCAGAGAAAAAAAATCAACTTTTGACATCGATTTTTTTTTATTTTTTTATTTTTTTGGCCCCTGGGCCATGCAAAATCTCAGTCCTCTACCTCCCCTCCTTCCCCACTTTCCTCCTCTCCTTCAGTTATCACCTATTATCCCTGTTATTCCCTTATTCTGAGGTATATTTTCGTGCTAACATTAGAAATCCGGTTACAGGGTGTGGTCATCACTGATAGCAAGCGAATGCAAGAGAGAGAGAGAGAGTATCGATCGACTGTGTCTCAGTGGCCTTGGGGGAAATTGGCGGGAAAGCAGCTTGCCTCACCCATACATTATACAACTCGCGGGCTATATCTCCGATTTTGACCATCCAAACGCTGTTTTCACTTGTTTTATTGTTGTTTCAGGTTAATACCTTTATAATCAACCCATAATAGGCGCACATGGATAAGTATTAATGCTATTAACCTGACAAGCGCGATATAGACGTAGGTGCTAGGGTAGTTATTTGTGCATTTCTAGCCCTGGATTCTGACAGAATTCATTATATTTACAATATAAACCATTATTTGTTTTCGGTATGCTTTTATTTTACATATATGATGTATATATGAACCTTCAAGAGTGCTAAAATAAGTGGGAAAAGCATTTGGGTGGTGAAAAACGAAGATATTGGCCACCCGGTCATAATCTCAGGCGAGAGAGAGAGACAGGCAGCCCTCCCCTCTCGCTGTCTGGGAGTCAACTGAGACGAGGGAGGCGGTGTGTGCCGGTGTCTGGGTGTTGCATAACGATCTTTTATGCAACCCACTTGTGCTACATTATCGCGGGAGAGAAAAATAACCGATAAATGATGATAATAAGAGGAAAAATAGGTGATAATTGAGGAGGGGAGGGAGGGGGGAATAAGGTGGGGAAGGAGGGGAGGGGGGTGGGTGAGATTTACATGGATGAGTACTGGAGGGGAATTATCTCACCTAGAGACAAATTCCTTTGTTTTGATAGGCCCTTTTTTTTTATGGAAGGCTTTTTTTATGGTCCTGCTTCCGTGAGGCCTATCGCGTTCCCTATAGGAAGCCTTCCGTGAGGCCTATCGCGCTTGCCGGGTTAATTATAAGAACATATGAGCAATAACAGTAGAAATATCAGTAGACCCTTGGCGATCCCAGTCAAACCTTCTTGCAACCCAATGTGGGGTCGCGACCCATAGGTTAAGAACCACGGCTCTAGGCCTAGCCTAAACAACAGTTTTTTTCCACCGTGTACCCTGAGTGGACCCAAACTTTAATGAAAAAACAAACCAAGTTCCCATATAAAAATTAATTTAGAAATTATTACCGGGTACTCTAGGTTCGGTCTCGACTTTAATAAAGCGTCAGACCTTGGTAACTAATAGTTAACATAACTGTCAGAAGAAGATAAGTTAGAGATCTTAAATAAGTAACTTTTGTAATCAGTTTATTGAAAAAAAAAAAAAAAAAAAAAAAAAAAAAGTGTGGCAAGCAGGATGCCAATATTCCCGGATGACATCAGACCGCTACCACCATAAAGTGGTGGCCGGTGATTCAGGCCCCATACTGGGACAAGAACATTGCCGGGTCCAAGTAAACAGAAACAGATATTATTTTACCAAGGACACTAAACTTTGTCATATGGTCTTTTAAGAAAAACAAACCAGGGTTCCAAGAAAGGAAGCAAATGAAAATTCTTGCCGGTTGCTCTAGCTTGGTCATACTATATGATTATTTTATTCAAATAACAATACAAGGCTAATGACCCATTTTGCCCAAAATGAGTAGGCCAAAAGAAGGCCCTATTGTAATCTCACTAATTACAATATGTTAACTAATTTCCAGGAAACGGGTACAAGTTTCCTTTCCCTTCCTAAAAGGCTATACCTTTAACTGAACAATTGTCCGGGTAACTATATCCAGTATATACCGAATATTAATTCACTAGGCTACTTCATACATACAAGACAACAGGAGGTCTGATAACTAAAAGGGACATGACTAGACCCTTTTTTTATAAACCAAAACCTAAAGTACAGTAGACCTAATAATTCCGGGTATTAATTTCAGCTCCAAGTGACATCCACTGGAATATCCTAAACACCTTTATATGTTAAGGTGAGTGCATTTTACAAATTCTCTAGAGACCGTTTCCGGTTCAAACCCCGGCTAAGTTTTACCTTCACTATTCATATAGCTTTTCTATTTCTACAACAATGGCCCAAAAACCATCTGATACCCTCGGGCCATATTATCTATAAGCTCTGTTCCGTCAAAATCTCAACATTTCAGGTACTTTTTACAAAAATCTACAAGTACCAGCAATACTAAAGTATTGGGTAAAACTTTTTAGAATTATCTTTATCTATAACTCGCGCCCTTGCTAGTCCCCATCTCCTGACAAGAAAATGTCCCGGAAATAAAAAATTCTAGCAGGAAAAGACATACTGTAGGTCGGGTGATCCGCTCAGAGACTTTCCCAGTAAAAAACGAAAGAAGAATAATAAAGGGTAATACCAATAACATTTACTCAATTGGCTTGTTAACAGAAGGGGTACCACATAATATGTTACAAATATGACGGGTACCAACCGGGCATAATCCCAACTAAGGATAGTTCTACATTAAAGCCTTTAGACATATTTCCATTGGGGTCCTTTGGAAAGTTTACAAACAGAACCACATATCCCCAGGCCTGGGAAATTATCTGAACATGGCCGAGGTCACCATGCTAAATCACTGTTTCTCGCCGGTCGTCGAATAAACAAAGAATTACCTGCCTCCTCTACTGCCTTGGCTGAGCCAAGTGCTGAGCATGTCATCCCCTCCCCCTCCTTCCCTAGTATGGTTAGGTGATACGATTGAACAACATGTTGATTCAACCCCGTTGTTTTCTCCACCCACATTGATTCTCCCTAAAAAACGGATTCAGATGAATACTGAAGCTGAAATACATAAACCCAGGAGGCTAGTGAGGCCAATTTCAAGTAATTTTTCTTAAATCCATGCAGGAATGTGGCAAGCAAATCCAACAGACTTTTTTACGCCGTTAGATAAGACTATCCGAGATCTCAAAGTAGTTCTCTTGCTCCTTCCAGATTACAACATACCATACCAAACTCAGTTCCACTGGCTCAGTTACCTGTCCATCCTAAACAACCTGCTCGTAAAATAACAACTCCCGATACTGGAGACAACCACCAGAGTAGCACCTACTAATAAGAACATAAGAACATAAGAAAATGGGAGTCTGCAGAAAGCCGATTGGCCTAAGCAAGGCAGATCCCTGTGACACAGGTCAGACACAGGTCTGACACAGGTCATCCAAATTTGGTATCAATACCAAAGTAGTGGATTATTAAAATGGACGAGCTGAAGAATATACGTGCAAAGAAGCAGAAGGCCATTTGCTGGACGTATTAACAAAAAAAAAAAAAAAAAAAAACACTCACTTCCCAATTCGATTGGAGGCAAAGTACTTTTCTTACACTCAGACACCCACGATTCCTTCAGGAAATGCTGCAAACCATGGTCTGGCGTGAATAAGACGGATGGACATATTACCATTAAATCTCTCTAATCTCTATAAATCCATAGGTTGCTACACAAAATGTCAGGGAACAAAAACCCTATGATCAAAACTCCCATTGGAAGATCTCCAATTTACCACTAGTCATACATAAAAAACTCCTACTCTATTCCCCAGAAGTTCTGGAAATATCTCCGATCGCCAAATAATAAGTTGGAACCAACTAATTGACCCCATGATAAATACACCTACCCTGCACGATTGACAAAAACTTTAGACTGCGTCAAAGAACCCATTGGTTACTGTCAAAATTTTATCACACAAAGACATCACGCACAAGCCATGAGGCAAGTAGCAGAGTCTATCACTCAACAACACTCCAAGTCTACACTTCCTTTTATCAGACGTGCTTCACGGACTAATTCTCGACGACCACCGGGAATGTCAAGATTTACTCTTGTTTGCGCTTGTAGTGATGTAGGTGAAATCACCAAGGTCGATCTGGGGATCCGCCTTTATTACAAATTTTGAAGCAGCTAGAACTAGACAGTATTTCTACAATCAAAGGTCTGGATAATTGCTCCAGATATAGAAGAGTCCTCTGGCACATCCCAATACAAGAGGTACCAAAAAAGGTCCTAGCTATCCCATAATCAGAGCGAGAACGTCCACCAGAATTCCTTCCAGCGTGGACATAGCTCCCAGGTTTTCACCAAGTGAGTGAAACAAACTCTTCTCCCTCTACTCAAAAGTCAGCGTAAAAATACTGTTTAGCCTTCAAGATTGTAGAATACGGTGGTCTTCTCCACTCCATAGCCAAAAAACAAACCCTGATAGTCACGTAACATGTGACAAAAGGTTTCAGAATAAATTTAAAGAACAAAGATCTCACTCCTACACAATCAGCAGAAGGAGTAGGATTAATCTGGGATACACAACCCCAGACTATAAAACAAAGTCCATCCAATACCAAAAGTCTTCAAATATAACCATTCACAGTATTACATACCAAGACTGTAAACAGGAACTTTGATAATCCCCGATAGGCTCTTTAAAAAAATTTGGTTCAAAATTACAAGGCTCCTAAGCTTCCTCAGGCGGATGGAACTAATCTGACCAGGCAACAAAACCGTTCCGCAAACATCTCACACTTCCCTTCTATTCATCCCAAAGAGAATTCGACATCCCCTGGCGTTGCGGGGAAAAAATCTCAAGTAAAGGTAATCAATGACACATTGGCCAGTTCCACCTCCCACTTTTGGGGGATTGGACACAGTTGCTTCGAGCCTGATAGGGTGGCACTATCAGTCGTTCTGAAGTTAATCAGTCAAAGAAAATAGACAACCTTACGTCAGTGTCACACCAATACCAAAGAACTAACAGCCCCTCTATTTTCCCAAAGTTCATGCAACATCATTGACCTCCAGGTCAATGTCATACCAGACGGACACCATGACTTCTGTAATTTTCTTGGAGAAACAGGTCCCCACCCGGTCCAGCTTTCTCTAGATTTGCTCGGGTAAAAGATATGCTTTCTAGTCCAAAACATTTCCTATTAATCCATGCAACAACTCTACCAGGGTTCCCCAACCCGTAGACAGATATAACACTTGCAATATGGACATCCTCTAATCCAAGTGGCTACCATCCTGCGACAAGGAAGTCACAGATACACTCACTAGTCAATACACAGCGCCAACTCTAAAAAAGGATACTTCAAGCTTGAAACAATTTACACCTTGGATTGCAGGTCCAAAACCAGCAGTCTCCATCGGTTGCCTGGTCGCTGAAGCACCTAAATTTCTTATTGGACTTTAAAAGAGCTACAATTAACACACTTATAAACCACGTATCGTCATAAAGAAACCCTTCTTGACACGTACTAGTTTACCTCTGCCCCAGAAAGACCAACGGGGTTTGTTATGCAGGCTTGTGTTAAGCTCAGAGCCCCAAATCGCCATTGCTTCCTCAATGGTCAATCTCGAAGGACCTAACTTCATCAAAGTCTAGACCTTCTCCTGTGAGACCACATATGACAAGAAACTTAATAAGTGCATATTATCAAATGACCCTGACCATTAGCCAATGGGTCTCAGAACTGACATCCATGACAAGGTCTATCTAGTTTTGCTACTAACAAAGACTCTGTACATATTGTTACTACACCAGAGTAAGCACAACAAGGAACACCAGGAACATCTCCCCACACCTTTCTCTATTCCTGCCTTGACAAGAGCAAAGATACCCCATGCTCTATTCCCTGTTAACGCACTATATACCTACTCTAAGTCTATTATTCCTAGGAATAAGACACAATTGTGCTTCCCCCATGATGGTCAAATAAGGTGGGGAAAGAAAGTTTTAACATCCCTTTTGAAAAGATAATTAAGGAAGCTCAGGTGATCGCAAAATCCCATGATAGGCACATATGGTCCGCTACCATTAGTTTTCCTAAATGTTTTTTTCAGGGGAAGATATAACTCAGACGGGCCTGTCGGTCCTCTAGCAATGCGTCCCTAGCCATATACAGTATGTGTCGGTACATTTGGAGAAGTCACAAATTACCAAACATAGCTTTAGGGCAGGATGATGCCCTCCAAAGCCAATAGTAGATGGTTATGTTTATTCAAGGCCTTATTACCAGGGTGTAAGGTAATAGAAAGTGCGTCCTATCTGTCACCTTAAATGAAAAAGGGGGGGCACGTTAAGTCCAGGACAAGTTGGCAGGACACACAATCCGGAATGGATAACAAGAGTGCTATTACTGCACTAGATCTGTTATATAACAATACCCTTACGTTATTGCAACTATAAATGCATGACTTTATTTTAATTTTAATTTTGTGATATACAATTATCAGTATTCACACCTCAGTAGTTCTGTCTTTCCAAGATAAGGCTTCTTTAATGGTACCCGCCTTATACATCTTTTTCTTACAACTATACTCTTATAATTAGACACATGTCACAGTTTTCGGTTGGTCTTCCTAATAGATTCTCGCAGTTTAGCGTGATGAGCATATGTAGGTCCCTCCACCGGTCGTGATATTCTAGGCACTTACGTCATTGACGTAAGGAGCCACCAATAAATTACGGTTTTGACAACCCGTAAGGGAAGGAAGGAAAAACTAATATTTATTGGTGGCTCCTGGAGTCAATGACGAAAAGTGCCCTCCCACCATCCCCTTCCCATACACATGCTCAACTTGATATTACATTAGAGGAGGACCCTGGGAGGGACAGATAGCCAGCAGTGTATGGGAAACAGAGGAAGATCAGAGCGCGCGTAGGCGCGGTGTTCAAACTGTGTTAATTCTTTTCTTTTTATTTCCTACTTTTCAGTGGCTCCGACCCAATGACGTACCGTAGGAATGATTAAGGGGTACCCCCTATGATGATCTTGGTTCTCAACCGCCGTGACTAGGTGAAACCCGGGCTCAGAGGAGCCCGGAATGAGGCCATATTAACATAGGCACTTACGTCATTGACTCCAGGAGCCACCAATAAATATTAGTTTTTCCTTCCTTCCCTTACGGGTTGTCAAAACCATATTTTCTGTAAACCCATTTTTTTTTACGACGCACGATCTCGAAGGTATTTTTCGCTCTCCCGCAGTACTTTTTAGTGATCTTGTGTCTTCTACATCATTATTTAGAGCAGCGGGGGTCTGGGGGTGGCAGCCCCCATGTTAGGTTTGCTAACTCGGTGGTGGGCACAGCTAACTGAAAAGTTAGCTTCGATAACCGCTATAATCAGCTAACTTAAAACGTTAGCTTCGATAACGCTAAATCGCTAAATTGCTGAAGAAATTAGTGGAAGCCAACGATAACAGTTAACAGCTAACTTTTATCATATGAATTTAGCATTGGTTTGATTTTTTCCCTCTAAAACCCTTAACCTCTGAAGTGCGCATGGGGGGTATGAGACACCACACTCCTGTGCTGACGTATTTGAGCTGTTCCCATCACTAACATCGTTATTTTACCATAAATAGCATTAATACTTATCCATATGCGCCTATTATAGGTTGATTATAAAGGTATTAACCTGTTACAACAATAAAACAAGTGGAAACAGCGTTTGGATGGTCAAAATCGGCGATACAAGCCGGGAGTTACATAATGTATGGCTGAGGCAACCTCACTTCCCACCACTTTTCTCCACGTCTGGAGAGAGACTGTCGATCGATACTCTCTCTCTCTCTCTTGCACTCGCTTGCTAACAGTGATGACAATGCCCTGCTTGCAACTCGCTAATGTTAGCACGAAAATATACCACAGAATAAGGGAATAACAGGGAAAATAGGTGATAACTGAAGGAGGGGAGGAAAGTGGGGAAGGAGGGGAGGTAGAGGAGTGATATTTGGCATGGCCCAGGGGCAATAAAAAATAAAACATAAAACAAAAAATTAAATTAAAACAAAACAAAAACATTTTGGGGTGTTTTAAATGGATTTTTTTCCCCCTGACTCTTAAGAGTCTTCCCGCAGTCCGCCGGGGGAACTCTTAAGAGTCTTCCTGCAGTTCCCGGGTTAAACACAGACATAGAAAGCTAAAATTATAATATGCTGTAGGTTGTAGTTGTAGCTTACTGCTTAGACACAGCTTTCCAAAACATAGACTAAAAGAATCATAGAATGCCAACATCAGATGATTAATGAATGTGCATGTGCATCCTGTTGTACATAAATAATTTGAACAAATGAAATAAGCATTAGCTTACAATCAAATTTATTTGCATACATTAATACAAGACTGTTCAGAATTACTACTATCTATCTATCTATCTATTGCCTGACGCCGTGATCCCCGAAGGGGTGGCCACGAACGAACCGCCCCCATGCACCTCTGTCCCCAGTCAGTCGACGCCCCTCCCCCCAACCAGCACCGCCTTCGTTCATGTAGTTCCTCACTCCATCCTTCCACCTCATATTCGGTCTACCTCTCCCCCTCTGTCCCTCCACCTCGCTCTCATACACCCTCTTAGTCATTCTCTCGCTTTCCATATGGCCGAACCATCTCAAGTTGTTGTGATACTACTGTATCACAATATTTACGGACACTTAATCAAAATTAAATTCGATATATTAGCGAATAGCTAAAATTAAAATGTTTCTCTTGTGAGTAATGTACAACAGTGTCAGTATGCAATATCATAGGATCGATAAGACATTACTATCTATCTATCTATCTATTGCCTGACGCCGTGATCCCCGAAGGGGTGGCCACGAACGAACCGCCCCATGCACCTCTGTCCCCAGTCAGTCGACGCCCCTCCCCCCAACCAGCACCACCTTCGTTCATGTACTTCCTCACTCCATCCTTCCACCTCATATTCGGTCTACCTCTCCCCCTCTGTCCCTCCACCTCGCTCTCATACACCCTCTTAGTCATTCTCTCGCTTTCCATACGTTCCATATGGCCGAACCATCTCAAGTTGTTCCTTTTCACACTTTCCAGCACATCTACCTCCACACCACACCTCCTTCTTACTTCCTCATTAGTCTGTCTATCCCTCCATGTAACTCCGCACGCACTCCTTAAGTAATTCATTTCCACTGCTCTCACTCTTGGTCTGAGTCTCTCAACCAACGTCCATGCTTCGCTTCCGTAAGTCAGTGTCGGGATTACCACACTGTCATGCAAGGACTTCTTCACTTCCATACTGACCACCCTATTTCTTGTTACTGCTTTTAGCGTTCCTACAACCCTCTTCACCTGTTGTACCCTCTCCCGCACCTCTTCATCCATAGTCCCATCTTTACTCAACACACTGCCCAGATACTTAAAAGAGTTGACGATCTCCATAGCCTGACCGTTCAGCTTCACCTCACACTCTGTGACTTCACCCCTTTCGAAGACCATAACCTTGCTCTTCCCCGTATTTACCTTCAAATTCCGTTTTTCGCACACTGTTCCAAACTCATTTACCAGACCCTGCAACTCCCATTCATTATCACTCATCAGAACTGTATCATCCGCAAACAGCAGTATAGGTAGCTTCCACTCAATTCCCTCCCTCTTCAGCGATACACCAACATCCACTGCTCTTGATAGTATTTCTTTCATAACTCCATCCATATATACAGTAAACAACCACGGGGACATCACACACTCCTGTTTCAAACCAACATTCAGGTCAAAGAACTCACTCTGCTCACTCTCCACACGTACTGCCGCCTTTGCACCCTCATACATGCTCTTCACTGCTTTCAGCAACTTGCCCTCTACTCCGTATATTCTAAGTACTTTCCACAAACCTTCTCTATCCACTCTGTCATAGGCCTTCTCCAAGTCCATAAAGGCAACATACACCTTTTGTTTCTTCTCCAGATACTTCTCCACAACACAATTCAGGGTAAAAATCTGATCTACACATCCTCTTCCCTTCCTAATACCTCCCTGCTCGTCGCCTATCCATTTCTCCGTTCTCACTCTCACTCTCTCGATCACTACCCTACTGTATACCTTCCCTACTACGCTTAGAAGACATATTCCTCGGTGGTTACCACACACTCCTCTTTCCCCTTTGCCCTTATATAGGGGACTATTATGCCAGTCTTCCAGTCATCGGGTGCACTCCCCTTCTCCCATGCTAGTTTGCACATTTTCCATACCCATTCTATCACTATCTCACCACCATACCTCAACATTTCCCCACACACTCCATCTGTTCCTGGTGCTTTCCCCAACTTCACTCTTTTCATGGCTTCCCACACTTCTGACCTCCTGATCCCCACCTCCTCCTCCACTACTTCTCTTCTTCTCCCTCCCATACCATATCCAGCTATGTTTGCTGGCTCTTCATTCCTTTCATTTAGCAACTCACTGAAGTACTCCCTCCATCTTTCGACTCTCTCTTGCTTCTCGGCTAGCATTCTCCCATTCTTATCTTTCACACCCTTACTGTTTCCCTTGCTACCTTCCCTAACTTTCTTGACTTCTTTCCAGAACAGTTTCTTACTCTCCCTCCATTTTACACTCAGATTCCTTCCAAATTCCTCATCTACTCTTCTCTTACTTTCCTTCACTACTCTCTTCACCACCCTCTTACTCTCCACGTACCTCGCTCGTTTCTGTCTCTCGGAATCTTCATTCCCTCTGCTACCCAACCACTCTCTATATGCTTTCTTCTTTTCTTCCACAGCTATTCGTACCTCTTCTGTCCACCATGCTGTACCTTTCACTCCCCTCCCTCTTCTCCTCACTCCACACACCTCCTCACATGCTGCACAGATCTCATCCTTAAACACCTTGCTCATCTCCTCCACTTCCTCCATAACTTCCAGGTCGAACCCACCTAGTCGTCTTTCCACTGCTCTCCTGTACTCCTCCCTGATTTCCTCCTCCTGCAACCTCTCCACCCTCCTCACCATTCCACCCTCCTCTCGCCTCCCTCCTGCTCTCCTCACCCACTTCTTTTGTATCCTAACCTTAGCTACCACTACATAATGATCAGACAGACCCCCTCCAATACCCCTATACACCCTAGCATCCATCACAGATTTCTTCATTCGTTCATCCACACATACATAATCAATCAATGACTTTCGTTCCACCACTGTCTTATCCTTCATCGTCAACATCCGTTTCCACGTGTACCTGTGGATCATTCTGTGTCGGAAGAAGGTGTTGGCTATCCACAGCCTCCTCCCCATTACTAGACATTACTAGATAGTAAATAATATAACAAATATAGTAATTATGATTGATTATTTATGATTATGACTTATTATTCATGAGTCAGGACTCATGAGCTATGTAACGACACTTCTGTCGAATAGATTTTTTTTGTATTGACAGTAGAACAAAATCAATAAGCTTAACCCCTTCAGCACCATGATGCCCGCTTACCTCTGAATTTAGATTGAGTAATCTAGGTTACGTTAGGTTGATCTAGATTAAAAAGAATGGAATCGGCTTTCTTTTGAGTTTTGACACACTGGTTAGGTTAGTTGGTTTGGTTGAATTTCAGTTTTTCATTTAATGTTATGTTTTTTACTGCTTTTACCTCTCAGTTTCCCTGTCTATCAGTGCCACATTTTAAAATAGAAAAATAATGGGTAAATATGAAATTCCGATTATTCCGCTAATAATCACAAATCAGAACACCCTAAACAAATTTTATTGTTGTTGAAGATGTAATTATTTTATACTAGCCCTCTGGGCCTAAGCCCTCATAGGGCTAGTGTTCGGCGGGGAGTTAGTAAGTCAAGTCATATAGGTCACTGGTCAGATGTCATTATATAGATTGAGAGCTTTCAAGAAATGACAAGTAAACAAGTTTTGAAATTTATTAAGAAATAGGAATATAATTTCATAAACTTGATAATTATCGACTTGTTAATCTTGGTTATTTTATCTGGATAGGTTAGATTAATATAGGTTTGGCAAGATCAAGTTAGGTTAATCTGGTTAAGTTAGGTTAATCTGGTTAGGTTACGTTAATCTAGGTTAGGTTGGGTTGATATATTTAGTATAGCCTACAGTATTTTAATAAAAAAAAAATAATAATATATGAATAAATAATATAAAAATAATAAAATTACCTTAGTGCTTAAGTGGATAGTTCACCAGCCAGTAGTCAAAACAATAACAACTATTCCAAAGTAATAGTAGGCTATTCTTACAGTAGATCCTTACAGTAGAAACATCTTTCAGTAGTACTCAACACACACACACTCGCATATATAAGTATATAACAATAAAATATATAAAAACATATATATGTAAACCCAAATAGATGCCTCAACAATTTATGGTAAAATTTTGAAAATGTAATGTAATTTTTCAGTAGCGAATTTCTCAAGTCGGCGCTAGGCTCACAACACTTAATAAAACAAAAAATTGTCGTACAAGTCAATCAAGAGTCACGTTTAGAGTTATGAAAGTATGAGTCGTCACTCGTCAGTCAATGACTCAATAATAATGTATGCTGTCACGGTAACCACTAACATTCACTCCTGGTAGCGGTAGGCCTACTAATATGCTTGCCTGCCTGCCTAGGACTGAACAGGAGAGGCGAGCAGAGGCCGCCAACACGAGAACAGGCCAGCACCTCACACGAATAGAACGTGTCCAGAGATTCGTCTACATGTGAATGTGCCGTGAATCCGTGATATAGTCAGTGTAATTATTATTATGTTTATATGAGATGCCGAAGCCTTCAACCAGGGTGCAGAAACACCAACAAGATGAATCCACACAAAACACCTGGAGGCACTGGAGAGAGACTACAGCAACAAAGAAGGAAGGAAAAACAAATACAAAATAAACAAAATAAAAGATATATTGAACACAAATTCAATGAATGAATGTTGCAATTATATACTCACATAAGTACACTAGGTGAAATTTTAGGGTTTGCAAACATTTTTGACCAATAATTTTTTTTTTTTTTTTTTTTTACCAGTGAATGCACATGATCGTTATCGAAGATACAGTTAGCGGTAGTAAATTGAGCGGAAGCTAATCGGTCCACTAACTTAAAAGCTAACCAGCTAACGAACATTTTAGCTTCGCTATTAGCTGTTAGCTGATTAGCGGAAACCGTGCCCACCACTGGTGGTTAGGTTAGGTTAATGACAATATTGTCATCAGAGGAGGCGGGTGATTGGTTTGTTTACGTTACCCGGCGTCTGCCGCGGTCCGCGAGTGTCTACCTCGCTGACTCTCATTTTCAATGGAAACATTGATCTAACATGACATATTACTTAACTTGGGGGCTGCTTTCCCCAGACTTTCACAATTCGAACATCAGTAGGGCTTCCTGAATATGGTAAGACTAAAAAAGACTCAGTTTCGAAAGGAAAACAATGAAAAAATAGGGGTTGTATAATTGTAGATTTACCCAAACGCATCCTTCCAACGCTCTAGTCGTTCTGCTTCCCCAGCTAGCTCTAGTAAGACGTCTCAGAAGAAACATAAACGTTCAAGTCCTAAACTTAAGCGGACTAAGAGAATAGCCTTAGAACCTTCTTCAAATCCTTCAGGCCTTACTAATACTAGTAGCCTACTGTACAGCTGAGACAGTAGTCTTGTCAGACAGCCCCTTTAGCACACCTGTCCTGACCTCCCCTCCCAAACCTACTGTTTATAACCCTCCCACAGTGTCATTAGCACAGATACATTCTTTTCTGCCAGTCTTTGAGATACGTCGATTACAAAGACAATATGATCCGATTGATCATCCGGAAGTGATAACCATCCAGGCTGACATTCATCATTCTGCTAATTCACCTGCCAAACCTTTGATTCTTATAGTTTCAATGACGATTAGGGATGAATAGGACTTAGCTATGCCTATTCGCTTGGAGTCTGTCATGAGTTTATCTGAGGTAGAACCTCCAGCTAAAGTTAACCCGGCGAGTGAGCGCAGGGTGTAGTGAACACCACAGTTCTGGGCGGCAATATTAAGCTCCATTCCTGCCTATAATCTTCATTTTACGATAAATATCATTATTACTTATTCATATGCGCCTATTTTACCTTTAATATGAAGATAGTAAACTGTAACAACAATAAAACAAGTGGGAATATCATTTGGATGGTCAAAATTGCGAATTGTTAGCGAGCAGTTCATTCATCAATTGTGAGCCAGCCGGCCTCACACCCTCTTCTCTCTAGGGTTGAAGCAGTACTGACTTATTCCCTCACACTCTCACCTTACGTAACACACACATGACCACAGCCTAGGATCGGTTTGGAGATGTTTACACTAAAATATACCAATGAATAAGGGAATAACAGGGAAAATAGGTGATAATTGAAGGGGACGGGAGGGGGAAAGGAGGGGATGTGGAGGAGTGATATGAGGTATGGAGGGGAAAAAAAAACATGTTATAAGTGCTACTGAGGCCTTTTAAAAGTTTTTTTTTTAGGCCTTACCTCTTGTTCCTCGCCCTTGCCCACCAAAACCTCTTAAGGGTGTTCTCGCTGTTCCCGGGTTAATATTTATGATGACATATTAGACTCTCAGGGAGAGTTTAGCCAAGGTGAAGGTTATGATGTGGGCCAGGGAAACTATGCTGATGAATAGTACTATCTAGGGGTGCACCGGATAGTAGATTTTGCTATCCGGCCGGATACCGGATAAGCCGAATATCACAAAAATTATCCGGCCGGATACCGGATAATAAACAAATTTGATTTAGACTAAAGATAACTGGCTACTTACCAAAGATACCATAATTTGTTATCTTCTGTAGCCTATTATAACTAATTGCACTAAGATAATTTGCATGAACTTCATATAACCTAGTTATAGGCCTGTAATTTTTTCGATATTGAACACTTTTCTTGAACATACAATTATTTTTTCATCTCCTCCAGTCTCCAGTCTTGCATTCATGCTAATTTGAATGTCAACAAACTTTAGGAATTTAAAATTCATAATTTAACCCCTCAGATCCGGCTATGTATTCCATACCGAAACCCGGGGGTTTTGGCCGAAAAACGTCTACGCCTAGGCTACCGTATCTTTGTTATTTTGACTGTTTCCGCATTCCCGCGCATCCCCAAGCGTAGATGTGTTTCGTACCTGTAGAATGGCGTTGAGTAGAGCTCTCTAAGTCAACTGGTTCAGTTGTGATGACGATTTCCGTGGAGATAACTTTGTGGCGATATCAGCCACTTTACACTACTTTTCACTACTTAACAATAACATACAGGCACACACGAATAAGGACGCCTCTCCTTCTTGTGGTCGGAGATGCGCGGCGGCGGTCCAACCGGCTGTTGTTTACATGCGTCGGACGGACGCCTCGCACACCAAGCTTACAGACTTTCAAGCTGCCGGTGCCTCAGAGCCCTTCCGGGTTCCGCGGGGGTGTTTTTTATGGATGCCTCAGAGCCCAACCGGGTCTGAGGGGTTAAGGCTAACAATGAAGAAAACAGTTTTGATATCAGTTCCGGGTAGTCTGTAGTCAGTTCTGTATGTTACGCATAATAAGTTTCCCTCACCCATGGTTATCATTTCTGTATTCTCACTTCAATTGAGGAAATACTGTATGACCCCCCTCCCCGTTTTTTGTCTGTGCATGAACGAGACAAAAGGAAATGCTGCCTGTAACAAGGGTCGCCCCTAAAATTGAAGAGTGATAGGGAGCCAAATTCAAAATCTGGACGCACAGAGCTTGAAACAGTTTTTAAGTCATAGGAGAAGGGAAATATAGATTGATGGAGAGAGTTCCAGAGTTTACGTGTTGATTAAAAGAAAGACAGAAAATCGGTTGGACAGAATAGGGGTGGCAATGTGTTGAAAGGCGGATGCCCTCCACTCTCTGTAAGGGAGAGAATTCTGAAGAACACCGATTATCGTAATAGCGGCAGAAGAGTAAGAGAGATGCAACATTGTGGTGTGTAGTGACTCATGAGAGATTGTATGGAATTAGTAAGAGGCGGTGAGTTGATGGAACGAAATGCTTTTGACTGTACCATTCCGAATAGTGCGGTATGGGTGGAACCTCCCCACACATACAAACAGTACTCTATACATGGGCACACTGTGCCCCTGTACAGAGCAAGAATCTGTGTGGGGTAAGAGAGCCCACCCAACTTCTGGGAAACTGTTTTTAGCAAGAGTGGTTATATGGACTTTCCAAGAAAGATCAGAAGAAAAAGAGACACCAAGACTAGAGAGAAGAGAAGGGTTGATTTGTGTGTTGTTGAAGAGTATGGGATAGTCGTTTGGAATAATGTAACGAGTATAAAGATGAAGAAATTGGGTTTTGGAAGCATTGAAAGTAACAAGATTTTCTCTGCCCCAATCAGAAATAGTTGATAGATCAGAAGATAGGCGTGCTATGGCCTCATCACATGAGTTTTGGGGTGATTGTATTGTGGGACGTTGTAGAAAACTACAGTAGTTAAATAGAGTAAGGTAGGGTCATCAGCATATGAGTGGATACGACTAGATGAATTAATGAATATTAGAAATATAACTGGAGATAGGAGAAAGCCCTGAGGTACACCAGAGTTGATAGGTTGAGAAAGTGAGCGATGGCCATCCAAAACTGCAGGTATGGAACGGCCAGTAACAAAATTATAAAGAAAGGCACAGATAGAGGGATAGAAGCCGAAGGAGAGTAGTTTGGAAATAAGTTATTTGTGTCAGACTCTATCGAAGGCTTTCACTATGTCTAGTGGAATAAAAAGGGTCTCACCGAAGTCCCAAAAGGAGGATGACCAAGATTTAGTAAGACAAGAAGGGAGATCATCAGTAGAGCATCCTTTAAGGAAACCATACTGGCAATCTGAGAGAATATTATGGGAACACAAATGCTTAAGAAATTTGGAATTGAATAGTTTCAAAAAATTTTAGAGATGCAAGAAATGAGAGCAAGTGGACAATAGATTGAGGGTTGAGACCGGTTACCCTTATTTTGGACAGGTTGAATGAGGGCAAACTTCCAGCAAGAAGGGAAGATGTTAAAGAAAAGACAGAGATGAAATAGTTTGCCTAGGCAGGGAGTCAGCATGGAAGTACTGTACATTTGTTTTATTACAACAGGGCTAACATCATATGGTCCGTACGCTCAAGTATGTTAGAAATATAGACAAGTACAGTATATGCCTAGCAGTATTAACAGGTAGGGTAATTATTAAACAAAGTTGAGTAAACAATCTAATTCCCAAAGGACCTAGTGCAGCAAAGTTGCAAACTTAATAAGTTCCTTTCAGGTCCAATATAGGATCTGTTTGTACTATTAACCCTTGTCTAGCGGGGGGTTTTGGGCTTATTTGGGCATATTCAGGCCCTCCTGAATGATAAATCAAGTATCTGCATGAAAAAAAAATCATTTAGCAAAAAACTAGCCGCTAAAAGCTTCAAAATGAGACCAGAACGAGCTACGTAGCACTCGTGGTTCTCATACAGTGATACCAGTAACATGGGAGTTTAGCGTATAGCGGCATATTTTCCCAGCTATGCTCACTACTGGCTACACTGCCGGCCTCTCAAGAACACAGGGAACATGAGTTAATGGGCGGCGGTAAGCCCTGGGAGTCGGCTGTCTGGCCCGCTGTGCTCCCGGCCATTTGCACTCGATTTTAACCCTTTAAAAGCCTTAATAATTCTCCTAACTTGCTGCAAATTGGAGCCGGACTTAAGTCCGGCCCCGATCTTTAAGGGTTAAACAAAGTTGAGTAAACAATCTAATTCCCGAAGTAAGGACCTAGAGCAGCAAAGTTGCAAACTTAATATGTTCCCTTCAGGTCCAATTGGGAGGTTTGGCGGTACGCCAAACCTCCCAATTGGACCTGAACCTACCAACCTACCAAACCTACCAACCTACCAACCTACCAAATAGGAAAACCTACTATTTGGTAGTAGTCTTGGAAAATCCAATGTCAAGGTTATTAACCTAATTGCAATGACGACTTGTCTATTTTGACTGCTATGTCGTCATTCCAACCGCGGTTAAGAAGAAAACGTCTAGAGTCTACTCCTTATCTTGCTCTAGGAGACGTTGTACATTAACCAAAACTACCACCGAAGGTGAAAAAAGCATAGAAGAGAAGAAAAAGAGGTTTACCTTAGTTACCGCTTAAGGCCCATCCCGTGTTCCGTCATGTGCAGATCCCTGTCGGACGTGCGCATGAGCGACCCTCTCTTGTCATCACATCTCACGTCAGCAGAAGAACGCGGATGGGCAGGGGTCCGGCGTGAGGGAGGGTATTATGTACGTTGGATTTTCCAAGACTACTACCAAATAGTAGGTTTTCCTATTTGGTAGGTTGGGAGGTACGTCAAACCTCCCAATTTGTTAGTAGTCTTGGCAAATCCAACGTCAAGGCTGCATAACAAATAGGAGGAGGACATCCAAGCCCAACCTACCAAAAAAAACCAATGCATAAAACAAAATTACGAATGACAAAGACACAATTTAAACAAGAGAGTTTAATAAAAGAGTGAAAAACTGAGGAGTAGCTAAAAAGAACAGTTTTAACACATGCCCGTCATTCATAGTAATGCAAAAACATAGACTTGTCTGAAACCAAAAAGGTACTGTACCCAAACTCCCTTTTCTTCAAAAACCAACAAAAACACTGAACACAAGAACAAAACACAATTTTCAATGTGGCAAAAACACTTATGTACTGGAACAATACATAATCCCAAACTTGCAATCCAGTGTTGCAAACCCGTACACCCCCCCCCCCCCCTTTGTCAAATAAAACAAAGGAAAAGAACGAGGGACAAGGGGGGAAGACCAGGGATCTTCGCCAGAGCACCAGGAAACACGACCCCCGAGAGCAAACACCGGCCGAGGGGGTCGAACACTGGACACGGAGAGGTAGGAGATGAAGGAATTGAGAGAAGACCACAAAACCGCTGAGGCGATGGCAGGTAAGGATCGACGTGGCAGGAACCGGAAGGAGGCAGCAAAGGATCTGACACCGTGCGCAGAACCCCTACAAACAGGGTGACGGGCATGAACGGTCCGACAAACGTGGCGGCCCATCTGCACCTGCGAGAGCCTCCCACCTGTCCGAGGAGACACCCACACAGCAGTACCCGAAGGCGGCGCCACAGACGCAACAGAGGAGTGCAAGGCTGACACCGGGCACAACACATGGCGAGGATGCCCACGCCGTAAAGCCTGGACGGCGAAAGGCTGGAAAACGGGGGCCTCCCTCCCATGCGTGGTAACAAAAGGAGGGGAGGAGGCGAACGAGACGCCATGCAAGGACGGGGAGAATCGCACGCAGTCCCGGGGCCGTGACAAGGCCGCTAGTGCAGACACCCGATCCCCAGTGGCCAGAGCGACAAGGAAGAGTGGACGCCCGAGCAACGGAACCGGCGTAGCGGCCCTTGTATACGTGGGTGAAGCCAGAAGGACCAGAGCCCGCCCCAGATCCCACTGCGGAGGGACCTGGCGCGGAGGCGGTCGAACCCGGAAGGCAGCCGTCAGGAAGGAATCCAGCTCCTGTGGCGGAACGACCAGCCCAGCGACGGACCCAAAGACCCCCCGGACGGCAGACAAGTGGGTACGTATAGCGTCGACTTGAAAGCGACGTGTACGGAAGAGGTGAAACAAGGAGCGTAGGACGAGGGAAGGAGAGCCAACTGGCAGGCGAGTGGCCTGTAGCCACCTAGTAAAAGACCTCCAGCGGGACCCGTAAGTCCCCCAAGGAGAAGACGGCCAGGAACGCTGCAGGAAGCCAGTCAGGGCCCGGCCGGGGACCGGGAGCCACCGGGCCTCATGAACAAGCACGATGCGAAGGCCAACGAGGTCCGCAGGTCCCCAACCTAGCCCAAGTGGAAGCCGAAGACAGGTAGAGGGACCGGACTCGGGCACCACCGCGGCAACCGGGCGGACCAAGTCCGTGCCGGCCACAGAGGCGCGAGGAGCCAGACGCAGCCGTGGTACAGCCGCAGCTTCGCGAGGACTGGGCACATCAACAGCGCGTCTGGTGGCGGAAAGATGTATATCGACCGCCACCTGTACCAGGCTACCAGAAAAGCGTCCGGACCCCCCCCCGGAGTGCGAGGCCTGAGGGAGAGGTCCAGAGGCAACTGGCGCGGCACCCCCGATGCGAACAAGGCGACCTCCGGAACACCTCAGGAAGCCGCGAGGTCGGCGAACACAGTCCGTTTCATCGCCCATTCTACAAAAACGCCCTGCCCTCTCGACAGGGCGGCCGCCCACAGCGTGGCAGGCCCGGGCAGGGAGGAGGCATGCAAGGAGAAAGGGTGTCGGTTCGCGAGGAAGAACAACTCCACCGAGACCCCCAATAGAGTCAACGACCTGGAGGACCCCCGCATAAGGAAACATGGGACAGCTTGTCTGAGTGTCCAACCCGAAGGCCACCGACTTACCCCGAAGGGCCAGCGCGTGGTCCCGCAGGAAGAACAAAGGAAGCAACAGTCCGAGGGCATAGACGGGTAAGTGAAGGGAGACCCACCCATCGGCCGGGAAGTGGACGTCCCAGGTTCGATCGGGAACCTCACCCAACCTCGCTCGACGTATCTGTGGCTACCCAGACCGTCGGCGGGGGGGCGGTCCAGGGCACAGCCACAGAGAGCGAGCCCCGAGCAACCCAGCGACCGAAGCGTCTGCGAACGGTACGCGGGAGCGGCAGGAGCCGATCCATAGGGGCAACGGAAACACCGCGGTGCCCATGAGGAGGAGGCGGCGTAGCCAGAGGCTCCCTAAGGGAAGGGGCAGAGCGGCCCAATGCAGCGAACCCACGAACGAGTCCCAGAGCCACGCCGGGAGGGAGACCGAGTGCAACACGGCGAAGACCTTCCACCGAAGGTGCACCGCGGCCGGCAGACCCCGGGTCACCGTAGCGCCGGACAAAACCCATGCGAGACCGACCCATGGCACGACACGCGACGGGGTCAAGCGTGACTTGGGAACATCGAAGGGGAACCCTAACCGTGCGATGTTGCGAACGACTGTGAGGGCGTCGCCAATGCACAGTCCTAGGGCGTCGGAAACTACCAACCAATCGGCCAAGGAAAACAGGATCTGGAGCCCGCTCCTGAGGAGAGGACCCAGAGCCTGCCCCACTAGTGCGGAGAAGATCTGCGGCGCGATGTGGAGACCGAAGGGAAGGCCGTCGAACAGGAACACACGATCGGAAGTCCGAACGGCCAAGAATCGCTGGAAGCGAGGATGGAGAGGAACGAGCCAAGACGCATCCTGGAGGGCCAGCGACACTACCCACGACAGAGGGCACAGGGCCAGGCGTACCAGGGGTACCGGCAGCATCCGAAACCGTGTGTGCACGATGTGCCCGTTGAGGGCCGACAGATCTACCACCGGTCGCATCGCGTCGCAGTTCGTCGACGGTACCAGAAAGACACGGGAGAGGAAAACCGGGTGACCGGCGGTCAACTCCCTCGACGCTACCCAGCTCGGGCATGGAAGTGAACACGTGGGCCACCTCTGAAGAGATGGGCCGGCGTCGGTGACAAGAGCGGAGTGGGGGTCTGGACGTCCACCTCCAGGCGAGACCCCTCCGCGCAACCCGCCGCCCCCAACGTCCCTCGCGGCTACCGAGGGGCGCAAGGGCGAAAAGAACCCGAGGGAGCACCCGAGAGGAGGGGAGCGACCCGGTCGGCCAGGCGAGAAGGAGAACAAGGAGGCCGACCCAGAGAACTACACATTGTGTTGACGTGGAGGTACCCCCGGTACGGGCCGTGCGGGCATGAGCGCCACGTTGACCTCCTCTACCCCCCCCCCAGGCCGGCGCGGGGCTGACCCCGTCGAAGGGCGGCCGGAAGTGGAATGCCGGCCAGCCCCGACACGGCGGGGATGAAAGGGGCAAGAACAGAAGTGCGAGGCGGAACCGACGCACTGGCCTGCAACGTCCCAGTCCTGCGCCCGTGCAAGGCGGCAGCACTTGCAGCAGCACCCCGAAGAGGACCGGCAGAAGGACGGGATTGAGAAGACCCCGCGCGCGACACAGCACGTCGGTGCGTGACGTAAGCAGGGTCCGCAACGACACAGCGCGTCGTCGCGTGTCGGAAGCAGGGGCCGCCGACAGAGAAGCGTAGCATTCCCAAGCATCCTGCTTAAAAAAAAACGACGTATATAGCGCAGAGTACAACAAACCCTGACGAATATCCAAGGGGGCCGGCTGGCAGAACGAGGACCGTACCGTCGGGCGTTGCCGAGTTGCCGCGCACAAAACCGCCTTCAGCTCGGGAACCAAAGACACCGCGAGCCGAAGGTGGACCCGCTGAACGCGGTCCAAACCCTCGCGAAGATCGCCTGGCGCAGACGCCTCGAAAAGCCGCAGGTGGTGAACAGACGTCTGGAGGGAACCTAAAGACAAGACAATAAGTCCGTCACCCTTTGTCGCAAGGGAAAAACCTGGGCGACAGAGGGCCGATCTGGGTGAGAGAAGAACGGGGTAGCAATAGAACAAAGTTCAAGAACGGGCGCGCTCATCCAGGACCACAACGTGCCGTCCAACCCACCGACAGACACAAGAGGAGGCAAAATCAGTGATGACTCCGGGGGAGGGACTGAAGGAGAGCCGTCGACGGATCGGTGTGTGAAGTTGAAGGCCTCAGCAAACCAGGCCTCCAATGGGAGAGGGTGACCGAGCATGATGGCTAAGCCAGGCGTACCGGCGTCGCACAAACCCGTCCCATAGGAGGACAGACCCGTCAACACAGCCAGGGACTGAACAGCCGGAAGGACGTCAGGGCGGCTGAAGTCTGACCAGAGCGTAGGCCTGCAGAAGGGAGGGGGACCGTAGCAGGGGTAGGTAGGGTGAGGCGCTGAGGGTGAGTCACCGCCAAGAAGCGCGAGAAGAGGGAGTCTGCCATCGACTCCAAGCGCCCGTCGAAGCGTGACACAACCCAGCCCTGCATAGCCGACAATCGATCCGAGAGAGGCGACCCCCCCCCCAGATTGGTCAGCCCGCAGGGGCGAGCGTGAGAGGGAGCGAGACCCACGACACGAACCTGCAGCGTCGCGGCCCAAGGAAGGCGAGCGACGACGGTTGTGTCGCCGTTGAGGGACTCATCCCCGATCACGAACGGCCGAGGGGGAAACAGCCCCACCCCCTCTTCCAGCGACACGTCAGCTCCTGAGGAAGGGGACCCCGAAACCTCGCGAAACCCCACCGAGGCAAGAGGAGGGGTACCCCCTTGGCGAGACGGTAAGCAAAGGTCAGGAAGAGAAGAATGAGGAGGAGCAGGACGACGGGAGTGGGAAGGCTGGCCGGGTGAAAGGAGGCCAGAAGGAGCTGCGGGGGGAAACAGAGCAAGGATCCCCGGGGCTGAGATAACAGGGCGGCCCGACACCGAGGCGGAGGAGGGAGGGACCTCCACCGTGGGACGAGACCGTGAAGGAAGAATAGGCACTGAAGCAGGTGAAGTAGGAGAAGCAACGACATCCAGGCGGACCCTCCTGGACAGTGAAGGAGGAGGGAGCAGAGGGCCAGCTACAGCATGACCAACCGCGCGCGGAGAGGACAACGTAAGAGGAAGTCGTCTGGGCTGGGGAAGCGGGCGGAAGGGAGTAGAGCCCCTATCCGTAGAGGCCAGGGGAGGGCGCACAGGGGCAGAGCCGCTAACCCCGGCCTCAGTGCGAGAACCATGACGAGGGCGATGGGTGTCGTCAAGGCGATCAGGAGGACGACGAGGGGCAGTAGAGGACGGACGACAGGCGAGCGAGAGCGTGGACGGAGCTGGGGAACCCCCCGACGATGGGACGACCGGCTGCAGGACCCAGGGGAGAGGGCCCGAGCAGGGAGAGGGCCAGGTGAACGGCCTTCAGTCGGGTCAGGGATACCCAGGGCGACGCGGATCCGGTCGGCAACAAAGGCCCACAGTCCTAATGTGGCGGGAGACCATCGTCCACACCGACGGAAGGGAAGCAGAGGCCACAGCCGCCGCCGAGGAACCAGGGCCATGGTGCAGCACATCCACCAGGGCCAGACACGTGCCACACAGAGCAGGGAGGTAGGCCGTAGAGGACACACAGAGCGAGTGGCGCAAGCAGGACTTGTGGCTCTCCAAGCACGGGGAGCGACAACCAAGGCGAAAGCAAGGCAGCCTACCTGCACTAGAAGAACACACACCATAATCAGCACGTCGAAGGAGTAAGTGGAGAATGTCCAAGAAGAACCAGGGAAGGAGCATGGGAGCACAGAGGTAGGTGAGGCGGGCGGCCGAGGCGGAAGAGCACTAGCAGAACCTGCAAAGATGGAGAAAGTGTTAACCACCACTCAACATCTTACATGCAGGGCCTATAACACCAGTAAAGTGCATACACCAATATAGTATCAGGCAACAAGATGACATAAAAAAAGTCAATAGTGAAAGCCAACTATTACCGCAAATTTGCGGGCCAATGGAGGCATAACCGTATCGACACCACCCTCCTGCAATTTTGCGGGACCCCCCAACGATCTCCGCAAATTTGCGGGGAGCCGAAACGTCCCAGAGGACCGAATCGAGCTCCCGCAAATTTGCGGGACCGGCCGAGATGGTCCGGCGCCGAAAAAAGCGAGAGGAGCGTCTAGGGAATACCAAAAAAGGCCACAAAAAATGCGTCATCTCCTTATGAACTCCAAGCAATGATGGCCATCAAGCTGAGCAGTGTCTTCCTTGAATTTATCCTGACTCAACCGGTAAAGGGAGAGGCAAGGAAGACACACCAGGGGAGAGGAGGCACATCCCCCAGGAACCACCCAACCCACAGAGATAGAGCAAAGCCCATGAGGAGAAGTGGCAGGGAGGGTGGTTTCGCACAAACAGGGGCCCCCGTGAGGTACCCCTGGATTGGGCAAAAGACTATGAAAGGATGGAGGTGAAACAGGAAGAGAAAACAAAAACCAGTAAATGAAACTGGTGAGAAAAAGGGTGGCCTAGCCGTGAGCAGAGAATGTGTCAGGGGCGAAAAACCCTGTGGTGTGAAAGAGGGGCCCCCGTGGGGTACCCCTGGAGTATCACGAACCACCTGTCGCCCAGGCCCTTGAGACACAGTGAAGGACTCGAAAGGGGGGACTCGGGAATAACGCTAATAATGCGGCCGACACAAACTCTACAAACAGCACCGCCACCAACGAAATCTCAGATTGTTTACCAACGGTACACCTAGGCTATGAAAAAATGAAAACTCATAGGGGCATAGCAATTCCTGAATGAGAAAACGAGCTAGGCTAAATTAAGCTAAAAGCTAAACTATGCCCAGACTAACAGGAAAAAAGAATATGAAAAGAGAAAGAATGAAAAACATACGAGGAACGCCAGGCGCCCCCGTACCTTCGGTAGGCTATTTCCACACGCGTCTCCATTATACACACTTAGGAGCCCATTTACGTGTGCCCTAGATCACGTAACATCTGTCTAACAAAAAAGAAGGCCAGATAAGCCGAAACGAACCTAAACAGGGTGAATTAAAGGAGCACAACAAAAGCGACTTCATTCAATGGAGCGCGTGAAAAAATGATGACAAGAGAGGGTCGCTCATGCGCACGTCCGACAGGGATCTGCACATGACGGAACACGGGATGGGCCTTAAGCGGTAACTAAGGTAAACCCCTTTTTCTTCTCTTCTATGCTTTTTTCACCTTCGGTGGTAGTTTTGGTTAATGTACAACGTCTCCTAGAGCAAGATAAGGAGTAGACTCTAGACGTTTTCTTTTTAACCGCGGTTGGAATGACGACATAGCAGTCAAAATAGACAAGTCGTCATTGCAATTAGGTTAATAGCCTTGACGTTGGATTTGCCAAGACTACTAACAAATATAGGAACCTGTTTGTACCACTTGGGCTGTTGTATCATCTGCCAGTTGAGTCACAACAGTAGTCAGAGCAGTAGTGCTCATTGATGGTCATACATTCAAGGTTGTGACTGCAAAATCAAACTTAATTACTCAGATTTTTACATAGTACAAGTTTCATTGAAGTGATTTGTTTCTATTGTTAATATCCGGCTTATCCGGCCGGATAAGATAAATATCCGGCCGGATACCGGATAATTGCAATATCTGGCCGGATATGTTATCCGGTGCACCCCTAGTACTATCCTGACTCTTGGGATCAAGAGCCTCCTTACATAGAACAGCCTCTCTCCCAACCTGCTCCTTCAGATCAGGCTGAACCCTCTCTGCAGCATATTTTGTCTGTGGTTCAGGAATCGATGGATAAGATGCAATCCAATATGAGTTAACTCATGGACACTAAACTCCATGGTGTTTTATCTGACCTTCAAAATTTACATCCATCAGCCTTGAAACCACCAGTAGTGACTACTGTACCTTTAGCTCATGCCCCTATTAAACCTAGACCACAGTCCCCTAGTCTGTTCCGAGCTCTCCCTAGTACGTCAGAACAACCAGTGCCACTCATTCCGCCTATTTTTGTTATATCCCATATTACACCAGCGGCTCTTGAAGTGGACCCGGAGGTCCCTAAGAAGCCTCTACCATTACTCTATTGCCATCGAAGGCAATGGCAACGTGTTCCATGCCAAACTCTGACTGATGCAGAGACGGTCTCCTGATTCTTTCCCAGTACCCGGTGACTGGGTAATTGAAATTAATGAACACAGGCACTTGAAGGCTAGGCACAGTGAAGGCAGAGTTTTGGATGTGGTAGTTAGTCCATTTCCTTCTATTCATGATGCTAAATATTTTGTGTATAATGACATACATGCCCCAGCTGTTCCCTCAGGTAAACAATTAAAGCCGTGGTCGGACTTTAACAAGAAGGACGGCCATAACGCCTTAAAACTTTTAGCCACTTTATGTAAGACAGGATGCATTACTCAGATGAGCGAGTCCCAGATCCCTATGGTAGCTGTGTCTGACCTAGGTCATGGGCCATGGACGGAATGGGCAGCAGAGTCTAAGAAATTTTACTTAGGATGTACTGAGTGGTGAGGTTGCAGGAGGAGGAAGTCAGGGAGGAGTACAGGAGAGCAGTGGAAAGACGACTAGGTGGGTTCGACCTGGAAGTTATGGAGGAAGTGGAGGAGATGAGCAAGGTGTTTAAGGATGAGATCTGTGCAGCATGTGAGGAGGTGTGTGGAGTGAGGAGAAGAGGGAGGGGAGTGAAAGGTACAGCATGGTGGACAGAAGAGGTAAGAATAGTTGTGGAAGAAAAGAAGAAAGCATATAGAGAGTGGTTGGGTAGTAGAGGGAATGAAGATTTCGAGAGACAGAAACGAGCAAGGTACGTGGAGAGTAAGAGGGTGGTGAAGGAAAGTAAGAGAAGAGTAAATGAGGAATTTGGAAGGAATCTGAGTGTAAAATGGAGGGAGAGTAAGAAACTGTTCTGGAAAGAAGTCAAGAAAGTTAGGGAAGGTAGCAAGGGAAACAGTAAGGGTGTGAAAGGTAAGAATGGGAGAATGCTAGCCGAGAAAAAGAGAGAGTCGAAAGATGGAGGGAGTACTTCAATGAGTTGCTAAATGTAAGGAATGAAGAGCCAGCAAACATAGCTGGATATGGTATGGGAGAGAGAAGAAGAGAAGAAGAGAAGTAGTGGAGGAGGAGGTGGGGATCAGGAGGTCAGAAGTGTGGGAAGCCATGAAAAGAGTGAAGTTGGGGAAAGCACCAGGAACAGATGGAGTGTGTGGGGAAATGTTGAGGTATGGTGGTGAGATAGTGATCGAATGGGTATGGAAAATGTGCAAACTAGCATGGGAGAAGGGGAGTGCACCCGATGACTGGAAGACTGGCATAATAGTCCCCCTATATAAGGGCAAAGGGGAAAGAGGAGTGTGTGGTAACCACCGAGGAATATGTCTTCTAAGCGTAGAATGGGAGGTTTGACGTACCTCCCAACCTACCAAATAGGAAAACCTACTATTTGGTAGTAGTCTTGGAAAATCCAACGTCAAGGCTATTAACCTAATTGCAATGACGACTTGTCTATTTTGACTGCTATGTCGTCATTCCAACCGCGGTTAAAAAGAAAACGTCTAGAGTCTACTCCTTATCTTGCTCTAGGAGACGTTGTACATTAACCAAAACTACCATCGAAGGTGAAAAAAGCATAGAAGAGAAGAAAAAGGGGTTTACCTTAGTTTTTTTTTTTTTTTTTTTTTTTTTCTATATTCCAATTACTCCCTCTCGGGCATAGGCTGAGAGCCTGTACATTCGACCGCTCAACACGGTGAAGCCCGTGAGGTCTTGTTCCAGTCTGGGGAGTGAGACATGTGAAGCATCCATCATGGCTCGAAGCAGCTCCATCTCTGAAGCGGCTGGTTGCTTCGCTCAAGTGCTTCACCGTCTCACCCTCCAGACTCAGACCCTCACTCTCTGAACGCCACCTATTGAGCAGTGAACTCACTAGGCATTGTCCCCCTGTAACATATTTTGAATATGGGAATATTCATACAGTGTTATTTAATCAGGGAACAATGAGGGTATTTTTATTGGCATTTCGGTGGGCTTTGTGGTAATGCACTGATACTAGGTACAGCACAAATTCAATCCCAATAATATCTTCCCATTGACATATCGGGATTTGAACCCGGGTCCATTGGATTACCAATCCAGTGGCATGACCACTCCACCACACCTCCCCTTAAGGCCCATCCCGTGTTCCGTCATGTGCAGATCCCTGTCGAACGTGCGCATGAGCGACCCTCTCTTGTCATCACATCTCACGTCAGCAGAAGAACGCGGATGGGCAGGGGTCCGGCGTGAAGGAGGGTATTATGTACGTTGGATTTTCCAAGACTACTACCAAATAGTAGGTTTTCCTATTTGGTAGGTTGGGAGGTACGTCAAACCTCCCAATTTGTTAGTATTCTTGGCAAATCCAACGTCAAGGCTGCATAACAAATAGGAGGAGGACATCCAAGCCCAACATACCAAAAAAAACAATGCATAAAACAAAATTATGAATGACAAAGACACAATTTGTTAGTAGTCTTGGCAAATCGAACGTCAAGGCTATTAACCTAATTGCAATGACGACATGTCTATTTTGACTGCTATGTCGTCATTCCAACCGCGGTTAAAAAGAAAACGTCTAGAGTCTACTCCTTATCTTGCTCTAGGAAACGTTGTACATTAACCAAAACTACCATCGAAGGTGAAAAAAGCATAGAAGAGAAGAAAAAGGGGTTTACCTTAGTTACCGCTTAAGGCCCATCCCGTGTTCCGTCATGTGCAGATCCCTGTCGAACGTGCGCATGAGCGACCCTCTCTTGTCATAATTTTTTCACGCGCTCCATTGAATGAAGTCGCTTTTGTTGTGCTCCTTTAATTCACCCTGTTTAGGTTCGTTTCGGCTTATCTGGCCTTCTTTTTTGTTAGACAGATGTTACGTGATCTAGGGCACACGTAAATGGGCTCCTAAGTGTGTATAATGGAGCCGCGTGTGGAAATAGCCTACCGAAGGTACGGGGGCGCCTGGCGTTCCTCGTATATGTTTTTCATTCTTTCTCTTTTCATATTCTTTTTTCCTGTTAGTCTGGGCATAGTTTAGCTTTTAGCTTAATTTAGCCTAGCTAGTTTTCTCATTCAGGAATTGCTATGCCCCTATGAGTTTTCATTTTTTCATAGCCTAGGTGTACCGTTGGTAAACAATCTGAGATTTCGTTGGTGGCGGTGCTGTTTGTAGAGTTTGTGTCGGCCGCATTTTTAGCGTTATTCCCGAGTCCCCCCTTTCGAGTTCTTCACTGTGTCTCAAGGGCCTGGGCGACAGGTGGTTCGTGATATTCCAGGGGTACCCCACGGGGGCCCCTCTTTCACACCACAGGGTTTTTCGCCCCTGACACATTCTCTGCTCACGGCTAGGCCACCCTTTTTCTCACCAGTTTCATTTACTGGTTTTTGTTTTCTCTTCCTGTTTCACCTCCATCCTTTCATAGTCTTTTGCCCAATCCAGGGGTACCTCACGGGGGCCCCTGTTTGTGCGAAACCACCCTCCCTGCCACTTCTCCTCATGGGCTTTGCTCTATCTCTGTGGGTTGGGTGGTTCCAGGGGGATGTGCCTCCTCTCCCCTGGTGTGTCTTCCTTGCCTCTCCCTTTACCGGTTGAGTCAGGATAAATTCAAGGAAGACACTGCTCAGCTTGATGGCCATCATAAGGAGATGACGCATTTTTTGTGGCCTTTTTTGGTATTCCCTAGACGCTCCTCTCGCTTTTTTCGGCGCCGGACCATCTTGGCCGGTCCCGCAAATTTGCGGGAGCTCGATTCGGTCCTCTGGGACTTTTCGGCCCCCCGCAAATTTGCGGAGATCGTTGGGGGGTCCCGCAAAATTGCGGGAGGGTGGTGTCGGTACGGTTATGCCTCCATTGGCCCGCAAATTTGCGGTAATAGTTGGCTTTCACTATTGACTTTTTTTATGTCATCTTGTTGCCTGATACTATATTGGTGTATGCACTTTACTGGTGTTATAGGCCCTGCATGTAAGATGTTGAGTGGTGGTTAACACTTTCTCCATCTTTGCAGGTTCTGCTAGTGCTCTTCCGCCTCGGCCGCCCTCCTCCCCTACCTCTGTGCTCCCAGTTTAGGGTGAGTACGGATACCTGTTTGCATGTGTGTTCCTGTTTCCCCATGCTCCTTCCCTGGTTCTTCTTGGACATTCTCTCCACTTACTCCTTCGACGTGCTGATTATGGTGTGTGTTCTTCTAGTGCAGGTAGGCTGCCTTGCTTTCGCCTTGGTTGTCGCTCCCCGTGCTTGGAGGGCCACAAGTCCTGCTTGCGCCACTCGCTCTGTGTGTCCTCTACGGCCTACCTCCCTGCTCTGTGTGGCACGTGTCTGGCCCTGGTGGATGTGCTGCACCATGGCCCTGGTTCCTCGGCGGCGGCTGTGGCCTCTGCTTCCCTTCCGTCGGTGTGGACGATGGTCTCCCGCCACATTAGGACTGTGGACCACCGTTCCCCGGCCTTTGTTGCCGACCGGATCCGCGTCGCCCTGGGTATCCCTGACCCGACTGAAGGCCGTTCACCTGGCCCTCTCCCTGCTCGGGCGCTCTCCCCTGGGTCCCGCAGCCGGTCGTCCCATCGTCGGGGGGTTCCCCAGCTCCGTCCACGCTCTCGCTCGCCTCGTCGTCCGTCCTCTGCTGCCACTCGTCGTCCTCCTGATCGCCTTGACGACACCCATCGCCCTCGTCATGGTTCTCGCCCTGAGGCCGGGGTTAGCGGCTCTGCCCCTGTGCGCCCTCCCCTGGCCTCTACGGATAGGGGCTCTACTCCCTTCCGCCCGCTTCCCCAGCCCAGACGACTTCCTCTTACGTTGTCCTCCCCGCGCGCGGTTGTTCATGCTGTAGCTGGCCCTCTGCTCCCTCCTCCTACACTGTCCAGGAGGGTCCGCCTGGATGTCGTTGCTTCTCCTACTTCACCTGCTTCAGTGCCTATTCTTCCTTCACGGTCTCGTCCCACGGTGGAGGTCCCTCCCTCCTCCGCCTCGGTGTCGGGCCGCCCTGTTATCTCAGCCCCGGGGTTCCTTGCTCTGTTTCCCCCCGCGGCTCCTTCTGGCCTCCTTTCACCCGGCCAGCCTTCCCACTCCCGTCGTCCTGCTCCTCCTCATTCTTCTCTTCCTGACCTTCACTTACCGTCTCGCCAGGGGGTACCCCTCCTCTTGCCTCGGTGGGGTTTCGCGAGGTTTCGGGGTCCCCTTTCTCAGGAGCTGACGTGTCGCTGGAAGAGGGGGTGGTGCTGTTTCCCCCTCGGCCGTTCGTGATCGGGGACGAGTCCCTCAACGGCGACACAACCGTCGTCGCTCGCCTTCCTTGGGCCGCGACGCTGCTGGTTCGTGTCGTGGGTCTCGCTCCCGCTCACGCTCGCCCCTGCGGGCCGACCAATCTGGGGGGGGGGGTCGCCTCTCTCGGATCGATTGTCGGCTATGCAGGGCTGGGTTGTGTCACGCTTCGACGGGCGCAAGGAGTCGATGGAAGACTCCCTCTTCTCGCGCTTCTTGGCGGTGACTCACCCTCAGCGCCTCACCCTACCTACCCCTGCTACGGTCCCCCTCCCTTCTGCAGGCCTACGCTCTGGTCAGACTTCAGCCGCCCTGACATCCTTCCGGCTGTTCAGTCCCTGGCTGTGTTGACGGGTCTGTCCTCCTATGGGACAGGTTTGTGCGACGCCGGTACGCCTGGCTTAGCCATCATGCTCGGTCACCCTCTCCCATTGGAGGCCTGGTTTGCTGAGGCCTTCGCCTTCACACATCGATCCGTCGACGGCTCTCCTTCAGTCCCTCCCCCGGAGTCATCACTGATTTTGCCTCCTCTTGTGTCTGTCGGCGGGTTGGACGGCGCGTTCTGGTCCTGGATGAGCGCGCCCGTTCTTGAACTTTGTTCTATTGCTACCCCGTTCTTCTCTCACCCGGATCAGCCCTCTGTCGCCAAGGTTTTTCCCTTGCGACAGAGGGTGACTGACTTATTGTCTTGTCTTTAGGTTCCCTCCAGACGTCTGTTCACCACCTGCGGCTTTTCGAGGCGTCTGCGCCAGGCGATCTTCGCGAGGGTTTGGACCGCGTTCAGCGGGTCCACCTTCGGCTCGCGGTGTCTTTGGTTCCCGAGCTGAAGGCGGTTTTGTGCGCGGCAACTCGGCGATGCCCGACGGTACAGTCCTCGTTCTGCCGGCCGGCCCCCTTGGATATTCGTCAGGGTTTGTTGTACTCTGCGCTATATACGTCGGGTTTTTTTATGCAGGATGCTTGGGAATGCTACGCTTCTCTGTCGGCGACCCCTGCTTCCGACACGCGACGACGCGCTGTGTCGTTGCGGACCCTGCTTACGTCACGCACCGACGCGCTGTGTCGCGCGCGGGGTCTTCTCAGTCCTGTCCTTCTGCCGGTCCTCTTCGGGGTGCTGCTGCAAGTGCTGCCGCCTTGCACGGGCACAGGACTGGGACGTTGCAGGCCAGTGCGTCAGTTCCGCCTCGCACTTCTGTTCTTGCCCCTTTCATCCCCGCCGTGTCGGGGCTGGCCGGCCTTCCACTTCCGGCCGTCTTTCGACGGGGTCAGCCCCGCGCCGGCCTGGGGTGGGGGTGGCCCGCCCTTTTTGACGAGGTTGGGGGGGGGGTAGAGGAGGTCAACGTGGCGCTCATGCCCGCACGGCCCGTACCGGGGGTACCTCCACGTCAACACAATGTGTAGTTCTCTGGGTCGGCCTCCTTGTTCTCCTTCTCGCCTGGCCGACCGGGTCGCTCCCCTCCTCTCGGGTGCTCCCTCGGGTTCTTTTCGCCCTTGCGCCCCTCGGTAGCCGCGAGGGACGTTGGGGGCGGCGGGTTGCGCGGAGGGGTCTCACGTGGAGGTGGACGTCCAGACCCCCACTCCGCTCTTGTCACCGACGCCGGCCCATCTCTTCAGAGGTGGCCCACGTGTTCACTTCCATGCCCGAGATGGGTAGCGTCGAGGGAGTTGACCGCCGGTCACCCGGTTTTCCTCTCCCGTGTCTTTCTGGTACCGTCGACGAACTGCGACGCGATGCGACCGGTGGTGGATCTGTCGGCCCTCAACGGGCACATCGTGCACACACGGTTTCGGATGCTGCCGGTACCCCTGGTACGCCTGGCCCTGTGCCCTCTGTCGTGGGTAGTGTCGCTGGCCCTCCAGGATGCGTCTTGGCTCGTTCCTCTCCATCCTCGCTTCCAGCGATTCTTGGCCGTTCGGACTTCCGATCGTGTGTTCCTGTTCGACGGCCTTCCCTTCGGTCTCCACATCGCGCCGCGGATCTTCTCCGCACTGGTGGGGCAGGCTCTGGGTCCTCTCCTCAGGAGCGGGCACCAGATCCTGTTTTCCTTGGCCGATTGGTTGGTAGTTTCCGAAGCCCTAGGACTGTGCATTGGCGACGCCCTCACAGTCGTTCGCAACATCGCACGGTTAGGGTTCCCCTTCGATGTTCCCAAGTCACGCTTGACCCCGTCGCGTGTCGTGCCATGGGTCGGTCTCGCATGGGTTTTGTCCGGCGCTACGGTGACCCGGGGTCTGCCGGCCGCGGTGCACCTTCGGTGGAAGGTCTTCGCCGTGTTGCACTCGGTCTCCCTCCCGGGGTGGCTCTGGGACTCGTTCGTGGGTTCGCTGCATTGGGCCGCTCTGCCCCTTCCCTTAGGGAGCCTCTGGCTACTCCGCCTCCTCCTCATGGGCACCGCGGTGTTTCCGTTGCCCCTATGGATCGGCTCCTGCCGCTCCCGCGTACCGTTCGCAGACGCTTCGGTCGCTGGGTTGCTCGGGGCTCGCTCTCTGCGGCTGTGCCCTGGACCGCCCCCCCGCCGACGGTCTGGGTAGCCGCAGATACGTTGAGCGAGGTTGGGTGAGGTTCCCGATCGAACCTGGGACGTCCACTTCCCGGCAGAAGGGTGGGTCTCCCTCCACTTACCCGTCTATGCCCTCGGACTGTTGGTTCCTTTGTTCTTCCTGCGGGACCACGCGCTGGCCCTTCAGGGTAAGTCGGTGGCCTTCGGGTTGGCCACTCAGACAAGCTGTCCCCTGTTTCCTTATGCGGGGGTCCTCCAGGTCGTTGACTCTATTGGGGGTCTCGGTGGAGTTGTTCTTCCTCGCGGACCGACACCCTTTCTCCTTGCATGCCTCCTCCCTGCCCGGGCCTGCCACCCTGTGGGCGGCCGCCCTGTCGAGAGGCCAGGGCGTTCTTGTAGAATGGGCGATGAAACGGACTGTGTTCGCCGACCTCGCGGCTTCCTGAGGTGTTCCGGAGGTCACCTTGTTCGCATCGGGGGTGCCGCGCCAGTTGCCTTTGGACCTCTCCCTCCGGCCTCGCGCTCCGGGGGGGGTCCGGACGCTTTCATGGTAGCCTGGTACAGGTGGCGGTCGATATACATCTTTCCGCCACCAGACGCGCTGTTGATGTGCCCAGTCCTCGCGAGGCTGTGGCTGTACCACGGCTGCGTCTGGCTCCTCGCGCCTCTGTGGCCGGCACGGGCTTGGTCCGCCCGGTTGCCGCGGTGGTGCCCGAGTCCGGTCCCTCTACCTGTCTCCGGCTTCCACTTGGGCTAGGTTGGGGACCTGCGGACCTCGTTGGCCTTCGCATCGTGCTTGTTCATGAGGCACGGTGGCTCCCGGTCCCCGGCCGGGCCCTGACTGACTTCCTGCAGCGTTCCTGGCCGTCTTCTCCTTGGGGGACTTACGGGTCCCGCTGGAGGTCTTTTACTAGGTGGCTACAGGCCACTCGCCTGCCAGTTGGCTCTCCTTCCCTCGTCCTACGCTCCTTGTTTCACCTCTTCCGTACACGTCACTTTCAAGTCGACGCTATACGTACCCACTTGTCTGCCGTCCGGGGGTCTTTGGGTCCGTCGCTGGGCTGGTCGTTCCGCCACAGGAGCTGGATTCCTTCCTGACGGCTGCCTTCCGGGATCGACCGCCTCCGCGCCAGGTCCCTCCGCAGTGGGATCTGGGGCGGGCTCTGGTCCTTCTGGCTTCACCCACGTATACAAGGGCCGCTACGCCGGTTCCGTTGCTCGGGCGTCCACTCTTCCTTGTCGCTCTGGCCACTGGGGATCGGGTGTCTGCACTAGCGGCATTGTCACGGCCCCGGGACTGCGTGCGATTCTCCCCGTCCTTGCATGGCGTCTCGTTCGCCTCCTCCCCTCCTTTTGTTACCACGCATGGGAGGGAGGCCCCCACATTCCAGCCTTTCGCCGTCCAGGCTTTACGGCGTGGGCATCCTCGCCATGTGTTGTGCCCGGTGTCAGCCTTGCACTCCTCTGTTGCGTCTGTGGCGCCGCCTTCGGGTACTGCTGTGTGGGTGTCTCCTCGGACAGGTGGGAGGCTCTCGCAGGTGCAGATGGGCCGCCACGTTTGTCGGACCGTTCGTGCCCGTCACCCTGTTTGTAGGGGTTCTGCGCACGATGTCAGATCCTTTGCTGCCTCCTTCCGGTTCCTGCCACGTCGCTCCTTACCTGCCATCGCCTCAGCGGTTTTGTGGTCTTCTATCAATTCCTTCATCTCCTCCTCCCTCTCCGTGTCCAGTGTTCGACCCCCTCGGCCGGTGATTGCTCTCGGGGGTCGTGTTTCCTGGTGCTCTGGCGAAGATCCCTGGTCTTCCCCCCTTGTCCCTCGTTCTTTTCCTTCGTTTTATTTGACAAAGGGGGGAGGGGGGGTGTACGGGTTTGCAACACTGGATTGCAAGTTTGGGATTATGTATTGTTCCAGTACATAAGTGTTTTTGCCACATTGAAAATTGTGTTTTGTTCTTGTGTTCAGTGTTTTTGTTGGTTTTTGAAGAAAAGGGATTTTGGGTACAGTACCTTTTTGGTTTCAGACAAGTCTATGTTTTTGCATTACTATGAATGACGGGCATGTGTTAAAACTGTTCTTTTTAGCTACTCCTCAGTTTTTCACTCTTTTATTAAACTCTCTTGTTTAAATTGTGTCTTTGTCATTCATAATTTTGTTTTATGCATTGTTTTTTTTGGTAGGTTGGGCTTGGATGTCCTCCTCCTATTTGTTATGCAGCCTTGACGTTGGATTTGCCAAGACTACTAACAAATTGGGAGGTTTGACGTACCTCCCAACCTACCAAATAGGAAAACCTACTATTTGGTAGTAGTCTTGGAAAATCCAACGTACATAATACCCTCCCTCACGCCGGACCCCTGCCCATCCGCGTTCTTCTGCTGACGTGAGATGTGATGACAAGAGAGGGTCGCTCATGCGCACGTTCGGCAGGGATCTGCACATGACGGAACACGGGATGGGCCTTAAGCGGTAACTAAGGTAAACCCCTTTTTCTTCTCTTCTATGCTTTTTTCACCTTCGGTGGTAGTTTTGGTTAATGTACAACGTCTCCTAGAGCAAGATAAGGAGTAGACTCTAGACGTTTTCTTTTTAACCGCGGTTGGAATGACGACATAGCAGTCAAAATAGACAAGTCGTCATTGCAATTAGGTTAATAGCCTTGACGTTGGATTTTCCAAGACTACTACCAAATAGTAGGTTTTCCTATTTGGTAGGTTGGGAGGTACGTCAAACCTCCCAATTTAAACAAGAGAGTTTAATAAAAGAGTGAAAAACTGAGGAGTAGCTAAAAAGAACAGTTTTAACACATGCCCGTCATTCATAGTAATGCAAAAACTATAGGTTTGACTCCTGTAAGGAGATAAAGAAAACCTAATATTTAGTAGTGGCCCCGTAATCATTGACGAACATGCCTATTACATAAGGCATCCTCTTCAAACACTAATTCGCCGTAGTTTGAATCTACCGTGCAGAGCATTTAAAATCTGAGGAGCCTTCATCATGAGCGCACGCGACCTCACTCATGGCTTCAGTCATTATGAATTGGGTTCTCACTACGAAAAAACTTCGTAAACAATAAAAAGAAAAAGAAAATAAGAATAACTATCCAATAAGCTTTCCATCATATCGTGGATGTACTTGTGTGGATCTTTGACCAGACGCTGATTCAGGCGTCATTCTTCCTTCACTGACATATCAAGTAAACCAAAATCCTTAATACATCAACGAATGGGAAGGGGATGGTCGGGAGGGCCCCAGTCGTCAATGATTACGGGGCCACTACTAAATATTACGTTTTCTTCATCTCCTTACAGGAGTCAAACCTATAATTTATTAGTGGCCCCTCCATCATTGACGAACATGCCTGATTTCTAAGACTGGAGGGGGACATTCGTAATCATATCATAACTCTAGAAAAGCAGATAATCAAACAACCACATAGTATTCTTACTTCGAAAATATATTTAAACATGGCGCAGCCCATATATATAAAAAAAAAAAAAGGGGTTCAAGCAGGTGCGTGCTTCAAAGAAGCCTGCTTGACAAAAAAGGGTAACTCTGGAGATTCTGTGAACAGATCTGTAGTTACAAAGGCACCCCACTCAACGAGTGGTGACAAAAATAATAAGTTATAAGTTTACATGTGCACAGAATAAACCCCATAATATTCGTGGAAATGTTTTACAAACGATCTCCACTGTTTAAACTAAATTGCTTTCACAGCTAAAACTACTATAACAACACTGTTGTTTGTACTAACAATGTACTAGCAAAATTTCTCGCCCTGAATAGAACAGAAATTTCATATCACATTATCCATAATTTGTCTCACAGCTCTTACATTCCGGCGGGGTCTAGGGTGTCCTATGTTACACTGACTGCACCCCCCCCCCCTCCTTTTCCCTTTGAAAGTAAACAAAAGTGACTGAAGGGCCACCTAGACCCTCTGACTTAAAGCTATACATGGTAAGGAAGGTTTGTCTAGAGCAACTGACAAGTATCTAGTCAAAAACGTATGATTAGACGCCCACAACTGTGTGGACGAAATATCTTCAACTGAAAAGTTCTTCAAGAAACGTAAAGAGGCTGCACATTTGCGTAAATCGTGGGCCCTACCCACAACACCGGGATTACTCTCTTTAATGACTTCGACCAGAAGAGAAGCTAACCTCCGTTTCAGTAAGCGTTTGCCCGTACTCGCTACCCATAAAGCACCTTGGGGGTTTAGAGGAGCTACTCTCAAATATTTGGTTAGAGCTTGCACTGGACATAGATTATGGTGCACCTTTCCCCTTTTTAACGCCGGCACAGTGAACTCAGAAAACACGTGCGCACTGTGCTCATTCTTGGCTACAAATCCCGGGGAAGGTGCAATGTGAATACATTCATTAAGTCTACCAAACCTAAGGCAATTAGGTGTGTTGCTCATCGCCGCCAGCTCAGACACTCTGTTCCCGGTGGCCAAAGCCAAAAGGAATACAGCCTTTTTTAAAAGTAACGCAAAATCTGCAGTATTTTGGTACAGACGAGAGTGAAGTAAAGACAATGCCTTGTCCAGAGACCAAGTAGGCATGAGCTGACGGGGAGGTGGTCGGAGTTTAAAACATGCTCTCATAAAACCTGTTTCCTCCGCCACCGGTATGGAGAGACCTGTAAGGTCTAAAAAGGGCACTCTAATCGCAATTAAGTGATTTTTTAACGTTACCACAGATAAACGTTTCTGCTCAAACAGATAATTCAAATAATTAAATACTAACACCACTGAGGGCACAGTCTGTTCTGTTCTAATGATCCAAGAAGTAAAGGCTTGCCAATGTGATTGATACTGTCGTTTCGTAGACTGAGTATATTGATTGATTAATTTATTGGTCACATCTCTACCATACGGTGCTAGCCACTTGGCGTCCTGAATGTCCATAATGCAAAAGTCAGCGAGGTCGCTAGGTTGCCAATCGTATCTAAGTGGAAATACTCGACCGGGAGCGACACCGGGTGCGAGCACCACGTCTTCAATTGCTGGTACCATAACTGCGCCGGCCACAGGGGCGCGATGAGCGAGACTAAGCCTCGATAATCTCGTAGTTTGTTCACTACGTGGCACATTAGTGACGCGTCTGGCGGCGGAAACAGATAGATGGAGCTCCATCTGTTCCAGTCTGTCACTAGGGCGTCCGGCCCCCCTGCCAGCGTTTCCGTCCGGCGGGTGAGGTATAGAGGGAGTTTGTGAGTCCCCTCGGACGCAAACAGATCCACTTGTGGATGGTAGAGCTCTGCAATCATTAGGTTGAAAATGGGTTGCTTGAGCTCCCATTCTACTGTAGTGCTCTGTTTCCGGGACAGAGCGTCTGCCCAGACGTTTGCTACGCCTGGGAGATAAGATGCGTGAAGATAAATGTCTAGCCTGTTGGCTAGAGTAAAAATCTCTTCCGACACGTTTAGCAACTTCCTTGATCTCGTTGACCCCTGTTTCTGAATACAGTGAACTGCATTCAGATTGTCCATTCTGAAGGCCACCGACTTGCCCCGTAAAGTAGAGCCGTGAGCCTGAAGGAAATCCAACGGGACTAGTAATTCTTTGACATTGATGTGGGAGATTTCTAAGTGGGACCAAAGCCCCTGATCCTGGCGCCCCTGGTTTGACTGAAATCCCCAACCTATCGTGCCTGACGCATCCGTGTCTACCCATACCGTTGGCGGAGGAGAGGTCCATGACATTACTGAGTGCAGCGTTTCCCTCTTCGCCCAGACCGCCAGTAAGGTGTGGATTAATTTTGGGATGGGCCATAATTTTCCCGCCGGTAAGAGCGGGAAATATTTGTTGCCCTCCAATATTAACCGTTTTACTTTCAACCGGCCCAACATTACAGTTAGTTGAATCCAGTTGAGAGAGCCGACCAGAGACTCCCAGACCCTCCGTGTCGTAGTCAGACTGTGAAGAAACATGAACAGTTTCCTGCGAAACCTGTTGCGATTGTCCACACTCTGACTCAGAGTGAGAGCCGCTGTGTCCCAAACCAGCCCTATCCACTGAATTACCCGTGAGGGGACAAGGTTTGACTTTACCAGATTTACCTTGAACCCTAGAGCTTTGACATGAGTTAAAAGTATGTTGACATGTTTGATGCATAATTGCTCTGTCTCTGCCACCACCAGCCAGTCGTCTAGGTACCACAGAACTCTGATTCCTTGCTTTAACAACGGCATCACGGCTTGCCGAACTAATTTCGTGAATAGTCGAGGTGCCAGGTTCAAACCGAATGGCATCCTCTGAAAAACAAAATTTTGGTGCCTGATCCGTAAGGCCAGAAACCTTTGAAATCTTTTGTTGACCGATACGTGCCAATAAGCATCTGTCAGGTCTAGGGAACACATCCAACCTCCCGGCGGAAGTGTTAGCCTGATTTGGTGTACTGTTAACATGCGGAATGACTCGTTGTGAATGTGAAGGTTCAGATAAGACAGGTCGACGACCGGTCTCATCTGAACACTGTCCCGTTTGGGAACCAAAAAGAGCTTGGACGTGAATACAGGGTAATTTGGGGGGACCGGGATGATGACATTCTTGGCAATCATTTCCTGGACCAGTGACTCCACCTCTAAAGAAACAAAATTCGCCGTTGTCGGCTGACGTAAGCGAGGTCGCCGGAGCCACTGCCAAGTGATGCCCTTGCGTGCCACCATCCGTGCCCAAGTGTTTACCGGCCATGCTTTGTGACACGTTCGGAACGACCCAGTTAGCAGACCAGGGTTCGCCGGCTGTACTACTCTCGGATCCGCCGGCCTTACTACTGGCACCGGGAGTGAGAGAGACCTTAGTTTTTTTACGGTGGTGGAGTTGGCGGTGGTGGACACTTCGCCGGCTGGCTGGCGTTGGCAGAAGACGGGCCCTGACCTGGCTTATTATAGCCGCGTCCTTTCTGACCTGAAAACCTACCCTGTCTATGCCTGAACTGACCTTGAGTGGAGGAGGACTTAGGTGGAAGAAAGGGCTTAGATCCCCCCGGCTGAGCTTTAGCGACTGGCCTGGGTTTGGGGAAGTTAAAGGCAGGTTTCTTAGAAGGGGTGGGACTGTGTTTAACGGCCTGAGCCATATTAAAAACCGTTCGCCACACTTCAGGGGACATTAAAGAGGGAGTGAGCACTGGTGACATGACCACCTGATTCGCAATGTGATCAGGCAGTTTGCGGACTAAGGATATTCTAAGATCTTGTCTCGCTCGTACCGCCTCAAGCAAGGCAGTGCGTACGTCACCTAATGATTGGATTGACGACTGAAGAAGCAGTCGCCGGGACAATTCAACCGAACGTCTGGCATCCGCATCTGCGATTGCCTGAGTGGACCGGAGCAAAGACTTAGCTACCTGTTGAGACACTATGTAGTGAGAGAACAGGCGAAAAGCTTTCCCCCGTAGCCTAAATTCACGGTCTAGGCGAGTTGGGGTAGGGGTAGTGAAAGGGTCTTTTAGCTCACAAAGATTAATTTTAGGGGCAGCTAAGAAAGCAAACAAAGCCGAAGGGACTCCGCCGGCAAAACACACTGGCATGGAGAACCAAGAATGAGTATCTTGAGGGATCTGGTGGGAAGTTTTGGAAGTAAATGTGGTCGCAAAGATTTGAGCCTCTGTCTCCCATTCCAACCAAGGTCCTGGGCCCAACTGCCCCACCTTCAAGACTGGATTAGCTGCTGCGTCTGTGACGGTTTGCAAATCGAGTTCTGGAGTGAGAGCTGACAGTGTCTTAATGTCATTAAACCCATCATGCTTAGACCAGTCAGAAAACAATCTTGAAGCTGAGGCAGGGGGTAAAGCAGGCTTAGCAGTATAAACAAACTAGTCCTGGTAATAATAACTAGGTATAGCCTTGATGTTGACATCTAGCACATTCCCCAAAGTATCCAAGGCCCTTAATTTCTTAGATTTATTGCCCTGGATGACCCACTCACGCGGCACTGGGAGCTCCCCTGACAAGGTAGGTTGGGCTAGCTCTGGTTTAGTGGGGGTCAAAAGGACCCATGACTCGTCTGGTCCGTAAAGCAAGGGCATAGCTACCTTTTTGAGAGGCGCTCTGTCTAGAGGGGGCGGATTGACATCCGTTATAACCCTTACATTTGAAGTGGTCAATGCCGCCGTAGCAGGCCTAGTAACCACCGATGGTGACATAGAGGGGGGGTGAGTGATCTGAGGAAAAGCAATAGAAGTCATCAGAGGCCGTACCGTAGAGCTTGTCGTGGGAGCTCCCAAGTCCACAGTGGGAGTTTCCTGCTGTTGGCCTATGTGGTCAGTGGGAGTTTCCTGCTGTTGGTCTAGATAAAGCATTATTAAGTAGCCCATCAATATCCTGTGCAGTGACAAATTGATTTGGTGATGTGCTCACTGATGAATCATTAAGATCTTCTGCGGCATCGAAGCCTTTCTTGCCCTTCCATAACCGATATCATCGAAACCTCGTCTTTGTCATCCTGTTCCTCCTGAGAAGATCCCGCCGAAGCTGGGGTACCATCTTGTTGCCAAGATAAGTTAGGAGTAGAGGAAGGGATCGCCGCGTCCCGATGGACGTCAGCCACTGTGTGAAAAGTTTGAGCCGGAAGTGGGTGGTCAGGCCCCGGACGAGAATATCGCCAAACACCTAGGCCTTGGCCTCTACTCCCGTGGGAGTCTGAAACACTCTCAACCACTGAGTCCTCTGAACCCCCCAACTCCAGGGTTAAAATGTTAATGGGTAAATCATATTTAGGTACAGGTACTACACTGGACCCTTGAGACCGAACACCAACTCTGTCTGGGGTAGAGGTACGACGAGAAGCACTAGAAACAGGTGAGTGTCGGTAGGCCTTTCTATCATGGGAATCCTTTTTGGAAGATTTATGGCTGCGGTGTGACCGTGAACTACTCTTTGATTTGGAGGATTTATCGCCGTGACCCCTGGTGGAACTTTCTGTCTTACTCCTCTTACTCGATGGTGAAGAGGCAAGACTGGGTGGCTGGTGTCTAAGGGGTGATCTAGACCTAGATCTCGCCGGAGACGAGGAGACTGCCGCCGGGGGTGTAGGCTCACGGTGACGTTTCGAAGTAACAGGGGCAGGAGATGACACAGAACCCTGTCCAGTCTCTGCCGGCTTATAACAAGTTACTCGAGAGGAACGTTTATTAGGGGGAGGGTGCTCAAGAAGAAGCCTATCCCAAAGAGGGTCGTTGTCACATTGAAGTGACTTATGAGCCACAATCGTTGTATACGCTGACATTTGTTGCCGAACTTCTCGTAAGGCGACCGCTGTGGTCTTATCATTATCTTGGAGGACTTTGACACTTAGTTAGGAGCAAAAGGAACAGTTGCGCATCACCCACAGACCTCTTGAACGGTCTAGACATTTAACACACCTGATACAAAGAGTGTGCGCAAAAATAGGGATACCGGCACAGGTTGGATTAATGCATAAAGCAAAAACCGGGGCAAAGGTAGCCATGACAGAGACTGGTGGGGACTTACTGCAGGGTCTGTATTGGTCCGCCGGGGCCCAGCCCTGGAAAAAAAGGAAAATTTCCAGGAATTAATGCTCATAAGGTTAACCCAAAATGATCGCACACAAGTGTTCATAACCCGCCGTATAACGAGGCGTAATCCCACAATGATTACAGCTCGTTATGCGGCGGGGTTTTTATAAATATATCCGAATATCTAGATATGACTTTAGAATACCCTCTGACATAATATAAAAGACCAGTATGGCGTTTATAAAGTCCTTCTGGCGGTGACTGTTACAAGATTCAATTTTGAAAACAACCCCCCACAAAGACGCCGGCCCCTGAAGTATCTAGCAGATTAACACAGGGCAGGCTGATACGAGACCTGACTTCTAATGAATTGTCACATAGATCGCCGTATGGTGAAGGCGGCGATACAGAGCCGTATCTCTCAATTAATTGGGTAACTAGCTTGAATTGTAAATTCCGTATTTCTCCCTCCCAGGAGCACCCGCCGGGTGTGGCCAACTTATGAAAAAATACGTTAACCCTAATTGAGCCTTGGATCGCCATAAGAGTGAGGGCGGCGATACACATAGTATCACTAAAATGGACCGGTTAACTAATCTGAATTACCAATTCGTTCATCCCACCTTAACAAGGTACACGCGCCGGGTGAGATCTGATGTCTTAAACGTTAACCCCATAAGTTCCTATCCCCACTTCTTTGTAAAAGATCGCCGGGGAGGAAAGCCCACAACACCAGCTAGGGTTTTTCCTTTGGTTTGTAAAACCGGGTAGAAAAACTACATAACATATGTCCACATGAACAATGTTAGATGGGTACCACCAATCCGCTGGGAATCATAGGGAGCCTGAAACAGGCACCAACACAGAGACGCAGTCTTGGAGAGCCACAGACACCAACTCGCCGGGGACACCCGCCTGATTTGAAACCACGCGTGGCCAAACACGGCTCACGGCCGGAGTTTTCATGGTGAAACCGAGAAAACCCCGCCGGAAAGTAATCCACCCCGAACAGACACCATCTGAACGCACATAGGACCCAAGAGATAGCCAAGCACGACTAACCTAGGGACCACAAATATAATCCGTGGAATTAGCCAATACACAACTAAACCAGGAAACAAACATAGTTCGTGGAATTAGCCAATACACAACTAAACCCGGATACACATGACACAGTAGGACATATTTACAAATTAAATCAATAACACTTGTACATGTGGCAAAGCTACGAGTGGCTGGCTAGGCCTAAGCAAACGGCACACAAACTGTTGAGATATAAACAAAAAACACTGGAAATATAACAACAGGAACCACCGCCAACACACCACTGTAGCAAAAACTTCCGACCAAGGGAAGACCGAATCGGGACCCAGAAAAAACTTCACTAAGTGAAGAAAAATACGCTGGGAATGTCAGCAAAGCAACGCTACCTTATCAGAAAGATAAAAGGCAGCAGAATTAATCGCGTAATGAAAGCCGCCTGCGTCACAAGCTAACTCAACTATGAAAAAACAAAAAATTCACCTGTCCACAACAGGACCACGAGGGTACATCCGAAATAGATGCCCCAAACACACAACCCAAAATACACTGCACTGCGGGCAACCAGCCCAGGACACTCCTGCTACGCATATTCTAACCTTACTCGATACATCCCGGAGTAAACAAATGAGAAAAAACTCACTAGGGACGCAGCAAATGCGGAACCAGCGAAGCGTGGAGAGACACGTCCGGGCCGGCTGATCGCAGAGCAGAGAAGGAAGAATGACGCCTGAATCAGCGTCTGGTCAAAGATCCACACAAGTACATCCACGATATGATGGAAAGCTTATTGGATAGTTATTCTTATTTTCTTTTTCTTTTTATTGTTTACGAAGTTTTTTCGTAGTGAGAACCCAATTCATAATGACTGAAGCCATGAGTGAGGTCGCGTGCGCTCATGATGAAGGCTCCTCAGATTTTAAATGCTCTGCGCGGTAGATTCAAACTACGGCGAATTAGTGTTTGAAGAGGATGCCTTATGTAATAGGCATGTTCGTCAATGATGGAGGGGCCACTAATAAATATAGACTTGTCTTAAACCAAAAAGGTACTGTACCCAAAATCCCTTTTCTTCCAAAACCAACAAAAACATTGAACACAAGAACAAAACACAATTTTCAATGTGGCAAAAACACTTATGTACTGTAACAATACATAATCCCAAACTTGCAATCAAGTGTTGCAAACCCGTACTCCCCCCCCCCCCCCTTTGTCAAATAAAACAAAGGAAAAGAACGAGGGACAAGGGGGGAAGACCAGGAATCTTCGCCAAAGCACTAGGAAACACGACCCCAGAGAGCCATCACCGGCCGAGGGGGTCGAACACTGGACACGGAGAAGTAGGAGGAGATGAAGGAATTGATAGAAGACCACAAAACCGCTGAGGCGATGTCAGGGAAGGATCGACTTTGCAGGAACCGGAAGGAGGCAGCAAAGGATCGCACATCGTGCGCAGAACCCCTACAAACAGGGTTACTGGCACGAATGGTCCGACAAACGTGGCGTCCCATCTGCACCTGCGAGAGCCTCCCACCTGTCCGAGGAGACACCCACACAGCAGTACCCGAAGGCGGCGCCACAGACGCAACAGAGGAGTGCAAGGCTGACACCGGGCACAACACATGGCAAGTATACCCACGCTGGAAAGCCTGGACGGTGAAAGGCTGGAAAACGTGGGTCTCTCTCTCATCCGTGGCAACAAAATGAGGGGAGGAGGCGAACGTGACGCCATGCAAGGACGGGGAGAATCGCACGCAGTCCCGGGGCCGTGACAATGCCGCCAGTGCAGACACCCGATCCCCAGTGGTCAGAGCGACAAGGAAGAGTGTACGCCCGAGCAACAGAACCGGTGTAGCGGCCCGTGTATACGTGGGTGAAGCCAGAAGGTCCAGAGCCCGCCCCCGATCCCACTGTGGAGGGACCTGGCGCGGAGGCAGGTGTTCCCGGAAGGCACCCGTCATGAAGGAATCCAGCTCCTGCGGCGGAATGACCAGCCCAGTGACGGACTCAAAGACCCCCCGGACGGCAGACAAGTGGTTACGTATAGCGTCGATGTGAAAGTGATGTGTACGGAAGAGGTGAAACAAGGAGTGGAGGACGAGGGAAGGAGAGCCAACTGTCTGGCGAGTGTCCTGTATCCACCTAGTAAAAGACCTCCAGCGGGACCCGTAAGTCCCTCAAGGAGAAGTCGGCCAGGAACGCTTCAGGAAGTCAGGCAGGTCCCGTCCGTGGACTGGGAGCCACCGTGCCTCATGAACATCCACAATGCGAATGCCAACGAGGGCCGCCGGGCCCCAACCTAGCGCAAGTGGAAGTCGGAGACAGGTAGAGGGACCGGACTCGGGCACCACCGTGTCAACTGGGCGTACCAAGCCCGTGCCGGCCACAGAGGCGCGAGTAGCCAGACGCTGCAGCGGTACAGCCACAGCCTCGCGAGGACGTTGCACAGCAACAGTGCGTCTGGTGGCGGAAATATGTATATCGACCGCCACCTGGTCCAGTCTACCATGAAAGCGTCCGGACCCCCCTCCGGAGTGCGAGGCCGGAGGGAGAGGTACCGAGGCAACTGGCGCGGCACCTCCGATGCGAACAAGTCGACCTCCGGAACACCCCAGGAAGCCGCGAGGGCGTCGAACACAGTCCGTTGCATTGCCCATTCTACAAGAACGCCCTGTCTTCACGACAGGGCGTCCGCCCACAGGGTGGCAGGCCCGGGCAGGGAGGAGGCATGCAGGGAGAAGGTGCGCCGGTCCGCGAGGAAGAACAACTTCACCGAGATCCCCAATAGAGTCAATGACCTGGAGGACCTCCGCTTTAGGAAACAGTGGACAGCTGTCTGAGTGTCCATCCCGAAGGCCACCGACTTTTCCCGAAGGGCCAGCGCGTGGTCCCTCAGGAAGAACAAAGGAACCAACAGTTCGAGGGCATAGACGGGTAAGGGGCGTGAGTCCCACCCATCTGCCGGGAAGTTGACGGCCCAGGTTTGATGGGTAACCTCACCCTACCTCGCTCGACGCATCTGTGTCTACCCAGATCGTCGGCGGGGGGGCGGTCCAGGGCACAGCCGCAGAGAGCGTGCCCCGAGCAACCCAGTGTCCGAAGTGTCTGTGAATGGTACACGGGAGCGGCAGGAGCCGATCCATAGGGGTCAACGGAAACACCTCGGTGCCCATGAGGAGTAGGCGGCGTAGCCTGAGGCTCCCTAAGGGAATGGGCAGAGCGGCCCAATTCAGCGAACCCACTAACGAGTCCCAGAGCCACCCCGGGAGGGAGACCGAGTGCAACACGGTGAAGACCCTCCGCCGAAGTTGCACCGCGTCCGGCAGACCCGGGTCACCGTAGCGCTGGACAAATCCCATGTGAGACCGACCCATGGCACGACACGCGACGGGGTCAAGCGTGACTTGGGAACATCGATGGGGAACCCTAACTGTGCGACGTGGCGAATGACTGTGAGGGTGTCGCGTACGCACAGTCCTAGGGCTTCGGAAACTATCAACCAATCGGCCAAGGAAAACAGGATCTGGAGCCAGCTCCTGAGGAGAGGACCCAGAGCCTGCCCCACCAGTGCGGAGAAGATCCGCGGCACGATGTGGAGACTGAAGGGAAGTCTGTCGAACAGGAACACACGATCGGAAGTCCGAACGGCCAAGAATCGCTGGAATCGAGGATGGAGAGGAACGAGCCAAGACGCCTCCGGGAGGGCCAGCGACACTACCCACGACAGAGGACGCAGGGCCAGGCGTACCTGAGGTACCGGCAGCATCCGAAACCGTGTGTGCACGATGCGCCCGGGGAGGGCCGACAGAGCCACCACCGGGCGCATCGCGTCGCAGTTCTACGTCGGTACCAGAAAGGCACGGGAGAGGAAAACCGGGTGACCGGCGGTCAACTCCCTCGACGATACCCAGCTCGTGCATGGAAGTGAACACGTGGGCCATCTCTGAAGAGATGGGCCGGCGTCGGTGACAAGAGCGGAGCGGGGGTCTGGACGTCCATCTCCAGGTTAGACCCCTCCGCGCACTCTGCCGCCCCCAACGTCCCTCGCGGCCACCGAGGGGCGCAAGGGCGAAAACAACCCGCGGGAGCTCCCGAGAGGAGGGGAGCGACCCGGGCGGCCAGGCGAGAAGGAGAACAAGGAGACCGACCCAGAGAACCTACACATTGTTTTGACGTGGAGGTACCCCCGGTAAGGTCCGTGAGGGCATGAGCGCCTCGTTGACCTCCTCTACCCCCCCCCAACTTCGTCGAAAAGGGCGGGCCACCCCAACCCCTGGCCGTCGCGGGGCCGACCCCGGCGAAGGGCGGCCGGAAGTGGAAGGTCGGCCAGCCCCGACACGGCGGGGATGAAAAGGGGGCAAGAACAGAAGGGCGAGGCGGAACTGACGCACTGGCCTGTAACCTCCCTGTCCTGCGCCCGTGCATGGCAGCAGCACTTGCAGCAGCACCCCGAAGAGGACCGGCAGAAGGACGGGACTGAGAAGACCCCGCTCGCGACACAGCGCGTCATTGCGTGTCGTAAGCAGGGTCCGCCGATAGAGAAGCGTAGCGGCCCCAAGCATCCCGCGCAAAAAAGCCCCGACAGAGAGAGCGCAGAGTACAACAAACCCTGACGAATATCCAAGGGGGCTGTCCGGCAAAACGAGGACCGTACCGTCCGGCGTCGCCGAGTTACCACGCACAAAACCGCCTTCAGCTCGGGAACCAAAGACACCGCGAGCCGAAGGGGGATCCGCCGAACGCGGCCCAAACCCTCGCGGAGATCGCCTGATGCAGACGCCGCGATAAGCCGCAGGCGGCGAACAGAAGTCTGGAGGGAACCAAAAGACAAGAGAAGAAGTTCGGCACCCACCGTCGCAAGGGAAAAACCCTGTCGACAGAGGACTGAACTGGGTGAGAGAAGAACGGGGTAGCAATAGAACAAAGTTCAAGAACGGGCGCGCCGAACCAGGACCAGAACGCGCCGTCCAACCCGCCGACAGACACAAGAGGAGGCAAAAGCAGTGATGACTCCGGGGGAGGGACTGAAGGAGAGCCGGCGACGGAACAGCCGGCGAAGTCAAAGGCCTCAGCAAACCAGGCCCCCAATGGGAGAGGGTGATCGAGCAAGATGGCTAAGCCAGGCGTACCGACGTCGCACAAACCCGGTCCATAGGAGGACAGTCCCGGCAACACAGCCAGGGACCGAATACCCTGAAGGATGTCCCGGCGGCTGAAGTCTGACCAGAGCGTAGGCCTGCAGAAGGGAGGGGGACCGCAGCAGGGGTAGGTAGGGTGAGACGCTGAGGGTGCGTCACCGCCAAGAAGCGCGATAAGAGGGAGTCTTGCATCGACTCCAAGCGCCCGTCGATGCGTGACACAAGCCACCCCTGCATAGCCGACAATCGATCCGAGAGAGGCGACCCCCCCCCACCAAGAATGGTCGGCCCGCAGGGGTGAGCGCGAGCGGGAGCGAGATCCACGACACGAACCAACAGAGTCGCGGCCCAAGGAAGGCGAGCGACCACGGGTGTGTCGCCGCTGAGGGACTCATCCCTGAACACGAACGCCCAAGGGGGAAACAGCACCATCCCCCTCTGCCAGCGACACGGCAGCCCCTGAGAAAGGGGACCCCGAAACCTCGCTATACCCCACCGAGCCAAGAGGAGGGGTACCCCCGTGGCGAGACGGTAAGTGAAGGTCAGGGAGAGAAGAAGGAGGAGGAGCAGGACGACGGGAGTGGGAAGGCTGGCATGGTGAAAGAGGTCAGAAGGAGCCGCGGGGGGAAACAGAGCAAGGATCCCCGGTGCAGAGATAACAGGGCGGCCCGACACCGAGGCGGAGGAGGGAGGGACCGCCACCGTGGGACGAGACCGCGAAGGAAGAATAGGCACCGAAGCAGGTGAAGTAGGAGGAGAAGCAACTACATCCTGGCGGACCCTCCTGGACAGTGTAGGAGGAGGGAGCAGAGGGCCAGCTACAGCCTGAACCTCCGCGCGCGTAGAGGACAAAGGAAGAGGACGTCGTTCGAGTAGGGGAAGCGGGCGGAAGGTAGTAGAGCCCCGACCCGGAGAGGCCAGGGGAGGGCGCACAGGGGCAGAGCCGCTAACCCCGGCCGCAGGGCGAGAACCATGACGAGGGCGATGGGCGCCGTCAAGGCGATCAGGAGGACAACGAGGGGCAGGAGAGGACGGGCGACGAGGCGAGCGAGAGCGTGGACGGAGCAGGGGATCGCCCCAACGATGTGACGACCGGCTGCGGGACCAAGGGGAGAGGGCCCGAGCAGGGAGAGGGCCAGGGAGAGGGCCAGGCGAACGGCCTTCAGTCGGGTCAGGGATACCCAGGGCGACGCGGATCCGGGCGGCAACAAAGGCCGGGGAACGGTGGCCCACAGTTCAAAAGTGGCGGGGACTATCGCCCACACCGACTGAAGGGAAGCAGAGGCCACTGCCGCCGCGGAGGAACCAGGGCTATGGTGCACCACATCCACCAGGGCCAGACACGGGCCACACAGAGCAGGGAGGTAGGCCGTAGAGGACACACAGGGCGAGTGGCGCAAGCAGGACTTGTGGCTCGCCAAGCACGGGGAGCTACAACCATGGCGAAAGCAAGGCAGCCAACCTGCACTGGAAGAACACGCACCAAGATCAGCACGTCGAAGGAGTAAGTGGAGAGAATGTCCAATAAGAACCAGGGAAGGAGCATGGGGAAACAGGAACACACATGCAAACAGGTATCCGTACTCACCCTAAACCGGGAGCACAGAGGTAGGTGAGTAGGGTGGGCGAGGTGGAAGAGCACTAGCAGAACCTGCAAAGATGGAGAAAGTGTTAACCACCACTCAACATCTTACATGCAGGGCCTATAACACCAGTAAAGTGCACACACCAAGATAGTTTCAGGCAACAAGATGACATAAAAAAGGTCAACAGTGAAAGCCAACTATTACCGCAAATTTGCGGGCCAATGGAGGCATAACCGTACCGACACCACCCTCCCTCAAATTTGCGGGACCCCCCAGCGATCTCTGCAAATTTGCGGGGAGCCGAAACGTCCCAGAGGACCGAATCGAGCTCACCGCAAATTTGCGGGACCGGCCGAGAAGGTCCGGCGCCGAAAAAGCGAGAGGAGCGTCTAGGGAATACCAAAAAAAGGCCACAAAAATGCGTCATCTCCTTATGAACTCCAAGCGATGATGGCCATCAAGCTGAGCAGTGTCTTCCTTGAATTTATCCTAACTCAACCGGTAAAGGGAGAGGCAAGGAAGACACACCAGGGGAGAGGAGGCACATCCCCCAGGAACCACGCAACCCACAGAGATAGAGCAAAGCCCATGAGGAGAAGTGGCAGGGAGGGTGGTTTCGTACAAACAGGGGCCCCGTGGGGTACCCCTGGATTGGGCAAAAAGACTATGAAAGGATGGAGGTGAAACAGGAAGAGAAAACAAAAACCAGTAAATGAAACTGGTGAGAAAAAGGGTGGCCTAGCCGTGAGCAGAGAATGTGTCAGGGGCGAAAAACCCTGTGGTGTGAGGGAGGGGCCCCCGTGGGGTACCCCTGGATTATCACGAACCACCTGTCGCCCAGGCCCTTGAGACACAGTGAAAGCTCGAAAGGGGGGACTCGGGAATAACGCTAATAATGCGGCCGACACAAACTCTACAAACAGCACCGCCACCAACGAAATCTCAGATTGTTTACCAACGGTACACCTAGGCTATGAAAAAATGAAAACTCATAGGGGCATAGCAATTCCTGAATGAGAAAACGAGCTAGGCTAAAATAAGCTAAAAGCTAAACTATGCCCAGACTAACAGGAAAAAAGAAGATGAAAAGAGAAAGAATGAAAAACATATACGAGGAACGCCAGGCGCCCCCGTACCTTCGGTAGGCTATTTCCACACGCGTCTCCATTATACACACTTAGGAGCCCATTTACGTGTGCCCTAGATCACGTAACATCTGTCTAACAAAAAGAAGGCCAGAAGAGCCGAAACGAACCTAAAACAGGGTGAATTGAAGGAGCACAACAAAAGCGGACTCAACATGGAGACGCGTGAAAAAATGATAAGAGAGGGTCGCTCATGCGCACGTTCGACAGGGATCTGTACATGACGGAACACGGGATGGGCCTTAAGCGGTAACTAAGGTAAACCCCTTTTTCTTCTCTTCTATGCTTTTTTCACCTTCGGTGGTAGTTTTGGTTAATGTACAACGTCTCCTAGAGCAAGATAAGGAGTAGACTCTAGACGTTTTCTTTTTAACCGCGGTTGGAATGACGACATAGCAGTCAAAATAGACAAGTCATCATTGCAATTAGGTTAATAGCCTTGACGTTGGATTTGCCAAGACTACTAACAAATTGGAAGGTATACAGTAGGGTAGTGATTGAAAGAGTGAGAGTGAGAACGGAGAAATGGATAGGCGACGAGCAGGGAGGTTTTAGGAAGGGAAGAGGATGTGTAGATCAGATTTTTACCCTGAATTGTGTTGTGGAGAAATATCTGGAGAAGAAACAAAAGGTGTATGTTGCCTTTATGGACTTGGAGAAGGCCTATGACAGAGTGTATAGAGAAGGGATGTGGAAAGTACTTAGAATATACGGAGTAGATGGCAAGTTGCTGAAAGCAGTGATGAGCATGTATGAGGGTGCAAAGGCGGCAGTACGTATGGAGAGTGAGCAGAGCGAGTTCTTTGACCTGAATGTTAGTTTGAAACAGGGGTGTGTGATGTCCCCGTGGTTGTTTACTGTATATATGGATGGAGTCATGAAAGAAATACTATCAAGAGCAGTGGATGTTGGTGTATCACTGAAAAGGGAGGGAATTGAGTGGAAGCTACCTATACTGCTGTTTGCAGATGATACAGTTCTGATGAGTGATAATGAATGGGAGTTGCAGGGTCTGGTAAATGAGTTTGGAACAGTGTGCGAAAAACGGAATTTGAAGGTAAATGCGGGGAAGAGCAAGGTTATGGTCTTCGAAAGGGGTGAAGTCACAGAGTGTGAGGTGAAGCTGAACGGTCAGGCTATGGAGATCGTCAACTCTTTTAAGTATCTGGGCAGTGTGTTGAGTAAAGATGGGACTATGGATGAAGAAGTGCGGGAGAGGGTACAACAGGTGAAGAGGGTTGTAGGAATGCTGAAAGCAGTAACAAGAAATAGGGTGGTCAGTATGGAAGTGAAGAAGCCCTTGCATGACAGTGTGGTAATCCCGACACTGACTTACGGAAGCGAAGCATGGACGTTGGTTGAGAGACTCAGACCAAGAGTGAGAGCAGTGGAAATGAATTACTTAAGAAGTGCGTGCGGAGTTACATGGAGGGATAGACAGACTAATGAGGAAGTAAGAAGGAGGTGTGGTGTGGAGGTAGATGTGCTGGAAAGTGTGAAAAGGAACAACTTGAGATGGTTCGGCCATATGGAACGTATGGAAAGCGAGAGAATGACTAAGAGGGTGTACGAGAGCGAGGTGGAGGGACAGAGAGGGAGAGGTAGACCGAAAGAGAGTTGGAAGGATGGAGTGAGGAAGTATATGAACGAAAGTGGTGCTGGTTGGGGAGAGGGGCGTCGACTGACTGGGGACAGAGGTACATGGGGGCGGTTCGTTCGTGGCCACCCCTTCGGGGATCACGGCGTCGGGCAATAGATAGATAGATAGATGTACTGATTTGTCACCTAACAAAATTGCTAATGAAGATCATCACTTTGCATCTGTGCATGTTTGTTATTCAGACTCAGTCTCAGCAGAGTTCTGGGAATTTCTTAGGGGTACTAAGATAGTTTGCCAAGCTTTAACAGATCCTCTGCTGTCCGTTCCTACCCAGGGTATGTTAGACAAGGATTTTAAATTTAGACAGCCTGCCCACCGGTTGTTGTTGTTGTTCCCCAAGCTGCCTGGCCGAACAGCCCCAAGGCCCCGAGCAAGGCCAAGGCCATAACCGAGCGCCCCCACAGAACCCTCCCTGCCGACCACAATAAAGCCTGGGTGACTGAAGCCACTCCATGGCGGGGAGCTGAGGAGGGTGCGGAAACGCCCGGGAAACCAAAGCCCCATCCAGGGCCCTGTGCCCCTCATCAATTATGAAGAGAAAGTTGAGGGGCAAAGGAAAAATGTGGTGCTTCGGCTTCCAATCTTGGTAGATTGGGAGGTCAATCCACGGAAGAGACGCCGTCACTTGAGATCTAGAAAATGTGACGCTTTGGCTTCCAATCTTGGTAGATTGGGAGGTCAATCCACAGAAGAGACACCGTCACTTGAGATCTAGAAAATATATAAGTAAAAGGAACAGTCAGAGTAAGCTATGGGTATAGCAGAGATCGCTCAGTTCTCACTCTGATAGACCAGCAATCCACCCACCCATCCCTCTCTTGTACGATGTCAATTACCCTATCATAACAACTCAACAAGTTTGTAGTACACGAATGACTTTTTCTAAACCCAAACTGCTTGCTTGAAAGGATTTTCTTCTCCAACATATCCACCCATCTTTTTCTTATAATCTTTTCACAAAGCTTGCACACAACACTAGTTAGAGATACCGGTCGATAATTTAGCGGGTCTTCTTTATTTCCACTTTTATATATTGGAGTTATATTTGCTTGTTTCCATTCCAAGGGAAGTTCCCCCTTGTTTAACCCACCAGACCCGGTTGGGCTCTGAGAAACCCATAACAAATGCACCCGTGGAACCCGGTAGGGCTCTGAGGCACCGGCAGCTTGAAAGCCTGTAAGCTTGGTGTGCGAGGCGTCTGTCCGACGCATGTAAAAAACAGCCGGTTGGACCGACGCCGCGCATCTCCGACCAAAAGAAGGAGAGGCGTCGCTTGTTCGTGTGTGGGTGTGTTATTGTTAAGTAGTGAAAAGTAGTGAAAAGTGGCTGATATCGCCACAAAGTTCTCTCCACGGAAATCGTCATCACAACTGAACCAGTTGACTTAAGGGGGTATCACACTGGGCCAATTCTCGTCACTCTTCAGCAAAAAGTGGAGCTACTGTCAATCTCCAGCACAAATCTCACCCTTTGATGGAGCTAGGATGCTTCCCGCACTGGGTGGGAAGCTCCAATTTTTGATGGAGGTAGAGTGTCAGCCTCTTTACAGCTCGCATTTAATCTCATTGATATCTCAAGTATATGACGTCGAAATATATATTTTGCTACATAATTGTGTGTTTTGATTGTGAGAAGGGCTGCGGATAGACATAAACTAAGTGAATTAATGCTAAAATAGCTACACCACTTGCAGCTAAATAACCACTTCCTATACCTACGCCACGGCGATTGGTATGAAACGAAAACATTCGGTTGTGTAGCAGGAGAAACTGTTTTTCAGATGCCTATTTACTAAGAATCATTGAACAATATATTTAACCTAGCCTAACCTAACCTAGTATATTAGTGGACTATTTATGAATGTAAAATGTAAAAATATATTGTAACATTACCAGATTATTGATATAAATACAGGTCTACCCGCATACACAGGATTATGCCTACAACCTCCGAAAAGTTCAAAATATTTCCTCATATATGCTCCAAATATAAAACATAATCACGCAAACTTGTAGATTGAGTCATATTGAAATATAAATGTCGATATAAATCCATATTACTCTAAATTATTGGTGAAACAGCACAATATAAACGATCGTTTAGTGCCGAGGTAACGACAGGGGCTCCGTCAGGCTATAACCTATATATTGCAAAAAAACTTCCTCATAGCTACTTATATAAGCTTCACACGCAAAACATAGCAACATTAACGTATAGATTGGGTCCTATTACACAAAGTTTGTCAATATCAATCCATATTATTTTACAGTTTAAGTGAAACCACTGTTCTATAATCACGGCGATTGGTATGAATCGAAAAAGTTCAAAATATAAATTTCCTCATATAAGCTTCAAATTTAAAAAAAAATTACACTAACGTGTAGATTGAGTCATATTGCATTATAATTGTAGATGTAAATTCATATTGCTATACATTACAGTATAGGTGAAACGGACCAATATAGGCTAAGGTCGGACGTTGTTATTGTTGTGTCGGAGGCTCACGCAGCCAGGACGCTTGGCGAGTGTGATAGAATTTGCTGGCGCTACTGGCTGGAAACGGAGACTGGAGATTGGAGATTGACGAGAATTTGGCCCAGTGTGATGCCCGCTTTAGAGAGCTCTACTCAACGCCATTCTACAGGAACGAAACACATCTACGCTTGGGGATGCGCGGGAATGCGGAAGCAGTCAAAATAACAAAGATACGGTAGCCTAGGCGTAGACGTTTTTCGGCCAAAACCCCCGGGTTTCGGGGAAATTATAGAATACAATAGCCGGGACTGGAGGGTTAATGAGTGTTGAACAACTGTATATTAAAAATAGGCCTCACAAGTTGTTCGGAACATTCCCTTAATATCCATCCAGCAATGTTATCTTGTCCAATAGACTTTCACACATCCAATTCTTCCATCAATGATTTTAGTTTACCCTGGTTGACCTCTATCAACTCTATTCATTGTATCTCATTCATATCCACCACAGGTTCTACGTAGTCATCCTCCTCTACAAACACGGATGTTAATGAATCATTCATAACTTCACACATACCCACTGTGTCTTCATATAACTGACCCTCCACCCGAAGCTTTGTTATTTTGTCCTTTACAGTACTTTTGTTTTGCTGTTAATCTGTGTTAAGTCCCCTTCTCTTTGTTATGGCCTTGGAAGTACTATCTGGAGATTTCAGAGCTGGCCTCACCTGGGAACTGCTATATGCAGATGACTTAGTAGGCTACTTATCGCAGATAGTGTGCGGGATGCCGAAGCCAAGTTCAGAAGATGGAGAGAGGGCATGGCAAGTAAAGGATTACGAGATAATATATCTAAAACCAAGGTTTTACACGGTAGATTAGGGCTTGGAGAGGTAGAAAAAATAGGTGTTTACCGATGCACAATATGCAGAAAAGGGTTGGGCGTGAACTCAATTCAGTGTAGCGTCTGCCACTGCTGAGTGCACTACGGGAAGAGGCGCTGCACTAGAATAAAGGCACCTCTACCAAGGAAGAGGTCCAAAGTTGAGAAATTTGTATGCATAGTATCCATATCTTGTTTTCAATGATCGGCTCGAGAGTGTTAACTTTGGCAATGAGGCACTAGAGATGGTGGACAAGTTTTGCTACTTGGGAGGTACCATCTCTGTTGGTGGTGGGGCTGAGGCCGCCACTATCGCCAGAATTAGATGCGGCTGGAGAAAGCTCAGAGAACTGTTGCCAGTATTTACCATGAGAAGACTCCCTCTCCCCTTGAAGGGAATGGTGTACACTTTATGTGTTAGAAGCACAATGACATATGCTTCAGAAATGTGGCCTGTCAAAGTGGATGATATCAACATGATGGAATGCAATGAGATGAGGATGGGGAGATGGATGTGTGGTGCCAAGCTGCCAGATAGGATATCTAGTAAAGAGCTGAGAAGGTTAGGTATCAAGAGTAGCAAGTGATGAGATCCATACTAGCAGGCATGGATGGTTTGGACATGTGGAGAGGATGGATGAACTAAGTTAGGTGAACAAATATCTGTAAGTCCATGAATGTGGAGGGAGCTGCACCAAGGAGCAGACCAAGAAAGATGTGGGATCAGACCTTGCAGTTTAATATTGAATCAAAGAACCTGACAATAGAGGCAGCTCTGAACAGGGCTGCCCAAGACCGGAACCTCACTTCATGAGGAGCACTCAATCTTTAAATTTGCATGGCAGAAAAGTGTGATAGTATATATATACAAAGGCAAGGGTGACTCCTTAGACAGGGGAAATTATAGGAGTTTGAAAATGCTTGATCAAGTCATGAAAGTCAGCAAAAGGGTCTTTGAATGCATGATCAGGGAAACTGTTGTCATCAGCGACATGCAGTTTGGATTTATGCCAGGATGTGGTACAACTGATGCTGTCTTCATTCTTAGGCAAATGCAAGAGAGGTTCTTAGAGAAAAACAGGGAGTTATACCTAGTTTTTGTAGATCTGAAGAAGGCCTTTGACCGGGTGCCCATGGAAGTAATGCAGTGGGCTATGAGAAAACTCAAGAGTAGAAGAGTGGCTAGTGCGTGTGATAATGAGAATGTATGAGGGGTCACGGGCAGTAGTTAGAGTGAATGGGGGCCTGAGCGAAGAGTTCCCAGTGAAGGTTGGAGTTCACCAAGGTTCAGTGCTGAGCCCATTATTGTTTGTTTTGGTCCTGGAGGCTCTGTCAAGGGAATTTAGGACAGGACTCCCATGGGAGCTGTTATATGCAGTTGATCTAGTTCTTTTTTTTTTTTTTTTTTTTTCTATATTCCAACTTACTTCCTCTCGGGCATAGGCTGAGAGCCTTAACATTCACCGCTTTACAATGAACAGTGAAGCCCGTGAGGTCTTGTTCCAGTCTAGGGAGTGAGACATGTGAAGCACGTAGAGCACAACGAGCACCTGCCATCTTGCCTTCACATGAGGCACGGTGCTCACTCATGGCCCGAAACGACCCCATCCCTGAAGCCATCTCGTTCCCGTGCTTCACTGTCTCACCCACTACACTCGGACTCTCACACTTACACACACACAACGCCACCTGTTGAGCAGATAACTCACCAGGCATTGCACCCCTATAGCATATTTTGAATATGGGAATATTCATACAGTGCTATTTAATCAGGGAACAATGAGGGTATTTTATTGACGTTTCGGTGGGCTTTGTGGTAATGCACTGATACTAGGTACAGCACAAATTCCATCCCAATAATATCTTCCCATTGATACATCGGGATTTGAACCCGGGACCTTTGGATTACCAGGCCAGTGGCAAGACCACTCCACCACACCTCCCCTATCGCAGATAGTGTGCAGGAAGCAGAGGCAAAGTTCAAAAGATGGAGGGAGGGTATGGCAAATAAGGGTCTAAGAGTTAACATAGATAAAACAAAGGTCATGATTAGTGGAGTAGGGTGTGGAACCATGGAAAGAAGTGGCGACTATCCATGCAAACTATGTGGGAAGGGGGTGGGAAGTAACTCAATTCAATGTTGCGTCTGTAGTGACTGGGTACACAAGAGATGTAGTGGAGCTAGAGGACCTTTGCCAAGAATCATAGACTTTGAATGTGCAGTGTGCAAGGGAGATCTTGCATTAAATGACCCGCCTGTCAGTGTTGATTTCGACAGTGTAACGCTGGAGTCTGTGAATAAGTTCTGCTACGGTTTCTGCCAGAGGTGGCACTGAAGCTGGCTCCATTGCTAGAGTCAGAAGTGGCTGGGGAAAGTTTAGAGAGCTGCTGCCACTCCTGACCATGAGTGGGATCCTCATGTGTTAGGAGCGCGATAACCTATGCCTCTGAGACGTGGCTGGTTAAAGCGGAGGATATCAATAGAATGGAACGGAATGAGAAGAGAATGGTGAGATGGATGTGTGGGGTTAATCTAAGGGATGGGGTATCGAGCGAGGAATTTAAAAGGCGTCTGGGCATTAGGAGTGTCAGTGAAGTGATGCGCACGAGCTGACTTGGTTGGTTTAGACACGCGGAGAGAATGGATGATCAGAACTGGGCAAGGAAATGCCGGACTGTGAACGTGGGGGAAGCTGCGTGTAGGGGTAGACCTAGAATGACGTGGAATCTGGTACGGTCCGATCTCAAAATATAGAACTTGACAACAGGAAAGCCGCCATTTAGGATGTGAGACTGTAACCACATTCTCTGTGGACAAAACGGTCTTTCAACTTGTATGTACATGTATATTCTCTGGGTGGATGGGACTCGTCAGCCTTGGTCGTCAACCCATCTAGGGTAAACAACCTTATACAAATCTGGGTAGATGGGACTCATCAGCCTTGGTCGCCAACCCATCTAGGGGAAACAACCTTAAATATATCCTTACCGCTTACCTAAGAGTGAAGCAGGTTGGTGGATGAACTAGCCGCCCACCACTGTAGAAAATGGGCTCTATCTCTCTCTCTCTTTTGTTTTATTTTTTATTTTTTGAGAAGTTTAACCAGACTACTGAGCTCCCCAAAAGAGCTCCCATAGGGCTAGCAGAAAATGTGCTAAAAATACATAGAAGGCCTCTGAGTCGGACGGTTCATAATTTTTTTTTTTAAAAAGACCTCCGTCTACGTATTGTGAAAAACCTGTTATCCTCCGGTAAATTACGGGGGTGAGTGAGTGAAGTGAGAGACAGTGAATTGTATGATGAATACATGTTTTTCATAATACGTGTTGCTAGCCCCAAACGCGCGAGCAACTGTGGCTTTCAACCATCCGACACATCTCCTTTTATTTATGTACATCAAACATGTACATATACAGTAGGGTCCCGCATAAAACGTGTTCAGATAAAACGAGTCTCGATTAAAACGAGCGACCTAAAATATTAATATTTAATTTTCGATAAGAACGAATGTGATCACATAAAACGAGTCCGCCATCAAAGTAGGGCAAATCCGAGGAGTTCTCATATAGAGCGCCGAAATATCGTACAAAATATCGTACGCTCCTGACGGAAATTTACGTTTACAGTGAACATTGACCATATTGGGCCACCAAAATGCCGTGTTCACATAGAACGAAATCGCATAGAACGGCCTCGTTTATCGACCAATTTCTCGTTCTATGTGAGACCCTACTGTACATACATACATACATAAAATTTTAAGACTGAGTGTTCCACACATAAGTGCAGTTTCAGTCTCTTGTCCTAATGGCGGTGTTCCAGGCAACCCTGTTAAGGGCTGCTTCACTTGTCAAGTTCTTGGATTTGAGATCGGCGCGTATAGTCCGATCCCAGGTCTTCCTCGGTCCACCCCTTGGTGCAGCTCCCTCCACAATCACAGACCTGCATTTTTTCACCCAATTTTGTTCATCCATTCTCTCCACATGTCCATACCATCCCAGTCTACTTGTACGCATCACCTCGCTAAAACTCTTTATACCTAAACTTCTCCTCAGCTCAACATTTGCTATTCTATCCTGTAGCCTGGCCCCACACATCCATCTCTCCATTCTCATCTCATTACGCTCCATTCTGTTGACATCCTCTACTTTAACGGCCCATGTTTCCGAGGCATACGTGATTGCACTTCTTACACATGAGGCATACACCTTTCCCTTCAGGGGGAGAGGTATTCTTTTCATGGTCAGGATTGGCATCAGTTCTCTGAACTTCCCCCAGCCACACCTAATTCTATCAACAGTGGCAGCCTCGGCCCCACCACCGGCAGAGATGGTATCTCCTAGGTAACAAAACTTGTTCACCAGCTCCAAAGACTCATTTCCAAAATTCACAGCCACAGGATCATCACCTAACACAAGCTCGCCTTTGCACACTATGCACTCAAATTTCTCTATTTCTGACTTATCCTTTGGCAGGGGTCCCTTTATTCTACTGCAGTTGAGTGTTCAGTCCTGTAAGTCCTTCATAAACTGGCACAGATTGTCCTCATGGGGAATCGGTCCATTTGGAGTGTTTTGTGTATGGCCACCCTCAACGGGAGTTAGGCGTCGGGCAATAGATAGATAGATAGATAGATAGATTACACAGGACTGCCGCTTTCAACGGCACCAATGGCATCATCAAAGGACTTATCAACTTCAGCATGACCCTGGATATTTATGCAGCCTTTACAGGGTCATGATTGTGAGAGGAACACTGCTAGGGGTAAATTATAGGTTTGACTCCTGTAAGGAGATAAAGAAAACCTAATATTTAGTAGTGGCCCCGTAATCATTGACGAACATGCCTATTACATAAGGCATCCTCTTCAAACACTAATCCGCCGTAGTTTGAATCTACCGCGCAGAGCATTTAAAAACTAAGGAGCCTTCATCATGAGCGCACGCGACCTCACTCATGGCTTCAGTCATTATGAATTGGGTTCTCACTACGAAAAAACTTCGTAAAAAATAAAAAACAAAAACAAAATAAGAATAACTATCCAATAAGCTTTCCATCATATCGTGGATGTACTTGTGTGGATCTTAGACCAGACGCTGATTCAGGCGTCATTCTTCCTTCACTGACATATCAAGTAAACCAAAATCCTTAATACATCAACGAATGGGAAGGGGATGGTCGGGAGGGCCCCAGTCGTCAATGATTACGGGGCCACTACTAAATATTAGGTTTTCTTTATCTCCTTACAGGAGTCAAACCTATAATTTATTAGTGGCCCCTCCATCATTGACGAACATGCCTGATTTCTAAGACTGGAGGGGGACATTCGTAATCATAGCATAACTCTAGAAAAGCAGATAATCAAACAACCACATAATATGTGGTTGCGTGCTTCAAAGAAGCCTGCTTGAAAAAGGGTTAACTCTGAGACTCTGTGCACAGATCTGCTAGTTAAGAAGGCACCCCACTTAAAGTAAGTGGTGAAAACTAAAAACTTATAAGTTTACATGTGCACATATAAACCCCATTAACTAGTGGATATATTCCTAAAAATATAACCAAACATAAATGAATTCTTGTACATTCGTAGAAATACTGAACTCGTGTACTTATGCAGAAGTAATTACTTCAAAAGTAAAAGTCGTAGTTTCAACTACCGAGATTTCTCAAAAATCTATTGCTTCACAGCCAAAGCTACTTACAACAAGACTTGTTGGAACACTACTATTGGCCTTTAGCACAATTTCCTGCAATGAATACTACAGAGAAATTTTATAATACAATGCCTACAACCAGTATCACAGCTCGTATGTTCCGAACACATACTCCGGAGGGGTCTAGGGTGTCCTATGTCACACTGACTGCACCCCCCCCCCCCCCTTTTCTTGAAATTAAACAAAACGTGACTAAAAGGGCCACCTAGACCCTCTTCCGTAAAGCTATACATGGCAAGGAAGGTTTGTCCAGAGCTACTGAAAGGTATCGAGGCAAAAACTCCTGATTAGAGGCCCACAACTGTGTGGACGTAATAACTTCCACCGAAAGATTATTAAGGAAACGTAAAGAGGCTGTCCCCTTGCGTAAATCGTGGGTCTTACCCACAACGCCGGGATTCTTCTCTTTAAAGTCCTCGACCAAGAAAGAAGCCAGTGTACGCTCCATCAAGCGTTCACCCGGACTTGCGACCCATAAAGCACCCTGGTGATTTAGAGGTGCCACTCTTAAATATTTGGTTAGAGCTTGCACTGGGCAAAAAAGATGGTGCACCTTTCCCCTGTTTAACGCTGGCACCGTGAACTCTGAAAACACGTGTTCACTGTGCCCAATCTTGGCTATGAATCCTGGGGAAGGTGCAATGTGAATACACTCATGAAGCCTATCAAACCTGAGGCAATTAGGTGCGTTGCTCATCGCCGCCAGCTCAGAGACTCTGTTCCCGGTAGCCAAAGCCATAAGGAATACTGCCCTTTTGTAAAATCTGCAGTCTTTGGTACATACGAGAACGAGAATAACGACGATGCTTTGTCCAGAGACCATGTAGGCCTGAGCTGACGGGGAGGTGGGCGGAGTTTTAAAACCTGCCCACATAAATCACTTTCAGATAAATGTTTCCGCATGAACAGATAAATTAAATAATAAACAACCAACGCCACCGAGGGCACAGTTTGTTTTGTTCTAAGAATCCGAGACGTAAAAGCTTGCCAATGCGATTGAAACTGTCGCTTTGTAGACTGGGTATATTGATTCGTGAATATCTTGGTCACGTCGCTACCCTATGGTGCTAGCCACTTGGCCTCCTGAATGTCCATAATGAACAAGTCCGCGAGGTTTCTAGGTTGCCAATTGTGTTCTAAGTGGAACAACCCGACCAGGAGTGACACTGGGTGCGGGCACCACGTGTTCAAATGCTGGTACCACACTGCGCCGGCCACAGGGGCGCGATTAGCGAGCCTACGCCTCGCTAATCCTGTAGTTTGTTGACTACGTGGCACATTAGAGACGCGTCTGGCGGCGGAAAATAGATAAATTCTTACAGTTTCTTACAGTAGATCCTCTGGAAAAAGGCAAACTATGCCTGTGTATCCAGCTCAGTACCAGTGCTTGCACTGCTGCGGTCGTTCACGGTGTTGGCGGCGGCGGTAGCAGACGCAACATTTTTACTATTCTGTATTTTTGTTTTATAATCAAACTTCAAATCTTGTCTTCCCCATGCTTTATCAAGATTACTTTCAAACTCCCTTATTGATTCGGAATCGACTACATACTGGGGCAGTGCGTTCCACTCATTTACCACTCTATCACAAAAAGAGTTCTTCGCCTTCTCAAGCCTATTTCTTTCTTTGTAAATTTTCTTAGAGTGTCCTCTCGTTCTTGTTCCCTCCGCGCATCAAGAAGATACCTTCACACACACATCCTCATCGTACTTTCCTGACACTATCTTAAAAGTCTCTATCATATCCCCTCTCTTTCTCCTATATGCCAGTGTCGGAAGTCCCAGTGTCCTCAACCTCTGCTCATAGCCCGCGTTCTTCAACGTTGGTACCAGCTTGCTAGCTCTTCTCTGCACTTTCTCCACTGCTTCTATATCCTTTACCATATATGGAGCCCACACCTGGTTTGCATATTCCAGGTGTGGCCTAACCAGCGCTGTATATAGATTCCTGAAGATTTCTTCGTCAAGTGACACAAATGTCCTCCTTATCAGCCCTACAATTCTATTGGCTTTGTTTATCTTTTCCGCTAAATGTTCTGAGAAATTTAACTTATTATCTATCACTACTCCTATATCCTTTTCTGCACTCACTTCCTCCATCGCTTCATACATACTGTATCCTACCTTGTCTATCTTGCTGGTCCCAATCCGCATGTACTTGCATTTTTTTGGATGAAAAGGCATTAACCAATGCTCAGACCATCCCTTCTGGAACTCCACCTGTTCTCGTCCGTCATCAGAGCGTTAGGTCCGCCCGCCGGCGTTATCGTCCGGCGGGTGAGGTACAGTGGGAGTTTGTGAGTCTTCTCAGACGCAAACAAATCCACTTGTGGATGGTAATGCTCCGCACACGCAAGAGCGCCCATTCTACTGTTGTGCTTTGTCGCTGAGACAGAGCGTCTGCCCAGACGTTTGCTACGCCTGGGAGATAAGATGCGTGAAGATGAATGTCCAGCCTGTTGGCTAGTATAAAAATCTTGTCTGACACGTTTAGCCACTTCCGCGATCTCATTGACCCTTGTTTCTGACTACAGTGAACCGCATTCAGATTGTCCATTCTGAAGGCCACCGACTTGCCCCTTAAAGCAGAGCCGTGAGCCTGAAGGACAGATAAGGGGACTAGTAAGTCTTTGACATTGATGTGGAAGATTTCTAAATAGGACCAAAACCTTTGACCCTGATGCCCAAGGTTTGACTAAAAGCCCCAACCTATCGTTCCTGACGCATCCATGTCCACCCATACCGACGGAGGAGGAGAGGTTCATGACATGACTGCGTGCAACATTTCTCTCGTCGCCCAAACCGCTAGTAAGTTGTGTAATAACGTTGGGATAGGCCATACTATCCCCGCCGGTAATAGTGGGAAAAATTTGTTGCCCTCCCAGATTAAACGTTAGATTTACAACCGGGCCAACTTCACAGTTAGCTGAACCCAGTTGAGAGAACCGACTAGAGATTCCCAAAGTCTCTGTGTCGTAGTCAGACTGTGGAGAAACATAAAAAGTTTTTGCGAAATCTGTTTCGAGTGTCCACACTCTGACTCAGAGTGAGAGAAGCTGTGTCCTCGACCAGCCCTATCCCCTGAAATACTCGTGGGGGAACAAGGGTTTGACTTTTACTAAGTTGACCTTGAATCCTAGAGAGTTGAGATGGTTAAACGTAACGTAGACATGAATGATGCGTAACTAATCTGTTTCTGCCACCACCAGGTAGTCGCCCCGATACCACCATACCCTGATCCCTTGTTCGAACAAGGGCATCAGGGCTTGCGGGGATCTTGCTTGAATGCTTGTGCCAAATTGAAAACAGTCTTCCAAACTGCTGGTGAAATCAAAGAAAGAATTAGAACTGGAGACAGAACTACTTGGCTTGCAATACGGTCAAGAAGTTTCTTCACTAAGAACATCCTCAGAACCTGCCTTGCTCGAACTGCCTCTAATAAGGCCGTCCGAATATCTCCTAAAGACTTGGAAGGAAGTCTGGAGAAGCAAGCGCCGGGAAAGTTCAATGGCTTTCCTGACTTCCGCGGCTTCTATTGCCTGAGAAGAGCGTAACAGAGACTTTGTTACTTGCTGGGAACCATATATAGCGAAAACAGTTTAAACGCTTTTCCTCTTAACCTAAACTCGCGGTCTAGGTAAGCTGGGGAAGGCGTGCTAAAGGGAGCTTATAATTCGCACAAATTGATTATTTGGGGGGTGGCAGCCAAGCAGAGGGGACTCCGCCGGCACCAAAAACCGGGAGAGAACCAAGAATGGCGTTCTGGAGGGATTTGGTGGGAAGAATAAGTCATGGTTATAATAACTTGGAATGTCCTTAGTATGAACATCCAACAGGGGAGTAGGGTACGGACTAGAGGAGCGGGATGGTGTAATTGCTGAAGGAATGGTAGATGGATTAAGGATTATGTTTAGTAATGTGGATGTGTTTACCCAGGACAAGAAAAGAGAACTGATAGGTAGGTTGCAGGATGAAGAGGAAAAACCTGATGTCATAGCCCTACAGGAAGTGAGACCAAAAAATGTTAGAATTGAAAGGGAACTGGTGGAATATAGTTTGGAGGGTTTTGAGTTATATGAGAGAAATGCTATTAGAGCAGAGGTTGGAAGAGGACTGTTTATTTATGTAAGAAAAGAGCTCAAGGTTAATGAGGTGGATATGAGACAGCAGTATTGTGAGTATTTGTGTATTGAAGTAAAATGTGTAAGAGGATCAATTCTAATTGCCTCTATATATAGATGCCCAAATAATAGCAGGGGAGAGGATGATAACCTACTGAAAGCAATGGAGGAGATAGATAATAGAGAACAAATATAAAATTTTGATTGGAGATTTCAATTTGCCAAGGATCAACTGGGCAAATTGTACTACTCTAGCGGGACAGGGTAGCCTGGAAAATAAGTTTATAGAGAAAGTGAGAGATTGTTTTTTAACGCAACATATTGTAGAGATGACAAGATATAGAGATGGGACGCAGGGGAGTGTACTTGATTTGATTTTTAGCAATGAAGAGGATATAGTGGAACATGTTAATGTGGATAGCCCTATAGGTCGTAGTGACCATGCCTGTATAAGCTTTAGTTGTAACATTAAATCAGAGAGGGATAATAGAAGCAATAGAAAAATATACATGTATGATAGAGCAGATTATGAGCTGTTGAGACGGTGTTTGGACATTGACTGGGGGGGAATATTTGAACGGTGAAGACGCTGAAGGAATGTGGAGGAAAATTAGAGTCAAACTGGAGAATTTATTAGTGGCCCCACCATCATTGACGAACATGCCTATTACATAAGGCACCCTCTTCAAACACTCATCCGCCGTAGTTTGAATCTACCGCGCAGAGCATTTAAAAAACTGAGGAGCCTTCATCATGAGCGCACGCGACCTCACTCATGGCTTCAGTCATAATGAATTGGGTTCTCACTACGAAAAAACTTCGTAAAAAATAAAAACAAAAAGAAAATAAGAATAACTATTCAATAAGCTTTCCATCATATCGTGGATGTACTTGTGTGGATCTTTTGACCAGACGCTACTGCAGGCGTCATTCTTCCTTCTCTGCTCTGCGCTCAGCCTGCCCGGACGTGTCTCCCCACGCTCCGCGGGTTCCGCATTTGTTGCGTCCCTAGTGAGTTTTTTCTCATTTGTTTACTCCGGGATGTATCGAGTAAGGTTAGGATATGCGTAGCAGGAGTGTCCTGGGCTAGTTGCCCGCAGTGCAGTGTATTTTGGGTCGTGTGTTTGGGGCATCTATTTCGGATGTACCCTCGTGGTCCTGTTGTGGACAGGTGAACTTTTTCACAGTTAGCTAGCTTGTGATGCAGGCGGCTTTCATTACACGTTATTGCTTCCTTTTATCTTTCTGATGAGGTAGCGTATTTTTGCTGTCGTTCCCAGCGTATTTTTCTTCACTTAGTGAAGTTTTTTCTGGGTCCCGAGTCAGTTCTTCCCTTTGCCGGAAGTGTTTGCTACAGTGGTGTGTTGGCGGTGGTTCCTGTTGTGATATAATTCAGTGCTTTTTGTTTATATTCCGACTTGTTACTGTTATCCGTCTGCCTAGGCCTAGCCAGCCTCTCGTAGCTTTACCACATATACAAGTGTTATTGATTTATTTTCTAAATATGTACTACTGTGTCATGTGTGTCCTGGTTTAGTTGTGTATTGGCTAATTCCACGGACTATTTATGTGTCCTGGGTTAGTTGTGTATTGGCTAATTCCACGGACTATGTTGGGCCCGGCGTTAGTTGTGTTTTAGCTACGCCTCGGTCCGGTGTTGCGTTCAGATGGTATCTGGACGGGGTGGGTTATTTCCGGCGGGTTTTTCTCGGTTTCACCTTGATAACCCCGGCTGGTTGCCAAGTTTTGGCCACGCGTGGTTTAAAACAGGCTTGTTTCCCCGGCGAGTGGGTGTCTGTGGCTCTCCAGGACTGCGTCTCTGGGGTGCCTGTTTCAGGCTCCTTCTGATTCCCGGCGGGTTGGCTGTACCCATCTAACAGTGTTCATACGGACACGTGTTGTTTGTAGTTTTTTCGGTTTTGCAAAGCCAATATAAAACTATGCTGTAGTTGTATTTCCTCCCCGGCGATCTGTTACAAAGAAGTGGGGATAGGAACAATTGGGGTTAACTTTTAAACTTTAAATCACCCGGTGGGTGCAACCTGGAAGGGTGGGATGACCGAATTTGCAAAATTCAGTTTAGTTGACCAGACAATTGAGGGATGCATTGTGTATCGCCTCCTTCAACATACGGCGCTTTAGGGCACAATTGGGGTTAACGTTTTTTAAACTATTATTCACACCCGGCGGGTGCTCCTTGGACGGATGGGAATAACGAATTTACAATTCAGTTAGTTAACCAGACAATTGAGGGATACGTTTTGTATCGCCGCCTTCAACATACGGCGATCTAAAAAGATACTTCGGCAGAAGTTAGATCTCGTATATTTGTCAGGCTTCCCAGTTTTTGATCTACGAGATAATTCGGGGGCCGGCGTCTCTTTTAGTTTTTTTTTTCCAAAATGTAATCTTGAAACAAACACCACCGGAAAGACTTAATCACTTATAAACGCCATGCTGGTCTTTATATATTATGTCAGAGGGTATTCATAAATCTTTTGGACAAATTAAGATATTCTGAAATCTTTTACTTAGAAAACCCCACCACGTAGCGAGCTGTGGTCGTTGAGTATTACGTCTCGTTACCCGGCGGGTTATTTAACACTTGTGTGCGAACATGATTGGGTTAACCTTATGAGCATTAATTCCTGGAAATTTTATTTTTTCCAGAGCTGGGTCCCGGCGGGTCTATGCAGAACCTGGAGTAAGTTTCCCACCAGTCTCTGTCATGGCTACCTTTGCCCCGGTTTTTGCTTTATGCATTACGCCCTCCTGTTCAGGTATCCCTATTTTTGCGCACACCCTTTGTATAAAATGTGTTAAAATGTCTCGTTTGGTGGGGGTTACCTTTCCGGCGTTTTTCTCGTTGCTCCGAGAACACCGTTTTTGTTTACCGAGTTTTAGTCAGGATGGCTAAAATAGGTAAGTTACCCCGACGAGTTTGGTCGCTTGAGGGCTCATCAGAAACTGCGTTTCTGTGGTCGAGCCTGGGATCAGGCTTCCTGTGTTATTCATTGCTTTATGCATTACGCCCTCCTGTAATGTCTCGTTTGGTGTGGGTTACCTTTCCGGAGTTTTTCTCGTTGCTCCGAGAACACCGTTTTTGTTTACCGAGTTTTAGTCAGGATGGCTAAAATAGGTAAGTTACCCCGACGAGTTTGGTCGCTTGAGGGCTCATCAGAAACTGCGTGTTCTGTGGTCGAGCCTGGGATCAGGCTTCCTGTGTTATTCCCGGCGAGGGGGGCTCCACACAGTTATTTTGTTTGGTCTTTCCCTCCCGGCGACCTTTTTTACAAAGAGGTCTGGGGCAGGTATAATTGGTTTGACATTGCATATAAAACCCGGCGGTTGTACCTTCGGGTGGTTATATTAACGGATTTGCGATTCGCGATAATTTGCCAAACAATTGATTGATACAATAGGGTATCACGGCCTTCAAGACGGCGATCTATGAGGGCTTCTGGGAGAAGCCGGATTAGAGATTAAGATAGGCTTAGACTTTTTATGGGATAAAAAGATGCCTGAATCTTACTAGTGTTTCAAGTGTAAAGGGATACTTGAAAGACTTCATCTTTAATAAAGATATGCTTCATCTTTATGAGGATTCAGAAGTTATGCTTAATTCTTTTGAACAGGTAATAGATATGCTGAAATCTTTAATAAACAATTGAAACAATGTTGTTTGTTTGTTTAGTCTTTCCCTCCCGGCGACCTTTTTACAAAAAAGGTCTGGGGCAGGTACAATTGGTTTGACATTGCATATAAAACCCGGCGGTTGTACCTTCGGGTGGTTATATTAACTGATTTGCAATTCGCGATAATTTGCCAAACAATTGATTGATACAATAGGGTATCACGGCCTTCAAGACGGCGATCTATGAGGGCTTCTGGGAGAAGCCGGATTAGAGATTAGGATAGGCTTAGACTTTTTATGGGATAAAAAGATGCCGGAATCTTACTAGTGTTTCAAGTGTAAAGGGATACTTGAAAGACTTCATCTTTAATAAAGATATGCTTCATCTTTATGAGGATTCAGAAGATATGCTTAAATCTTCTGGACAGGTAAATATATCCTGAAATCTTTAATATGAAACTAAAGGAAAACGAAAAGTAGTGGTGGAGTGCTACGGTTCGTTGACCGGCGGTTTTGTGGCACATATTTTGTACCATTTTTTGGGTGTAACCCTATGAGCATTAATCCCCGGGAATTTCTCTTTCCAGGGCGGAGTACCGGTGTTGCACCAGGTGACCAGGTAGTTCCCAGGGGCGGGGTAGTTTTCCCCCAGTCTCTGTCATGTCGGCACTTGAACCTCTCATTGCTGTATGTTCAACGCCGTTAAGATCAGGTATCCCTATATTATTTTTATTTGTTAATGAAATAATTTAATCACTGAATAATAATAACCATATATATTTTCTATGATTATATTATGATAATATTGTGTTTATTTATAGTAATTTATTTTAATACAATTAAATATAAATTAAATTAATTAGTATACTTTATGATTTTGCTCACCAGCTCTGCTTTCAATGTGTTAATGAGCTATGGGAGCTTTTAATTATCATAAACCTTTACAGGGCTCTCTTTCAGAGAGTATACCGAGCTCGCAAGCGAGGGACAGCCACAGCCAAGGTGTATGGCGATACTCACAGTCCTGGCAGGACAGAACACATCCCTTTGTGACTCAACTAGTGCTGACGTCCACCGGGATGCCGATGTACCATCTTCTATCACAGTTTTAACATGGCAACATGTGGAGGTCCCGGCTTCGGCGGGATCTTCCCATGATAAGCCAGACTTAACGGATGAAGAACAACGATCTCTGGTCTCAGAGATGGAGGTTGAAGAGTCCAGTCACCTTCTAGGCGACTCTCAGGGTACTGTCGAATCTCCACGGAGTTCGTCATCGGCTAGGTATGTACCGGCGGAAGAGATTGATGGACTACTATTGAATGCACTTAATAGGTTCTTTGGCCCTACGCCGGAAACTCCTTCTGATATGGGAGATCCCGCGATGTCGACGAATGTGCGACCTCTGGCTACATCCTTTGCTTTAGCTAAAATACCTAACCATCCGCTTGTGTCAGACCCAATTTCCAATGTGCCAGGCACAGCAGCTCTCACTACTTCCACTGTGCGAGTCATATCAGATATATCTCCCCCTCCTTTAGACAAGGCGCCAGTAAAAAAACAGGAGCTATGCCTCTTTTATACGGGCCTGATGAGTCAGGGGTAGCAATGTTACGGAATTTTTTTGGATGTTCATATTAAGGACATTCCAAGTTATTATAACCATGACTTATTCTTCCCACCAAATCCCTCCAGAACGCCATTCTTGGTTCTCTCTTCCGGTTTTTGGTGCCGGCGGAGTCCCCTCTGCTTGGATGCCACCCCCCAAATAATCAATTTGGGCGAATTATAAGCTCCCTTTAGCACGCCTTCCCCAGCTTACCTAGACCGCGAGTTTAGGTTAAGAGGAAAAGCGTTTAAACTGTTTTCGCAATATATGGTTCCCAGCAAGTAACAAAGTCTCTGTTACGCTCTTCTCAGGCAATAGAAGCCGCGGAAGTCAGGAAAGCCATTGAACTTTCCCGGCGCTTGCTTCTCCAGACTTCCATCCAAGTCTTTAGGAGATATTCGGACGGCCTTATTAGAGGCAGTTCGAGCAAGGCAGGATCTGAGGATGTTCTTAGTGAAGAAACTTCTTGACCGTATTGCAAGCCAAGTAGTTCTGTCTCCAGTTCTAATTCCTTCTTTGATTTCACCAGCAGTTTGGAAGACTGTTTTCAATTTGGCACAAGCATTCAAGCAAGGTCCCCGCAAGCCCTGATGCCCTTGTTAGAACAAGGGATCAGTGTCTGGTGGTATCTGGGCGACTAACTGGTGGTGGCAGAAACAGAAAAGTTACGCATCAGTCATGTCTACGTTACGTTAAACCATCTCATATCTCTAGGATTCAAGGTCAACTTAGTAAAAGTCAAACCCTTGTTCCCCCACGAGTATTTCAGGGGATAGGGCTGGTCGAGGACACAGCTTCTCTCACTCTGAGTCAGAGTGTGGACACTCGAAACAGATTTCGCAAAAACTGTTTATGTTTCTCCACAGTCTGACTATGACACAGAGACTTTGGGAATCTCTAGTCGGTTCTCTCAACGGGGTTCAGCTAACTGTGAAGTTGGGCCGGTTGTAAGTCTAACGTTTAATCTTGGAGGGCAACAAATTTTTCCCACTATTACCGGCGGGGATAGTATGGCCTATCCCAACGTTATTACACAACTTACTAGCGGTTTGGGCGACGAGAGAAATGTTGCACGCAGTCATGTCATGAACCTCTCCTCCGCCGTCGGTATGGGTGGACATGGATGCGTCAGGCACGATAGGTTGGGGCTTTTAGTCAAACCTCGGGCATCAGGGTCAAAGGTTTTGGTCCCATTTAGAAATCTTCCACATCAATGTCAAAGACTTACTAGTCCCCTTATCTGTCCTTCAGGCTCACGGCTCTGCTTTACGGGGCAAGTCGGTGGCCTTCAGAATGGACAATCTGAATGTGGTTCACTGTATTCAGAAACAAGAGTCAATAAGATCTCGGAAGTGGCTAAACGTGTCAGAAAAGATTGTTATACTAGCCAACAGACTGAACATTCATCTTCACGCATCTTATCTCCCAGGCGTAGCAAACGTCTGGGCAGACGCTGTCTCAGAGACAAATCACATCAGTAGAATGGGCGCTCTTGCGTGTGCGGAGCATTACCATCCACAAGTGGATTTGTTTGCGTCTGAGAAGACTCACAAACTCCCACTGTACCTCACCCGCCGGACGATAACGCCGGCGGGCGGACCTGACGCTCTGATGACGGACGAGAACAGGTTGAGTTCCATTTATCTATTTTCCGCCGCCAGACGCGTCTCTAATGTGCCACGTAGTCAACAAACTACAGGATTAGCGAGGCGTAGTCTCGCTAATCGCGCCCCTGTGGCCGGTGCAGTGTGGTACCAGCATTTGTACACGTGGTGCCCGCACCCAGTGTCACTCCCGGTCGGGTTGTTCCACTTAGAACACAATTGGCAACCTAGAAACCTCGCGGACTTGTTCATTATGGACATTCAGGAGGCCAAGTGGCTAGCACCATATGGTAGCGACGTGACCAAGATATTCACGAATCAATATACCCAGTCTACAAAGCGACAGTTTCAATCGCATTGGCAAGCTTTTATGTCTTGGATTCTTAGAACAAACCAAACTGTGCCCTCGGTGGCGTTGGTTGTTAATTATTTAATGTATCTGTTCATGCAGAAACATTTATCTGAAATTGATTTATGAGGGCAGGTTTTAAACTCCGCCCATCTCCCCGTCAGCTCAGGCCTACATGGTCTCTGGACAAAGCATCGTAGTTATTCTCGTTCCCGTATGTACAAAAGACTTCAGATTTTACAAAAGGGCAGTATTCCTTATGGCTTTGGCTACCGGGAACAGAGTATCTGAGCTGGCGGCGATGAGCAACACACCTAATTGCCTCAGGTTTGATAGGCTTCATGAGTGTATTCACATTGCACCTTCCCCAGGATTCATAGCCAAGAATGAGCACAGTGAACACGTGTTTTCAGAGTTCACGGTGCCGGCGTTAAAAAGGGGAAAGGTGCACCATCTTTTTTTGCCCAGTGCAAGCTCTAACCAAATATTTAAGAGTGGCACCTCTAAATCACCAGGGTGCTTTATGGGTCGCAAGTCCGGGTGAACGCTTGATGGAGCGTACACTGGCTTCTCTCTTGGTCGAGGACTTTAAAGAGAAGAATCCCGGCGTTGTGGGTAAGACCCACGATTTACGCAAGGGGACAGCCTCTTTACGTTTCCTTAATAATCTTTCGGTGGAAGTTATTAAGTCCACACAGTTGTGGGCCTCTAATCAGGAGTTTTTGACTCGATACCTTTCAGTAGCTCTGGACAAACCTTCCTTGCCATGTATAGCTTTACGGCAGAGGGTCTAGGTGGCCCTTTTAGTCACGTTTTGTTTAATTTCAAGAAAAAGGGGGGGGGAGGGTGCAGTCAGTGTGACATAGGACACCCTAGACCCCTCCGGAGTATGTGTTCGGAACATACGAGCTGTGATACTGTTTGTAGGCATTGTATTATAAAATTTCTCTGTAGTATTCATTGCAGGAAATTGTGCTAAAGGCCAATATTAGTGTTACAACAATTCTTGTTGTAAGTAGCTTTGGCTGTGAAGCAATAGATTTTTGAGAAATCTCGGTAGTTGCAACTACGACTTTTACTTTTGAAGTAATTACTTCTCCATAAGTACACGAGTTCAGTACTTCTACGAATGTACAAGAATTCATTAATGTTTGGTTATATTTTTAGGAATATATCCACTAGTTAATGGGGTTTATGTGCACATGTAAACTTATAAGTTTTTAGTTTTCACCACTTACTTTAAGTGGGGTGCCTTCTTAACTAGCAGATCTGTGTACAGAGTCTCAGAGTTAACCCTTTTTCAAGCAGGCTTCTTTGAAGCATGCTCCTGCTTGTACCCCTTTTTGAAGATTTAGGCTGTATAAAGTTTATGCACCCGAATATCTCTTTTTTACAAGAGTAAGAATACTATGTGGTTGTTTGATTATCTGCTTTTCTAGAGTTATGATATGATTACGAATGTCCCCCTCCAGTCTTAGAAATCAGGCATGTTCGTCAATGATGGAGGGGCCACTAATAAATTATAGGTTTGACTCCTGTAAGGAGATAAAGAAAACCTAATATTTAGTAGTGGCCCCGTAATCATTGACGACTGGGGCCCTCCCGACCATCCCCTTCCCATTCGTTGATGTATTAAGGATTTTGGTTTACTTGATATGTCAGTGAAGGAAGAATGACGCCTGCAGTAGCGTCTGGTCAAAAGATCCACACAAGTACATCCACGATATGATGGAAAGCTTATTGAATAGTTATTCTCATTTTCTTTTTCTTTTTATTTTTTACGAAGTTTTTTCGTAGTGAGAACCCAATTCATTATGACTGAAGCCATGAGTGAGGTCGCGTGCGCTCATGATGAAGGCTCCTCAGTTTTTTAAATGCTCTGCGCGGTAGATTCAAACTACGGCGGATGAGTGTTTGAAGAGGGTGCCTTATGTAATAGGCATGTTCGTCAATGATTACGGGGCCACTACTAAATATTAGGTTTTCTTTATCTCCTTACAGGAGTCAAACCTATAATGCGGTATCCAAAAGTGTACCAGTAAGGGAATATAAGGATAAAACAAAATTGAGGAAAAGAACTAACCCAGAATTGCCAATGATAAGAAAGCTTTGGATATTGATTAGAAGAAAGAAACGATTGTGGGAAAGATTAAAATTGTTAAAAAAGAACAGGGGGTCTAGTATAGAGGCTAAGGAAGTGGATCTGGAACGCAGACAAATAAACAATAAAATAAGGTGGGAAACAAGGAGGGGGGTGAAGGAGAGGGAGAGAGAGATAGCTAGAAATGTGAAGGATAATCCAAAAATATTCTGGAAGTACATTCAGAAAAAGTTAACAAGAAGAGTAGGGATCCCAGAGCTGGTGGGGGGGGTTGAATGATGGGAGTAGAGCGGAGACTGATAAGGAGAAAGCAGAGGTGCTGGGGAAATACTTTGGGGGGGGGGTACTAACAGTGGAGTCGGAGGATGCAGTGCCTACTATTCCCATCAAACAGGCACCGGCACTAGAACTAATAGAGTATTGCCATGCTAGAATAAGGGCTATAGAAAAAATGAACAGAAGTCACCGGGACCGGATGGGATACACCCAAGAATCATAAAGGAAGGAGGGGAGATGTTAGTAGAGCCATTGAAAATGTTATTTGAGGTATCGTTTAATACAGGACAAATCCCGATGGACTGGAGAGAGGTGAACATATTTAACCCGGCAAGCGCGATAGGCCTCACGGAAGGCTTCCTATAGGGAACGCAATAGGCCTCACGGAAGCAGGACCATAAAAAAAGCCTTCCATAAAAAAAAAGGGCCTATCAAAACAAAGGAATTTGTCTCTAGGTGAGATAATTCCCCTCCAGTACTCATCCATGTAAATCTCACCCACCCCCCTCCCCTCCTTCCCCACCTTATTCCCCCCTCCCTCCCCACCTCAATTATCACCTATTTTTCCTCTTATTATCATCATTTATCGGTTATTTTTCTCTCCCGCGATAATGTAACACAAGTGGGTTGCATAAAAGATCGTTATGCAACACCCAGACACCGGCACACACCGCCCCGCTCTTCTCAGTTGACTCCCAGACAGCGAGAGGGGAGGGCTGCCTGTCTCTCTCTCTCGCCTGAGATTATGACCGGGTGGCCAATATCTTCGTTTTTCACCACCCAAATGCTTTTCCCACTTATTTTAGCACTCTTGAAGGTTCATATATACATCATATATGTAAAATAAAAGCATACCGAAAACAAATAATGGTTTATATTGTAAATATAACGAATTCTGTCAGAATCCAGGGCTAGAAATGCACAAATAACTACCCTAGCACCTACGTCTATATCGCGCTTGTCAGGTTAAGAAGGGAAAGAGAAATGACCCAGGGAATTATAGACCAGTCAGTTTGACAAGTGTTGTGTGTAAACTAATGGAAACAGTAATTAGAGAAGGAATAATGGATCATATGAAGTCAAACCAACTTTTCAGTGGGAGACAGTTCGGATTCTTGCCGGGGAGGTCGACGGTACTACAGCTAATTAAGGTGGTAGATGATTGGATGCAAATTCTAGAAGATGGTGATGTAATAGACGTGGCATATTGCGATTTTATGAAGGCCTTCGATAAGGTCCCACATAAAAGGTTAATAGAGAAAGTTAGAAGCTATAATAGGGGAGAAATGTGTGAAATGGATAGAAGCCTTCCTGAAAGATCGGAGACAGAGGGTACTGGTGAATGGAATAGGCTCGGGGTGGAGGGAAATACAAGTGGGGTACCTCAGGGATCTGTGTTGGGACCACTGCTGTTCGTTATATTTATCAACGACTTGCCTGAAGTTATAACTAATGGAAGTGAGGTATACCTGTATGCGGATGACACTAAACTGTATAGAAGAGTGAGGAGTAAGGAAGATATGGGTTTGCTTCAAGGAGATGTGGAGTGCATGAAGGGATGGTCTGAGCATTGGTTAATGCCTTTTCATCCAAAAAAATGCAAGTACATGCGGATTGGGACCAGCAAGATAGACAAGGTTGGATACAGTATGTATGAAGCGATGGAGGAAATGAGTGCAGAAAAGGATATAGGAGTAGTGATAGACAATAAGTTAAATTTCTCAGAACATTTAGCGGAAAAGATAAACAAAGCCAATAGAATTGTAGGGCTGATAAGGAGGATATTTGAGTCACTTGACGAAGAAATCTTCAGGAATCTATATACAGCGCTGGTTAGGCCGCACCTGGAATATGCAAACCAGGTGTGGGCTCCATATATGGTAAAGGATATAGAAGCAGTGGAGAAAGTGCAGAGGAGAGCTAGCAAGCTGGTACCAACGTTGAAGAACGCGGGCTATGAGCAGAGGTTGAGGACACTGGGGCTTCCGACACTGGCATATAGGAGAAAGAGAGGGGATATGATAGAGACTTTTAAGATAGTGTCAGGAAAGTACGATGAGGATGTGTGTGAAGGTATCTTCTTGATGCAGGAGGGAACAAGAACGAGAGGACACTCTAAGAAAATTTACAAAGAAAGAAATAGGCTTGAGAAGGCAAAGAACTCATTTTGTGATAGAGTGGTAAATGAGTGGAACGCACTGCCCCAGTATGTAGTCGATTCCGAATCAATAAGGGAGTTTGAAAGTAATCTTGATAAAGCATGGGGAAGACAAGATTTGAAGTTTGATTATAAAACAAAAATACAGAATAGTAAAAATGTTGCGTCTGCTACCGCCGCCGCCAACACCGTGAACGACCGCAGCAGTGCAAGTACTGGTACTGAGCGGGATACACAGGCATAGTTTGCCTTTTTCCAGAGGATCTACTGTAAGAAACTGTAAGAAAACATTTCCGTAACATTGCTACCCCTGACTCATCCGGCCCGCATAAAAGAGGCATAGCTCCTGTTTTTTTACTGGCGCCTTGTCTAAAGGAGGGGGAGATATGTCTGATATGACTCGCACAGTGGAAGTAGTGAGAGCCGCTGTGCCTGGCACATTGGAAATTGGATCTGACACAAGAGGATGGTTAGGTATTTTAGCTAAAGCACAGGATGTAGCCAGAGGTCACACATTCGTCGACATCGCGGGATCTCCCGTATCAAAAGGAGTTTCCGGCGTAGGGCCAAAGAACATATTAAGTGCATTCAAAAGTAGTCCATCAATCTCTTCCGCCGGTACATACCCAGCCGATGACAAACTCCGTGGAGATTCGACAGTACCCTGAGAGTCGTCTAGAAGGTGACTGGACTCTTCAACCTCCATCTCTGAGACCAGAGATCGTTGTTCTTCATCCGTTAAGTCTGGCTTATCATGGGCAGATCCCGCCGAAGCCGGGACCTCCACATGTTGCCATGTTAAAACTGTGATAGAAGATGGTACATCGGCATCCCGGTGGACGTCAGCACTAGTTGAGTCACAAAGGGATGTGTTCTGTCCTGCCAGGACTGTGAGTATCGCCATACACCTTGGCTGTGGCTGTCCCTCGCTTGCGAGCTCGGTATACTCTCTGAATGGGAGCCCTCGTCCGAGTCCCGTAAAGGTTTATGATAATTAAAAGCTCCCATAGCTCATTAACACATTGAAAGCAGAGCTGGTGAGCAAAATCATAAAGTATACTAATTAATTTAATTTATATTTAATTGTATTAAAATAAATTACTATAAATAAACACAATATTATCATAATATCTATCTATTATATCTATATGCTCAGGCCCAATCCCCATTTTGGGGGTAGCCGACTCAAGACAGAGCAAGAACAGAGCAAGAACAGGGAAAACACAAAAACAACATAAAACAACAAATAAACACAGGTAAAAAGCACAAACTCACACACATCCAGGTCACCCAGAAGACCCAGAGACCAGGGTCACCAAGGTCGCTCCAGCACTCCCCCGGCCCCCGACCACCCGGAGAGGTTCCGATCTCGGCAGGCAGACATGCAGCGGAGCCAAAGCCACAAGCCCTCCCACCACACTTCCAGGCGCACCCTTCATATTAATCGTCTCCCCGGGCCAGGCGCCTGATGGACTATTCTCTAGTCCAACTTGCGCCCGACCCCTTACTCCAAATTACCACGTGTTCACTCAACTATTCACAAGCATTCTCCATTCACTCCTGTCCACCACCACTTCCCCTGCCTGATCTATAGTCATTCCTCTATCATCCAAAGCCTTTCTTACACAGTCTCTCCATCTCAATGGGGTCTTCCTGCCCTTCTATCTCCCCTTGTACCTGACTCACATACTCTCTTTGTAAGCCTTTCATCTCCCATTCGTTCAACATGACCATACCAGCTCAGCACCCTTCTGTCCACTCTGGCTGACAAATGTTCCTGCTGCCCCACTCTCCTACGTATCTCTTCATTCCTCAATCTGTCTCTACAAGTAACTCCACACATACTCCTCAAGCAGCTCATCTCCATCACATCCAGCCCTCTTTTCTCCTTTTTCTTCAGAGCCCATGTCTCAGCCCCATACATCACTGTTGGCACAACAATTCCTTGATACAGTGCACTTTTTACTTTCACCCCGAGATTTCTCGTCTTCCACATACTTCCCATTGCTCCGAAAACCTTCCTTCCTTCACACTCTCTGTTTTACCTCCACTTCCATACCTCCACTCCTGCTTATCGTTCCTCCTAGATATTTAAAACTCTACTTGTTCCAATATTTCCCCATCCAGCCTCACATCTAGATTCACCCTATGCTCTCCCCTATTACACACCATTACTTTACTTTTATTGACGTTCACCTTCAGTTTCCTCCTTCCACAAACCACACCAAACTCTTTGACTACCCGCTGCAGTTTCTCATCAGAATCCGCCACCAATGCTGTGTCATCAGCGATCAGCAACTGATTCAACTCCCAATCTCTACCATTCTTCCCTACTAAACCCAATCCTCTTCCCATAGTTCTCCTTTTCACCTCCCTCACCACACCATCCATAAACATATTAAACAGCCATGGTGACATTACACAACCCTGTCGCAAACCTACCTTTACCTCAAACCATTCACTCAACTCACCATTTCCTACTCTCACACATGCTCTGCTCCCTTCATAAAAACTCTTAACTGCTTCTAACAAATTTCCTCCTATTTCATAATATAATCATAGAAAATATATATGTTTATTATGATTCAGCTATTAAATTATTTCATTAACAAATAAAAATAAGATAGGGCTACCTGAGCTTAACGGCGTTGAACATACAGCAATGAGAGGTTCGTGCCGACACGACAGAGACTGGGGGAAAACTACCCCGCCCCCGGGAACTACCTGGTCACCTGGTGCAACACCGGTACTCCGCCCTGGAAAGAGAAATTTCCGGGGATTAATGCTCATAGGGTTACACCCAAAAAATGGTACAAAATATGTGCCTCAAAACCGCCGGTCAACGAACCGTAGCACTCCACCACTACTTTTCGTTTTCCTTTAGTTTCATATTAAAGATTTCAGCATATCTTTACCTGTCCAGAAGATTTAAGCACATCTTCTGAATCCTCATAAAGATGAAGCATATCTTTATTAAAGATGAAGTCTTTCAAGTATCCCTTTACACTTGAAACACTAGTAAGATTCCGGCATCTTTTTATCCCATAAAAAGTCTAAGCCTATCTTAATCTCTAATCTGGCTTCTCCCAGAAGCCCTCATAGATCGCCGTCTTGAAGGCCGTGATACCCTATTGTATCAATCAATTGTTTGGCAAATTATCTCGAATCACAAATCCGTTAATATAACCACCCGAAGGTACAACCGCCGGGTTTTATATGCAATGTCAAACCAATTATACCTGCCCCAGACCTCTTTGTAAAAAGGTCGCCAGGAGGTAAAGACCAAACAAACAGACAGCATTGTTTCAATGGCTTTGAAAAGCAGAGAAAACCAAGTCCAACAGGTGTCAGCCTGATCACATAGAAAACTGTGTGGAGCCCCCCTCGACGGGAATAACCCAGGAAGCCTGATCCCAGGCTCGACCATAGAAAATGCAGTTTCTGATGAGCCCTCAAGCGACCAAACTCGTCAGGGTAACTTACCTATTTTAGCCATCCTGACTAAAACTCGGTAAACAAAAACGGTGTTCTCGGAGCAACGAGAAAAACGCCGGAAAGGTAACCCACACTAAACTATACATTACAGGAGGGCGTAATGCATAAAGCAATGAATAACACAGGAAGCCTGCTCCCAGGCTCGACCACAGAAAACGCAGTTTCTTATGAGCCCTCAAGCGACCAAACTCGTCTGCGTAACTTACCTATTTTTAGCCATCCTGACTAAAACTCGGTAAACAAAAACGGTGTTCTCGGAGCAACGAGAAAAAACGCCGGAAAGGTAACCCACACCAAACGAGACATTTTAACAAATTTTATACAAAGGGTGTGCGCAAAAATAGGGATACCTGAACAGGAGGGCGTAATGCATAAAGCAAAAACCGGGGCAAAGGTAGCCATGACAGAGACTGGTGGGATACTTACTCCAGGTTCTGCATAGACCCGCCGGGACCCAGCTCTGGAAAAAAAGAAAATTTCCAGGAATTAATGCTCATAAGGTTAACCCAATCATGTTCGCACACAAGTGTTAAATAACCCGCCGGGTAACGAGACGTAATACTCAACGACTACAGCTCGCTACGCGGTGGGGTTTCCTAAGTAAAAGATTTCAGAATATCTTAATTTGTCCAAAAGATTTATGAATACCCTCTGACATAATATATAAAGACCAGCATGGCGTTTATAACTGATTAAGTCTTTCCGGTGGTGTTTGTTTCAAGATTCAATTTTGGAAACAAAAAAACTAAAAAAGACGCCGGCCCCCGAATTATCTCGTAGATCAAAAACTGGGAAGCCTGACAAATATACGAGGTCTAACTTCTCCCGAAGTATCTTTTTAGATCGCCGTATGTTGAAGGCGGCGATACAAAACGTATCCCTCAATTGTCTGGTTAACTAACTGAATTGTAAATTCGTTATCCCCATCCCTCCAAGGAGCACCCGCCGGGTGTGAATATTAGTTTAAAAAACGTTAACCCCAATTGTGCCCTAAAGCGCCGTATGTTGAAGGAGGCGATACACAATGCATCCCTCAATTGTCTGGTCAACTAAACTGAATTTTGCAAATTCGGTCATCCCACTCTTCCAGGTTGCACCCGCCGGGTGAGTTAAAGTTTAAAAGTTAACCCCAATTGTTCCTATCCCCACTTCTTTGTAAAAGATCGCCGGGGAGGAAATACAACAACAGCATAGTTTTATATTGGCTTAGCAAAACCGAAAAAACTACAAACAACACGTGTCCGTATGAACACTGTTAGATGGGTACAGGCAACCCGCCGGGAATCATAAGGAGCCTGAAACAGGCACCCCAGAGACGCAGTCCTGGGGAGCCACAGACACCCACTCGCCGGGGAAAGAAGCCTGATTTTAAACCACGCGTGGCCAAAACTCAGCAACCAGCCGGGGTTATCAAGGTGAAACCGAGAAAAACCCGCCGGAAAAAACCCACCCCGTCCAGATACCATCTGAACGCACCACCGGACCGAGGCGTAGCCAAAACACAACTAACGCCGGGCCCAACATAGTCCGTGGAATTAGCCAATACACAACTAACCCAGGACACATAAATAGTCCGTGGAATTAGCCAATACACAACTAAACCAGGACACGCATGACACAGTAGTACATATTTAGAAAATAAATCAATAACACTTGTATATGTGGTAAAGCTACGAGAGGCTGGCTAGGCCTAGGCAGACAGATAACATTAACATGTCGGAATATAAACAAAAAGCACTGAATTACTGTATATCACAACAGGAACCACCGCCAACACACCACTGTAGAAAATACTTCCGGCAAAGGGAAGAACTGACTCGGGACCCAGAAAAACTTCACTAAGTGAAGAAAAATACGCTGGGAACGTCAGCAAAAATACGCTACCTCATCAGAAAGATAAAAGGAAGCAATAACGCGTAATGAAAGCCGCCTGCATCACAAAGCTAGCTAACTGTGAAAAAGTTCACCTGTCCACAACCGGACCACGAGGGTACATCCGAAATAGATGCCCCAAACACACGACCCAAAATACACTGCACTGCGGGCAACCAGCCCAGGACACTCCTGAGAAAAAACTCACTAGGGACGCAGCAAATGCGGAACCAGCGGAGCGTGGAGAGACACGTCCTGGCCGGCTGATCGCAGAGCAGAGAAGGAAGAATGACGCCTGAATCAGCGTCTGGTCAAAGATCCACACAAGTACATCCACGATATGATGGAAAGCTTATTGGATAGTTATTCTTATTTTCTTTTTGTTTTTTATTTTTTACAAAGTTTTTTCGAAGTGAGAGCCCAATTCATAATGACTGAAGCCATGAGTGAGGTCGCGTGCACTCATGATGAAGGCTCCTCAGTTTTTAAATGCTCTGCGCGGTAGATTCAAACTACGGCGGATTAGTGTTTGAAGAGGATGCCTTATGTAATAGGCATGTTCGTCAATGATGGAGGGGCCACTAATAAATTAACAGTTACAAATCAGGAACAAAAACCACCTGTGTTTGCCAAGTCAGCCCTATAACTTATTTTATGACTTACACAGATGCATGAGGTTTTTTCTTGGAGAAGTCACAGGCTAGGCCAAGGTCTGAGATGCGCACATGACCGTGTTCGTCTAGAAGGATGTTGGCTGGCTTAAGGTCTCGGTACACAATGTAGCGGCGGTGCATGTGCTCCAGACCTGGGACAATAAGAACGACAGTTTATTATTATTATAACAGTATTCTAGTTAACTCTCTCATGTCCAGTTAAGTATCGTGGAAACATATTACCACTACCATTCACTGTCAGCGCCAGTGTTATCGTTCTGTTTTAACTGATATTGTTCAATGTTTATTTTTAGCACTAGTTAATCGTATGTTATTATTTTTAGCACTAGTTAATCGTATGTTATTATTTAACTAGTTTGAATACAATAATTTAATTTGAATTGTACTGTAGTTTCTTTGTAAATAACTTTCCTGAACTTCCCATTAGATCAATTCCTTGAATATGTACGAGAGTGCGTTAATATATTTGCAACTGGTTTGCTTGGGAAACCAAGTCACTTGCTCATATTGTGGCATACCTTATAGTGGTGGTTAAATGGTTTTTGTATATCATAATATTGTTATGGTAAATCTTTAATATGTTATTTCCACATAGCAATATATATACAGTAAGTTTGCTTGTCTTCATTGTACAGTTTCTGGTTTTGGTTTGTTTGCTTTGCAAATGTTTCAGTTTAATAAACAGCATTATTTAAATCATTCTCCCACCAACCAAGAACATGTAATTAGTATTTAAAAAGAAGATATAATATAAATTGCAGCTTCATGGGTGAACACACTACTGTTCTGATATGAAAGAGTAAACCAAATACAAAACTGCTCTCACCTAGGATAACCTCTGCAGCATAAAATCTCATCTCCTGCTCATTAAAAACCCCGTGTTGACTAAGATGATAGTGAAGGTCGCCGCCATTCATCAGGTCCAGGATGAAACACAGTTTGTCCGGTGTGTGGAAGGCATATGTCATGCACACTATAAATGGACAGTCAACCTGAGGGAGTAACAAAACATAATATTATCACTATTTTATATAACTTGTATCAAACAAGTATACTGTACATATGTAATAAGTCTTACTCTTATGAATCACATCATTCCAGTAAATAAGCCTTAAGCCTAATCACAAGAGTGCTTTTTCCCTCAACTTTCATTGTCAGCATTGATTTAGAAGCTTATAAAGTAATTTAATCGATCTTCAGTCTAGTTTCAATTGTTAGTGCATAAGATCCCAGTAATGTTGAAGAAAAATGTTGATCATGACAAATGTATAATTTAGTAATGGTTCTCTTCATCAATGACGTGAGAGCCTTATATATATAAGGGCTCCCCGGAGACCCCCGTGAGGGTCCCGGAGAAAGCATAACGCGACCCAAATATATAAAAAGTACATCCTAGGGTGAAACCCTTTACTTAGTTCCTAGGGAATGTCATTAAAAAAGGTAACCATTAGAAAAAGAAAGAAATTTTTTATGAGTAAAGATTAGAAACTATGAATGTTGTCTTACTAAATCAACTAGTGCGCCGTTATACAGTCCTTCCCTTGCACGCGTCCCCCAGCTGGTCACGCTGGGTTTATACGTCCTTCTTGTGGTCGCGTCCCGTGCGACAGGTTGGACTAAATTTGTGCTCTCAGGATGTGCTACTTTTCATCTTTAGACGTTTCCTGCTGCCTCTTCTGGGAAGTATATGTTACTATTATAGTAAGGAGGCATCATAGATATGTATGTATATTGAACATTTCCAGAGAGCTGACGACTTCCACGGGACGCGCCACATGCTACGACCATTATTATTATATGAATATTATTTTTATTTTCTGTACAGTATTTTTATCTTTTTCCTCTTTATATTATTACATTATGTTATGTAAGTCAGGTTAGTTAGAATGCCTCTATTTCCGTTTTTAGGCTTCGTTAGTTTAGCTAGCGGATGCCAGTTTTAGGGATAGGCTAGGCCTTTGCCTTTTTTCCATCAATGCTTTTATAAGCTCCGAAATTCAATATTCTTAATTCTAACTAGCCTATCCATTCTTATAATTTTTTCAATTAATCGTTGATGCTATTCATTTCAACTTTTCTTGCTGATAGCCTAACTTTTTCTCTGAACGTTCAACGTCGCGCTTCGATAAAATTGTTTAATGGCGATCTAGCGGCTATCACATTTTCTTTTATTTCTTATCGAAAATTCCAGATGCTTCGAATTTCATCCTTTTGATGTTTTCGTTACATTGAGCGTTTCTCTTTACATTTTAATAAGGTTTTTACAAAAAAAAATCCTTTTGCACTGTATATAAACAATTTATTAGACTTTTATGTCATACGTCTTCATAGTCTATGTACCTTCCAGGTTTTCTGTCTTGTTGCAGAGCGGATAAATATTATTCTTTTATGATACTTTTGCCTGTGATTATTTTTGATACTTGCCACCGTAGCCTCCCTTTTCAAAAAATATGATTTAAGCTACGAACCAACCTTCAGTTGGGCCCCTTTTTAGAGTCTCACTCCGGTCCTTTTTAGGTCGGTTAGTGTTAGACTGGGCTTAATTATATCTCCGGTCACTAGGAGATCCCCGTGTACTATTTGATGTCCAGGGGATAGCAGAGTATAGGCAGAGATTGGGGGCCTCATTTGTATATCTTTTATTTGTGCCTACTCTGCCGGAGTTCTCTAGTTTATATCTACGAGGCTCCGGGTATTTTTACCTACCATTTTGCTTTTACTACAAGGTGCTTTTGTCATACACCTCACTCCTTTCTTCCACTCGGAGTTTTTTCCGGTGGTACACTGTCATAGCCTTATCTCCGGGGCTCCAGAGTTAAGAACCTGTTCCCTCACCAGTTTTTATTAACTCCGGTTCACAAACACCGAGTGCTACTATAGCTCCGAGTGCATTTATGTCAAAATTCATATTTTACTCCGGTTCACTACAGACAGTATCTCCGAGTACTCTAACCCTTAACCCCTCCAACCCGGAAGGGCTCTTGAACGCCCATAACAACCTTGGCCCGCGCAACCCGGAAGGGCTCTTGAACGCCCATTGCTTGCGTGCGTGCTTTCGAATGCCGCGCGTACATTTTTGGTATCATGGGACGGTAGGTGGCGCCACCAGGCGTAAACGACGCCACAGCAACAGTATCTACCCCGACGCCATCATGGACAGTACGCCAAATAGTGATTCCGCTGTGTCCGATACCGTGCTTCCTACGACGCCCTTGCTAGTTCGTCGCGCCTTACCCCGACGCCATCGCCTAAATGTGTTATCTCCCGGAGGTATTGAGACGACATTGAGACTTTATGAGCGAGCTGATGCCAAGCATAATGTTGATGATGAAGTCAGTGACGACTCCAGTAATTATAAGTCGAGTGATTATGGCCATGAGAGTGACAAAGAAGAGCAATTCCTGGGATTTGCGAGAGAACATGACAGTGATGAGAGTGATGAAGGTGATGTACCAGTTGTTGAGGAAGCTGGTTTACCTAAAGACAGTGAACTTGAGAGAGTGAGTGAGTGGGAGAGTTCAAGGTCACTCACCAAATTTCGCATAAGTGACACGACTCCAAGCCCTTCCCCAGGTAAATCGCCTTTCAAGCTACATTTGTATAAGCAGAAAATACTTGAGAAGGCGGCCGCGGCAGCTAGGGAACAAGCAAAACTACTTGGTGAGGATGAGGCTGTGAGTGAGGGTCAGCGTGGTGACCCTTCTCGTCCGCCATTGTCTCCCTTATCTACCCACGCCACCCAAGATGACCCGGATGCCCCGCATTCTTCCCCACCACCCCCACCATTGCCAAGGGTTGAGGACCCCACACTTTCGGCCTATTTGCCTCCTAGGTCCCCCGACAGGAGACATACTGCTGCCGAAAAGGGGAAAGGTAGGAAATATACCAAAAAAATTAAGAAAAGTAAGAGAGTTTTGTTCGAGGCTCCCGCGGCGTCCACCCCGGCCGGCCCCAGCCATACGTCCCCGCAACTTTCCCCACGGTCCTCCCCACCTCTCCCGCCTTCAACATGTCTTCCTGAAGAAGTCTTTGAGCTCGCATCACCAATACCTGGGCCTAGTGACAGTGAAACATTGCTTTCTGTCACTCGTCGCAGGCCAAGGAGCCCAGGACCTCGGGGGGACACAGCCTCACCTGCCACTCCTTCCCCACCTCGCCCACCCGCACGCCGCCCACGCATCACTGGTTCCCCGCCAGATTATGTGGGGGCCACTGATGATGAAGGGCACCTCTCTGAAGACTCTGGCCATGATTACATAGGTCCACCGTCAGGGCAAGATGACCACTCTGACGATGACTATATGGACATCGACGACCCTCGACCCATCCGCTTGGCCCGGCGTCGTGCTGCCCGTCGTGCTGCCCGCCGCCCTGGCCGACGCCCTCGCTGCCCTAGGGCGCGCGCCTCCCGAGTTGGCCGTGGGCGTGCTGGGCCACCAGCTGGAGCTCCTCGTCAGCGTAGACAAGACCCATTCTACGTTTTTCAGTGGCAAGACGTAGTTGATGAGGATGGATACAACCCTGATGTGCCAGCTTTTCATGAGGTACTGGAGGGTTCAGGCATTACCCCCAATTTTCCTGCAGGCCCCAATGCTCCACCACACGAACTATTTGAGGCCTTCTTTGATGAGGAGGTGGTAGGCTATGTTGTCAAAGAGACAAATAAGCAGCACCAATTCCAGGTCCACTTTTTGGGCAAGGTGACCAAGGGCCACATGAGGCAGTGGACCCCAGTGACTCATAAAGAGTTCATGGTGTTCCTGGCACTCACCATGCTAATGCCTCATGTCAAGAAGCATAGGTTGCCTGACTATTGGATCACCAATGATCTGATATCCACCCCTGCCTTCGGGAAATATATGTCTCGCGACCGGTACCTTGATATCCTCGCAGCGCTCCATCTTGTCACCAACACCGACGTCCACCTCGGTGACAAGCTGTGGAAGATTAGGACGTTGTATGAGATGATGCGAGAACGCTTCACCTCCTACTTCAAGCCCTTCCGCAAGGTCGTCATTGACGAGTCTCTTGTGCTGTTCCGGGGAAAACTCAGCTTCCGGCAGTACATCCCCTCAAAAAGACATCGCTTTGGCATAAAATTCTTTGTGCTGTGCGACTGCCAAACTGGCTATGTCCTGGACTTCCTGGTCTACAGCGGGAAGGAAGGGGACTTGCTTGTGGACCCCCTCATTGGCTTTGGCGGAGCAGTGGTGCAAGCCATGATGGACCGCTACTTTCACAAGAATCACGTCCTCTACACGGACAATTATTACACGTCCCCCACTCTCTCACAGTACCTGCATGAGCGCAAGACGGGGACTGTAGGCACAGTACGAGGGAAAAGGAAGGGCATGCCACCTTTCCCTCCAAAGACCAAAAAAGGTGATGTGTTCAAGAAGAAGTCGGGGCCCATTCTGGCTATCCACTGGCACGACCAGCGGAAGGTCAACCTCCTGACCACCATCCACAAGGGGGAAATGGTGGAGACTGGCAAGGTGGATCGCCGCACCCAGGCCAGGGTGACCAAGCCCGATGCTGTCCTGGACTACAACATCAACATGAGGCTGGTGGACAAGTCCGACATGCAGATAGGCTTCATTGACTGCCTGCGTACCTCGTGCAGATGGTACAAAAAGTTCTTTCTGCATATGGTGGACATGTCAGTTCTGAATGCCTACAATATATACAAGCTTCAGAATGTGAACACACCCATGAAGTTCAATAGCCTGCGGAGGTTCCAAAAGCAGGTGTTGACGGAGCTCCTGGAGAAGTATGCTACGCCACAGAGGGCAGTGGCACATCCTGGGCCCGCCGTTATTGACCGCTTGCAGTGTGCTCAATACTTGATTAGGCACAGGCTTGGTTCCCTGCCTCAGAATGAATCAGGAAGAACACAGCAGAAGCGGTGCCATGTCTGCTACAACAGCAGGGTGAGGCCGAGGCCAGGTAAAAAGTCAACCATGGAGTGTGTGGTGCAAGGTGGCACTCTGTGCTTTAGAGTGCTTCTTTGATTACCACTCCAAGCTGGAGTTCTAATAATCATAGTGAAAATGCCAAAGATAATGACAATATGTACAGTATATATATAGGCAAAAAGTGGAAGTAAACCAATTTATTGTTATACAAAAGTCATGTATTATGAAAACATTTATACAAATACAATTACACCATAATAATATGTGAAAGTGACATATGTATATACCAAGTGACATTCATATGATTAGAACCTATAGAAATATATAAATCAGTGAAAAAAGACACAATAAATTGTATATAAAACGTTTACAAATCATATAACTCAAAGACAACTGCAGAGGTTAAAGTAACTAAACTAAAGGTTTCTAAATACCCCTGATGGTAACAAGGCTTTAAAGTATCCCCAATAGGCTCAAAATTGCGTCAAGGACGTGAGAGGGTTAATAGGGTCAAAATATTGGGTTCAGCTACCTGTTCCGTTGGACAAACTTCGCCTGAATCCTTACATCAGGCTAGACAACAGAGCTTTTCCGAGTCAATCAACCTCATACCCTAATTACATTCCCTCAGCATTTTATCAGACTTCTAAGCTTCTGGATAAGACCTGAGACCCCTTCCCCGACAGCCCTCTAGTCAGAACCGCCACCATCAGTGGGGGTCGTCTTGGACAAAGCGGGAGCCCCGAGCTGGAGTTACCAATCGTCAGACGGTCGCCAGACACAAAGTCGCTAGACCTCTCTCAATCTCTATCACTTAAATACAAAGGAACTAGTTGTCCCTTGATTTTCCTGAAAAATCATGCCCTTGCACTCCAACACAGAGTACAATAATAGCCTTTCACATGGATAACACATCAGCCGTGTCCTGTATCAACAGGCAGGGCCCAACGAAATCTCACACGCCCCTGAGATTGTCGGAGTTAATATTTTTCCTTACTCTTCATTACCCTATCACAATTCAAGCAGTTTACCTACCAAGCAAGGCGAATCTGTAGGCGGACACCTTATCTCGGGAGAAGGGTACCCTAGTCGAATAGACAATCACTCAGACGGTATTCCACAACTTGATAAGGCCGTTCCATCCACAGGTAAATCTCGTTAATTCACACCAATCGACAAAATTCCTCCGGCTTCTGACTGTTACGATCCAGGTTCTCAAAGACACAGGGCTCTTCAACATTGGACTAGATAATGGCAAAATGCAACAACGGTAACACTAGATCCAACCCCTGCCTTAAACACTGGAAAACAAAACACCATTACCGCCCTGAGTCGTGCCTGGACAACGAGGTATCCTATGACTCGGTAACTGGTGCACACACACTAGGCTGACGCTCGATGAAACAGCCTATTCTCAAACAGTAAAAGATTACTCGATTAGGTTACACAAAGAAAAGATAGTTAACGTGATTAATTAACGTTACGGTAGATACTCAAATAACTGGCACTCCTGTATTAAAGAAAGTGCAATGCTAGTCCTGCAACATCAACTGGAAACTTCTGAAATAAGTCTGATGCTGGGAAGATGTTCGTAAAGAATCTTGAACAATTATAATGCAGAATACGGGTCACAATAAATACTAGGACATATAGTAATAATAGGCAGGCGAATAATAAAGGCTGCGCAAAGGTAGTAATGCTCGACAACTAAAGAAACTTGAAACTTGAAACAAGCTGCCAGGCAGCTTGGGGAACAACAACAACAACTAAAGAAATGCTTCGTGACACAACGCAACAGCCTACTAGGGTTGTGCAACTCAACAACAACCTCGGCTCAAAAGTGCAGTGAATAATAATGTAGCATACATATAATAATGGGGGCTTATCTCTAACCAGTGTCTGCTCAGTTAATAAAGTCTAGCTGGGGTATCAAGGCAGGGCAACAATGGGTGAGCATGCGGCTCGTAGCCTAATGTTGTCCGAAGGTGGTATAATGAAGATTACGTTATATGACGGGGATGCTCTCTTGATAAATCTAGGTCTCTAGTACCTAGTTCTATCCTGGCAATCCCTCAGAAGTCAACACAAAGAGGCAGCACTATGTTGTGAGGGATAGGCTATGGCCCTCTCACACCACAGCGCTGTGCTCACAAAGTAAACCCACCCGAAGACAACTTAGGCTCCCACAGTACCTGTCGATGTCGTGCAGGGCTTAGCTAACACTGCACACATCGGAGACAACAACACAGTCACCTTACCCCTAGTCTAGCTTTAAATAACCCAGCAGAATCACTCAACACCTTGCCAGGGAGACATATACCGGTCTAGAACCTTCCCGAGAGAGGACACATAAGGAAAAGTCCGTCTCTCTAACCCTCAATAAAGCATAATACCTCCTTAATCTAATACATGGAAATATCTGAGAGCTTCGCGTACAATACGACTGGCCGACGGTGAACGTCTATGCTGAAACCAGAAGGGATGTTGAGTTTAATAAAGATTAGAGAATGAGAAAGGAGAAGTCGAGAGAGAGAAATAGTATGCAAAGTGGCGAGTATGGGGGACAGAATTGCAAAGGATGTAGACGATACGCGTGTCAGGCAAGCTCTGAGCTGGTAAAAAACATGAGGCCGCGACGGGAAGGGACTAGTTGACCACCCGGCCGCCAACGCCGTCAGCGCCCAAGCGAGCCGCGTCATGACTCACCCCCCGCTGCCAGGTGTACTCCCTCACCCGCTCTCGCTCGCCTCCCACACAAGCAACATTTATATTATAGCGAATATAAAATATAAGGCGCGGTCACAGACCAAAACAAAGACCATTTCTAGACTGTCTGTGGCAACACGACACTAATAAAAGAAAGCAGATCATTCTAGGACAAGTGTAGCCCATCCCCCCATCCTGGCGAGCGCTAGCGAGCTGCAATGCCCCACGCAACCATTCTGCTAGCGCCGGGAGGCGTCACATGACCTTCTGGCACGAGATCCAAGCGAGCGGAACAGATGCGTTCTCAGAGATTTGGAACAAGTGGATATCGATATACCTCTTTCCTCCTCCGGACACACACGAATATCCAAAGTTTTGCAACATATCCGCTTAATTCAGGGTCAAGGGTGCCTTATAATGCCAGTCTGGTCAACACATGTGTAGTTCATTCATCTGTCTCTCGAATGTCCCATTCCAATACCATTTCCAACGTCTTGTTTCCACTTACAGCGGATTAGCAACCTACACACTGGTCTACATTTAGCTTTATGGATATTTTCAAAGTCAAGTGGCGGAGCTCTTCTGATTAAGCTGTTCACGACAAATTAACCAAACAGTTTACGCCTTCCACTATTAAACAGTAGGAATTACATCGGAAACAATTTACCACGTAGACTGTAGAGTCTGTCCAACACATAGCTTCAGTCAGTTTATTTTTAAAGTACTTCAATTACTCTTTTGAAGACAAACAACTGTCAATTTACACACTATACAATCAATTCTCAGCCATTAAAGAATCGTTCTTTGATTCCACTGGCTTCCGACTTACCCCTCAACAAGTTCAAAGGAGTTTTTTTTAAGACTTTGTTTTAGTTACGAAATATTTTCAAAACCGAATGGCTAAATTCTTATGACCAAGCCGTTCACGACAAATTAACCAAACAATTTACACCTTCCACAATTAGACAGTATGAGTCACATTGGAATCAATTTACAACGTGGATTGTAGAATCCAACCAACAAAGTGCCTCAGTAAGTTTAATTTTAAAGTACTTAAATTACCTTTTCGAAGACAAACACCTATCAGTTAACACACTTCGCAATCACCTCTCAGCCATTAAAGAACCATTCTATGACCTTACTGGCCTTAGACTTCCACCTAAGTATGAAGGAGGTTTTATTACGGCTTGTTTTAAAATTACGAACTCCAGCGAGACAGATTCTACCTCAGTGGTTTCTGGGCAAAGTGTTAAATCTATTAAGTACTAAACCTTACACGGTCAACCCCTCTTATGACAAGTTATTATCTAAATGTGTTTTCTTAATTTCGTTAGCAACAAGACATAGAGTGTCCGAACTTGCGGCCATGGCTAGAGCTGCGAACTGCTTACAATTTAAAGATATGAGTGCTGTTACCCTCACACCAACTCCTGATTTCATAGCCAAGAATGAAAGAGAAGATCATATATTCTCACCTTTTGATATAATGGCCCTCAAACAAAAGAATAAACATCAGGCACTAGGCCCAGTGTTGGCTTTGTATAAGTATGTACAACCAACTACACCCTTACACCCTTATCATTTATGGATCTCTTCACATGGCAAATCAAGGTTATCTAAACGACAGCTTACTTCAATTCTAGTGGACGTTATCAAAACAGCCGTCCGTCAACAGTAACAAGGGCCCATGATGTGAGAAAGTGGGCCACGACACTCAGATTTCTTAACAATTACGCTATCCAAGACATTAAGCAAACAAGAGTCTGGTCATCTCACCACACATTTTTATCCAAATATCTTTCAGTTCATTTGAAGAGACCCACTGTGCCATGCATAGCCATGAGATTTAGGCATAAGCATAACTGATCTCTGTTTATTGCAATAAAGACATGTTTTATGTTACAAGTACGTGTGAGGTTCACCAAGTACTGACTTACTTTTAGGAGTTTTGGACAAAACAGAGGGGGGGGGGGGGAGTGTGTTCCGAACTGGAGAACCTCTCACAAGTGTTATTCAATGTTAATATTAGTAAGATTGATAATCTCTAAGGGTTAATTTCTAATACAGTTTATTAGATTAATAAATACACAATTTTTTTTTTTTGGTGAGTTTAATAAGTATGAATAGATTTTCCTTTTTACAAATCATTCTAGTACTATAGTACAGTATGTACAATTCTTATGTGTTACAATATTTAGTGGTTCTTTTATTAAGTTTTACTGCATCCTTATCTTTATCTACCTTTCTATCACTTCCTAAGGCTTACTTAGAACTTTACTTTATACTTTACACTTTTTCTTAATTCTAGTTATTTAATTACAACAGTGCGAGCCGTTAGTTTTGGTTCTCTTCAGTCTTTGACGTTGAGCATGAGATGTCCCAACCACCGATCTTGGTATTCTTAGGCTCTCACGTCATTGACGGAGAGAACCATTACTAAATTACGGGTTTGACAACCCGAAGGGAAGGAAGGAAAACTAACTACAGTACAGTATTTAGTAATGGTTCCGTAGTCAATGACGTAAAGCGGCCCTCCCTCCTCCCTCTTCCCATGCACATGCGCAACTTTGTACTATGAAGGACGTATAAACCCAGTGTGACCAGCTGGGGGACGCGTGCAAGGGAAGGACTGTATAACGGCGCACTAGTTGATTTAGTAAGACAACATTCATAGTTTCTAATCTTTACTTATAAAAAATGTCTTTCTTTTTCTAATGGTTACCTTTTTTAATGACATTCCCTAGGAACTAAGTAAAGGGTTTCACCCTAGGATGTACTTTTTATATATTTGGGTCGCGTTATGCTTTCTCCGGGACCCTCACGGATGTCTCCGGGGAGCCCTTATATATATAAGGCTCTCACGTCATTGACTACGGAAGCATTACTAAATAGTTAGTTTTCCTTCCTTCCCTTCGGGTTGTCAAACCCGTAATATATCTGCTCCTGCGACACTCCCTTTAGGCAGACAAAATGACAACCTGTCTCAGGGTGTTGAGTCCAGTCATCCTTTTGGTAATCAACATTAACATTCTCTGCACCTTCATTAAGGTAGCCCACCTCGCTTTTTTTCTTTCTCTCCCTCTCTCTTTGGCTTGTATCCATTCGGCCCCATTCAGTCTACTGTTTTAAGACGTTTACCCCCATCCAGGTGTCAATATTTTCCTGGCGAGCGGGAGCGAACCAGCATATATATAATTTTGTTTTGACAGCAAGCTAAATTTGTACATTTTTCGATAGAAAAATTTCTCCGGCGAAGCCGGATTTCTCCATACAATGCAGGCTCGCTATCGCTCGCCAGGAAGAAATAGACATCTGGATGGGGATAAACGTCTTAAAACAGTTGGCTGAATGGGGCCGAATGGATACAAGCCAGGGAAAGAGAAAAGGAGAGAAAGATACAAAAAAAGCCGGTGACCCCCCTTAATGTGTGTTCATCTTGCAGATTTTATTATCTGGGCCCCTAATTTCAGAACAACTTATCTATTATCAACACTGTTCTGTAAATTATTAAGAGAGTACTAAGACCCCAGTCTGTCTGTTTCAATGGTAGTGGTCAGCCTGTAGCTCGGCACCATCCACACACCTCGTCAATCAATTTCATCACTCTTACTTACAGTTCTTACAGTTTCTTACAGTTTCTTACAGTAGAAACTGTAAGAAACTAAGAATTTATGCTTCATTACACAATTTTACTCCAGCTTTGGAAGGCCCTCTAGCTCAAAGTGGTATAAACTATTCTTACAGTTTCTTACAGTAGATCCTCTGGAAAAAGGCAAACTAGGCCTGTGTATCCAGCTCAATGCCAGTACTTGCACTGCTGCGGTCGTTCACGGTGTTGGCGGCGGCGGCAGCAGACGCAACATTTTTACTATTCTGTATTTTTGCTTTATAATCAAACTTCAAATCTTGTCTTCCCCATGCTTTATCAAGATTACTTTCAAACTTCCTTACTGATTCGGAATCGACTACATACTGGGGCAGTGCATTCCACTCATTTACCACTCTATCACAAAATGAGTTCTTTGCCTTTTCAAGCCTATTTCTTTCCTTGTAAATTTTCTTAGAGTGTCCTCTCGTTCGTGTTCCCTCCCGCATCAAGAAGATACCTTCACACACATCCTCATCATACTTTCCTGACACTATCTTAAAAGTCTCTATCATATCCCCTCTCTTTCTCCTATATGCCTTTATGGACTTGGAGAAGGCCTTTGACAGAGTGGACAGAGAAGGTATGTGGAATGTACTTAGAATATACGGAGTAGATGGCAAGTTGCTGAAAGCAGTGAAGAGCATGTATGAGGGTGCAAAGGCGGCAGTATGTGTGGAGAATGAGCAGAGCGAGTTCTTTTACCTGAATGTTGGGTTGAAACAGGGGTGTGTGATGTCCCCGTGGTTGTTTACTGTATATATGGATGGAGTCATGAAAGAAATACTAGGAAGAGCAGTGGATGTTGGTGTATCGCTGAAAAGGGAGGGAAATGAGTGGAAGCTGCCTATACTGCTGTTTGCGGATGATACAGTTCTGATGAGTGATAATGAATGGGGGTTGCAGGGTCTGGTAAATGAGTTTGGAACAGTGTGCGAAAAACGGAATTTGTAGGTAAATGCGGGGAAGAGCAAGGCTATGGTCTTCGAAAGGGGTGAAGTCACAGAGTGTGAGGTGAAGTTGAACGGTCAGGCTATGGAGATCGTCAGCTCTTGTAAGTATCTGGGCAGTGTGTGAGTAAAGATGGGACTATGGATGAAGAAGTGCGGGAGAGGGTACAACAGGGGAAGAGGGTTGTAGGAACGCTGAAAGCAGTAACAAAAAATAGGGTGGTCCGTATGGAAGTGAAGAAGTCCTTGCATGACAGTGTGGTAATCCCGACACTGACTTACTGAAGCGAAGCATGGACGTTTGAGAAGAGACTCAGACCAAGAGTGAGAGGGGTGGAAATTAGTTACTTGAGAAGTGCGTGCGGAGTTACATGGAGGGATAGACAAACGAATGAGGAAGTAAGAAAGAGGTGTGGTGTAGAGGTAGATGTGCTGGAAAGTGTGAAAAGGAACACCTTGAGATGGTTCGGCCATATGGAACGTATGGGAAGCGAGAGAATGACTAAGGTTTTACGAGAGCGAGGTGGAAGGACAGAGAGGGAGAGGTAGACCGAAAGAGAGGTGGAAGGATGGAGTGAGGAAGTATATGGATGAAGGCGGTGCTGTTTGGGAGGAAGGGCGTCGACTGACTGGTGACAGAGGTCCATGGGGGCGGTTCGTTCGTGGCCACCCCTTCGGGGATCACGGCGTCAGGCAATAGATAGATAGATAGATAGTTTCTGAGGCATACGTCATTGCACTTCTATCACATGAGGCATACACCTTTCTCTTCAGGGGGAGAGGCATTTTTTTCATGGTTAGAATTGGCAGCAGCTCTCTGAACTTCCCCCAGCCACATCTAATTCTAGCGACAGTGGCCGCTTCGGCCCCACCACCGGCAGAGATGGTATCTCCAAGGTGAGAAATGATAAACACCTGGTTTACCTGATAGCTCGGGCAGCACTGAAGGAGCCCGTCGTGACCATGTGGAAAGATAACTATAGGTTATAAACAATTAGGGTTCCACAACCATATCTTCAAATGGACCAATCCAGAACTTGTTATCAGGGTGGCTGGGAGACCTTAAAGGGTTAACACAAATAGTTGTACTTAGGCAAAATTTCAAAACTACCACTTTCACTCACCCCCCATCCATCTTTCTCTCTACTTACCCCTGTACTGACTAGAGACAGCATAATGCGTTCATTGAGTGCCAAGGTCTCTCCCTGCTTCATCTTAATGCGCTTCTTGTCTAGACACTTCATGGCATACATCTTCCCTGTATCAGCTTTGCGGCACCCGTAAACTTCTCCAAAACCTCCTCGTCCAATGATCCGATGAACACTAAAGTCGTTCATCGTTAGCTGTGAAAAGAGCAGATTGTTAGAGATTATTAACATGGTAAAAATATTGAATGTTAACTCATACAGCACTGAGGGACATAGCAAGCTGTGATTTCGATAGTGTTAGGTAATTCTGATATGTTTTCCCTTTTTTTTTTGGGGGGGGGGGGGGGCAGAAATAGAATGTAGCCTACAGTTGCCAACTTATGTTCTGTTCCTTGTTGAGATATTATGTATGAAAGTAAAATAGTATAAATGAAGTGCAAGTGTAGTTTCTTTTTAATTATCAGTTGACTAATCAGATGAGTTAACCATTGCATAAGAAACTGAACTCTTAATTCAATAATTTGCATTATATTTCCGTGTATAAGATTACGGAGAGGAACAGAATTTATGTGGGCAACTGTACATGCTCTAAAAACATAGAAAAGTACAAACATACATACCCAAATTTAAAGACCGAGTGCTCCACACAAAATGCAGTTCTGGTCTCATGTCCTAATGGCGGCGTTCCAGGCAGCCCTGTTAAGAGCTGCCTCACTTGTCAGGTTCTTTGATTTAAGATCAGACTTCAAAGTCCGATCCCACGTCTTTTTTGGTCCACCCCTTGGTGCAGCTCTCTCCAAATTCATGGACTTGCATCTTTTCACCTAGCTTTGTTCATCCATCCTCTCCACATGTCCAAACCATCCAAGCCTGCTAGTACGCATCTCATCACTGATTAAAAAAAAAAATAAAAAATAAAAAAAATCTTGATACCTAACCTTCTCTTTAGCTCTACACTTGATATTCTATCTTGCAGTTTGGCACCACACATCCATCTCACCATCCTCATCTCATTGCGTTCCATTCTGTTGGTATCATCTGCTTTGACAGGCCACGTTTCTGAAGCATATGTCATTGCGCTTCTACCTTTCCCTTCAAGGGGAAAGGGAGTCTTCTCATGGTGAGTAGTGGCAAAAGTTCTCTAAACTTTCCCCAGCCGCATCTTATTCTGGCAATAGTGGCGGCCTCGGCCCCTCCACCGGCAGAGATGGTATACATACAATGGTTTAGCGTAATTTTTCCATTACATGCATTGAAACAGCTCAGACGGGGTTGCCTTTCAGTACAGTAGTTGGAGTGTACTGTACTGTAATACAATAAAGTCCCAACACAGCACTGCCCCACCAGGTAGCAAAACTTGTCCACCATCTCCAGTGCCTCATTGCCTAAGTTAACACTCTCAAGCCGGTCATTGAATACAAGCTCACCTTTGCATACTATGCATACAAATTTCTCAATTTCGGACTTCTTCCTTGGTAGAGGTCCCTTTATTCTAGTGCAGTGCTTCTTCCCATGATGTACCCAGCTGCGGCAGACGCTACACTGTATTGAGTTCGCGCCCACCCCTTTTCTGCGTACTGCGCATGGGAATGCCCCACTTTTTTCTACCTTTCCTAGCCCTAATCCACTATGTAAAACCTTTGTTTTAATTATATTAACTCTTAACCCTTTACTTGCCATGCCCTCTTTCCATCTTCTGAACTTGGCCTCGGCATCCTGCGCACTATCTGCGATAAGTACTAGGTCATCTGCGTATAGCAGTTCCCATGGGAGCCCAACTCTGAAATCACCAGATAGTGCCTCCAGAACCATAACAAAGAGGAGAGGGCTTAACACAGAGCCCTGGTGAACTTCGACGCAAACTGTAAACTCCTCACTCAGTTCTCCTTTCACTCTCACTGCCGTTCGCAAGTCCTCGTACATTTTCATGATCACACGCACCAGCCACTCCTCTACGCCAAGTTTTCTCATAGCCCACTGCACAACTTCTCTGGGCACTCTATCAAAGGCCTCCTCCAGGTCTACAAACACAAGATACAGATCCCTATGTTTAAGTAGATATCTTTCCTGCAGCTGTCTGACTATGAAGATAGTGTCGGTTATGCCACGTCCTGGCATGAAACCGAACTGCATATCGTCAATAGAAATGCTTTCCCTTATCATACCTTCAAAGACTCTCTCACAGACCTTCATGACTTGGTCAAGCATTTTCAGGCCCCTATAGTTTCCCCTCTCCAATGCGTCCCCCTTGCCCTTATATATGTTTACTATTACACTTTTGTGCCAATCATCAAGGATTGCTTCCTCACTCCTATATCACCTGAGGCTTTAATCATCTCAGCTACAATGCCAGAGCATCCTGCAGCTTTTCCGTCCTTCATTTTATTTATTGCACTGCTTACAACAGTTGGCGCTATCAAAGGGGGGGGGGGGGCCTAGAATATTAGCTTTTCGTTACTAAGCTGCTCTCTATTCCACTCAAACTCCACGTTGAGTAGTATTTCGTAGTGTACCTTCCAGGCATCTCTAATTTCTTTATCGGCATAAAAAAATTTCCCATTATCATTCCTGACGCACTGTTCTCCTACAACATCTCTGCTGTCATCCTTAACTCACCTAGCTAAATTGAAGATCCCATTGGGATTTTCTGCATTACTCACTTGGTCTATGACCAGGTCCTGTATGATTTTCTTTGCCTTGTATATTTTTTTTTTTTGTTTTTTTTGCAGTTCGCATAGCCGCCAGATATTTCTCCTTCCTGCCTCCTTTCTTCCATGCTTTGAAACATCTTCTCTCCTTTACTGCATTTTCCACCTCGTCATTCCACCACCAGGAAGTCTTATGCCTGGGGGGGGGGGGGGGGGGGGGGGTTTTGTTTTGCCACAGACTTTGTCAGTGGCGGCAAGAAGCTACTTGAAAACATTATACTCATAGAACCATGGAAAGCAGAGATATGGCCACCAGTAGTTTGCAAGCAAGGCCGGGTGGCATGATTTGATTTTCTTCACTTCCTTTTCCTCTCTCTCCACATCTTCTGGGAGGCATACCTCACTCCCTCTACTCTCTCATACATTTTGATATCCTTCTCTATCTATTCTTTCCCTCTCTCTATTAACCATCCCTTCCCATATCCCTTTTTCTCTATTTATTATTATTTTTTTATCCTCTCTATCTTCATTGACCCTCTCTACCTTCTAGGTTCTTCCCTCATCCTTCCTCGATTCTCTCATCCTTCTTTATCCTCTATTGCCTTCTTTTTTTCTTTATCTGTCCTTCCTTCCTCTCTATTTATTCTCCTTCCCCATTACCCATATCTATTTCCACCCTCTCTATCCTCCTTTCTTATCTCTCAATGCTCGCTTCTTTGTCCAGTCATCTTTTTTACATCTCTATCACATATACTCTCTTCTCTTTATCCGTCTTTCCTCCATCTTTTCTTCCCACTTTCTCCTCTCATTTCCTCTCTACTCCTGCTCGTTCTCAATCTATCCATATTTTCCCTCACTCCATCTTCTGGAAGACTGCGCCATCTCTTCCTTCACTCTTCTTTCATCCCTATCAGTCTCCCTCTTTCTACTGTATGTATTCCTCTCTATCCTTTCTCCCCATGTCCCCTCTCCCTTCTTCCCTCACATTAATTTATTCTTTCTTTTCATTCTTTGTCATCGTTGTTTTCCTCTCCATTCTTCCTTCTTCCCTCCAAGTCAACATTCTCGTTAGCATGTATGACATGTTCACACTCTTGTAGCTAGAGATAAACTGAACATAACCCTGTAGATTTGTAGCTAGAGATAAACTGAACATAACCCTGTAGATTTGTAGCTAGAGATAAACTGAACATAACCCTGTAGATTTGTAGCTAGAGATAAACTGAACATAACCCTGTAGATTTGTAGCTAGAGATAAACTGAACATAACCCTGTAGATTTTCCCGCATGTGTGTGAATGGGTGCGGTGTTGTCATGCATGTCACATTCTATTGTTTACTAGTAGCCCGTGTGGGCGATCATCTAGACATCTGGCAATGTCTACCAATCCACCACCAAACTGCAAGCCCCTTACCTGGCTATAGGCCCATTTTCTGGGCTCGCAGTGTTGCCACATAGGCCCGTAGACTCATTGTCTGCTCTAGACATGCTGGGAATGTTATCTATACATGTGGCAGCAACCATAAATGAATTTGAGTGCGAATTCTACTCCAGTGAGTCTATGCATTTTTTTTTTTTTTTTTAAGAGACAATGAACGGAGGAAGGAAAAACACAGATAAAACAAAAAGTCCATGTGCCTAAAGGCATCCTCCATTCATAAAATGTTTGTAACAACTGGATTTAACATTTGTAGATTGTAAGTTTGTGGAAAGCAATTCGAGGGAAGTGAATTCCAAAGAGTAGTAGTTCTAGGGATAAATGAATTTTGATAAGCAGAAGTTCTGCATTGTGGAGGAGAAAGTGTAAATTCATGGGCGCTCTCAGCCGCCCTAGTTCTACGGGGAAAGATGTGGAGAGGCGGCACAATTGAAGCAAGTTCCTCGGAACAATTGCTGTGAAAATATCTGTAGAATAATGCAAGGGATGCAACGTTTCTTCGTATGGATAATGTAGGAAGGTCCTGTGTGATTGCAGGGTTATTGATTAATCTAATAGCTTTATTTTGAATTTTGTCCAACTGCCTCAATGCAACCACTCCACAGAGGTGAACAGTAATCCATCTGAGAACGCACATGACTTTTATATATTACGGCCAACTGCTCGTCAGTGAAGAATTCTCGAACTCTGTACAGGAGTCCCATTTTTTTAGAGGCATTCTTAGCAATGCTTCTAACATAATGTGTCCAGCTCAAGTTAGTAGTTAATGTTACACCGAGAATGTCAATACTATGGGAAGTGGGAATATTTACATCATTAAAAAATATATGGGAGTCAGTGAGATTCTGTCGGTTAGAAAATTGAATGTACTTGGTTTTCTGTGCATTAAAGGAAACTAGATTCTTTTGTCCCCATTCTTCAATTCTAGAAAGGTCCTGGTTCAGAGAAATTGCAGTGCTTATTTTTGAATTTATAAGATCGGGTTTGGGTGAAAGAATTGGTAAATGTGAAGGAACTGTGGAGTGTTGAGTCATCTGTGTAGGAATGTATTGGATTATGAGTGGTAGATATGAGATCATTGATATGAATGAGGAACAGAATTGGGGCCAAAACTGATCCCTGGGGAACACCAGCATTTATTGAGTGAAATTGAGAATAAAGGCCATCTACCATTACACGTATTTTTCTGTTATGAAGATAAGAAGAAATTAGTGGAACTAATGATGCAAGGCCGTAGTGTGACATCTTCGACAATAAGGATTGATGCCAGACTCTATCAAATGCCTTTGATATATCCAGTGCTATTGTATGTGTTTCACCATGTTGGTCTGTAGCTTGGTTGATTTGATGCGTAAGAAGGCAAAGAATGTCTGCAGTTGATCGACATCGTCTAAAACCATATTGCCTATCACTGATTAATTTATTATTCTCAAGATGCTTAATTATGTGATTATTTAATATAATTTCAAAGACTTTACCAAGAGTGGAAGTTATATAGCTATTGGTCTGTAGTTTGATGGATCTGAAGAGGCACCTTTTTTAGGAACTGGATGGATGTTTGCTTCTTTCCAGGGTACTGGGAAGCACGAGGTATGAGTACATAGACGGAAAATTTTGCCAATACAGGAGCGAGCACCAAGGAGCAATTCTTAAGTACTATTGGAGGAATTTCATCTGGACCAGGAGCCTTATCTACTGAGAGATTCTGCAAAATAGTTTTGACATGTCTGGTGTGGATCTTAAGTGAGGGAATTTCAGGCGAATTAAAATTAAGTACAGAGACATCTTGATTTATTTCATCTAAGGTTGAGTTGGTGGAGAAAATATCCGCAAGAAGGTTAGCTTTACCTCGTGGGTCACTTACAAGATTGCCAGTCGGAGATTTTAATGGTGGAATGGATGAAGCAGTTGTGAAGTTGGATTTGAATGAGTTAAGAGTAGACCAAAATATTTTGTTATCATTTGGATTATTTAGAAGTTTATTTGCCTGCTTGTGGAGAAAGTTTGATTTAGTTAGGTTTAATACAGTTTTGGCATGATTTCTGATGTTTCTAAAGTAATTAAAGGCTTCATGTGTTTTTGATCTTGTGTATGCATTGTAGGCTATTGCTTTTTGTTCAGTTACTCTAGCACAATTATGGTCAAACCATTTAGGTGAATTAGATCTTTTAATGTACTTTTGATGAGGAATAAGTTTCCATTCCAATTTTTACAAAATCTTGTATGTGGCTCAAGGTGGAGTGTGCATCATTAGAAAAGAAAGAGGTCCAGGGAATATCAATAAAGAAACCTTGAAGACCCTCCCAGTCTGCCCTATCGTAATGCCATTTAGTCACCAAAACAGGTTCAGAGTGGGAAGGTGTGGTAGGTGATAGACAGGTGGCCTGTATCAGACAGTGATCAGAAGATCCAAGTTGACGCTTGATGCACTCTTTTGTTACTACATAGATTCTGCGTAGCCAATGCCATTCGAGTAAATTCTCTCACGTCCTAAGAAAGGGTGTCCCTAAATGCGCACAGGCATAATTTGCGTCCTAGAGAGTCCTACAAAAACTAGAAATTCGGCTATAAGAAACTTATGGAGCAATTTGCATCGAAGTTGAGCTACGAGTAGCTACAGTATGTATGTCGGGCGTAAAATGGAACCATTTGCATCCCTGTGTGAGGCATTGTCATCCTGCTATCACAGTCGAAGTGAGGATAATCCTTTTAATTGATTTCATTGCTATAAAAAATAAATCACAGATTAAAAAGATATCAATATTTAGGGTGACAGGGAGTCATATGAACTTAAACTTTGGCCTTGTTTGGGAGAAAATATAAATACATTTGGAATGCAATTGCCTGCATATTGTACTGTATATGTGGCGCCTATGACAAATAGTATGTCAGTTATTCACTGTTTTTAACTTGCGGAGCTGAGTTTTTTACTTCTTCTACGGATGTCTCAGATGGTCGGTATGCGACAAAAATAGCTAAATTAATTAATTCTATTTTCACCACTTCATTGCTGTAATTTAGAAATTCAGTACATACAAGTGAGTCATGGATGTAAAATGCTACCCCTCGACACGTTCTATGCATTCTGTCCACGCTATGTAGGTTATAGCCAGGAATTCATACTTCACTATCTTTATGGTCCTAAATATGTGTTTCTGTGAGAGCTATGCGTTTCAGTGAAGATGCACTAGGTGCCGCTCATAGACCACATCCCTGTGCTATGCTTGGGAGGGCAGGGGGCGCTCGAGGTGCACTATCTGATCTTCCAGCATTCTCATTCTGTTCCTCTTCTGCCATCCCCCTCTTTGTCTTCTTCCTCTGTCTCAACCTCGCATATCTTTTTTTGGTTAACATTTGGGCTGCTTACTTCATATGGAAATCTGGGCATTTGTTATCATAGCAGGCCCTACCTTCTAGTGAGGCCTGGCAGAGGGGCAGAAGGTATTGCAGTTATCACCAAACCTGCACTTTCTATTTCTGACTAAATTGTTGCAGATTATGAGGTGAACAAATCTACATACTTCTCCATTTAACTCACCTCTTGGTCCAAAGACACAATTTATTTTCATATAGTATCTGCATACTGGAATAATTGGGCTTTGTAGGTATGTGAGTGTAGGGGGCTCATCGCAGCCGTGTGGTTAGGTGCGAGTCACAGAGTCACGGATACAGGAGGGGGAGGCCTATGAAAGGGTGGGTGATATAGGGGTGGTGTTTGTGAGATGGTGTGGTGTGGAGGGAGACTTGGTGTAAGGATTTGTGTGGTGTATGTGAGCTGTGGTGTTACTAGATGGTGTGGAGTGAGACTCGGTAGATATATTTGTGTGGTGGGCCGCGGTGTCATGTGGACAGGTTTTGGTGGGGGTGGGGTTTGGGCATATCTACATCGAAAAAGACATGAACTTAGATGAAAGAAACAAAATGAAAAGTTTGAGGGAAGAGGTGAAGGAATTGAATGCCACAAGAACAGACCAAGAAGTGGAATCTTTTTATTGGCGACTGTTAGGAACGAAGAAGAAGAAATGGTTCATCAAAGGACCACAGAGGAAGGTAGAGGGGGCAAACAGAGAACTTCGGGACGAACAGACAGAGGAAACGAGCGCCAGTACCGAAAAACAGGAGGGAGAGACCAGTGTAATCCAGGAACAAGTGAGAGAGACAGGGCAGGGGGAGAACATGGTGGAACAAGGGAGAGAAGGTGGAGTGGAATCGGGAGGGGAGTAGAGTCTGGGAATATTAATGAAAGAGAAGAAAAGAAATGTGTAAGCAAGGGGGAGATGAAGCTGATGTATAGTAATGTGGATGGCTTGCTGTCTAAGAAATTAAAATAGAATGACTATATTGAGAAATATAAACCACATATTAATGGTTAGCAGAAACAAAGTTGAGAGGTGGTACTGAATTGGGAGTGTTGGGATGGGAAGGGTACAATGTGTGGAGAAAGATAGAGAAGGAAAAGTGGGGGGTGGTGTGTTAATAATGACTGACAAAAAGATAGAAGCAAGTGAGATTAACCTAGGCAATAATAGATCAGAAATTATAGCAGTGACAATAAAAGACAAGGACAACAAAGCAACTGACATAGCAGTGGCTTATATACCACCACAAACTAGAGCATGGAAGCGGGAAGAATATGATCAACTAATCACGGAATCTCTAGATGCACTAAAAATACTTTTTAATAGGAGAAATAAATTAATATAAAAAAGTGATTTCAACTGTAAGGAAGTCAATTGGGAAGGGTTAGATGCGGGAAATAATGAATCTTGGGGCAGTAAACTACTGAATCTAGTAACACAACATGTTAGAGAAAACACACAAATCCGAGGGACGGATGAACCATCCAGGCTAGACCTAGCCTTCACCAGTGATCCGCATGACGTTAACAGGATAAATTATCGTTGTCCCTTAGGAAAAAGTGATCACAAGATTTTAGAAATGGAGATGGATTTGGGAAAAATGAGGAGAGAAATGAAGGACATACAATAAACAGATACAACTATGCTAAAACTGACTTTAAATCATTGAAACATCATTTCCAAAGTATAAATTGGAAGGAACTAGAAAGCCTGGAAATGGTTCAAGACAAATATAGACTTTTCTTGAAAGTATATGAAGAAGGGATACATAAATATGTCCCAAGGTTCTCACCAGGGGTAAAGAAGGAAAAAGAATGGTTTAATATAAGATGTAGTAAGGCACAGGACATAAGAAACAGAGCCTGGAATATAGCACGGATGAGATATAGTGAAAATAATTGGAATGAGTACAAGGAGAAAAGAAATGAATACGTAAAGATACGACGCGAGGAACAATAAAATATGAAAGGAATATTGTAGAGAAGTGCAAATACGAGCCAAAACTATTTCATAGATTTGTAAATGGAAAAATAAAAACAAAAGAAGGTATTGTCAGACTAAGAGTTGGAACGAACAGCTATGAGAAAGATATAAAGACTTGTGTGAAGTTATGAATGAAAAGCTTCAGTCAGTGTTTGTGAAAGAGGAGGAATTTATAGAACCTGATAGAGAAATGAGAACACCACAGATGCCTGAAATTAGAGTGACAAAAAGTGAAGTGCTGAAATTGATGCAGGACTTGGACGTGAGGAAATCAATGGGACCAGATGGAGTGGCTGGATGGATCCTCAAGGAATGTGCGGAAGAGCTAGTGGAACCAATCTATGGCATCATCAAATCTTCACTGAATGAGGGAGACCTGCCAGCGGAGTGGAAGAGAGCTAACATAGTACCTATTTACAAAGGAGGAGACAGAGAAAATCCGCTTAACTACAGACCGGTGTCCCTCACCAGCGTTGTTTTCAAAATTTGTGAGAAAATTATAAGAAAAAAGTGGACACACTTCATAGAAGGACAGGGGGTGCTTAGTGAGAAACAGTTTGGATTCAGGGAGGGGCGATCTTGCGTGTCTAATTTATTAAGCTTTTATAGCAGAGTAGTAGCTGTTACACAAGAGAGAGAGGGATGGGTTGACTGTGTTTACCTGGACCTGAAAAAGGCCTTTGACAGAGTGCCTCACATAAGTTTATTATGGAAATTGCAGGTTGTTGGAGGTGTACATGGTAAGATGTTAAAATGGATGGAAAACTTTTCAATAGGAAGAGAAATGAGGACCAAAATAAGAGACGAATATTCCCAGTGGACGAGTGTGGCGAGCGGAGTACCACAGGGATCAGTGTTGGGTCCGATAATGTTCCTACTTTATGTAAACGACATGCCAGAAAATGTGAATAGTCATATGAATATGTTCGCGGATGACGCTAAGATCATGAAGAATATCACCTGTATAGAGAGTTGTCAGGATCTTCAAAAGGACCTAGATAAGTTGCACAGATGGAGCCAAACCTGGAAAATTAGTTTCAATGCAGAAATGTGTCATGTTTTGAAAGTGGGAACAAGTGAGATAAGGCCAAGCTGGGAGTACAAATTAGGAATTAAAAAAATCGGCAAACCACGGCATGAGAAGGACCTTCGAGTAATAATACAAGATGATCTATCGCTGGAGAAGCATATTAACATGATCATTAGAAGAGCATATGGAATAATAACCACTATGAAAGTAGCATTTAATTATTTGGACGAAGAAATGTTAAGAAAACTGATAACGACTATGGTAAGATCAAGATTAGAATATGCAGCAGTGATATGGTCACCACATTTGAAAAAACACAAACAAATTAGAGAAAGTCCAAAGGATAGCAACGAAGATGATCCCAAGATTGAAGGAGTTGACATATGAGGAAAGACTTAAGACACTACAACTGCCTACCTTGAAAAAGAGAAGGGAACGAGGCGACTTAATAACGATGTTCAAGGGAGTAAAAACTTTGAAACGAGTAGATAGGGAAGATCTATAACTTTTCAATAGGAAGAGAAATGAGGACCAAAATACGAGACGAATATTCCCAGTGGAGGAGTGTGACGAGCGGAGTACCACAGGGATCAGTGTTGGGTCCGATAATGTTCCTACTTTATGTAAACGACATGCCAGAATATTTGAATAGTCATATGAATATGTTCGCGGATGACGCTAAGATCATGAAGAATATCACCTGTATAGAGAGTTGTCAGGATCTTCAAAAGGACCTAGATAAGTTGCACAGATGGAGCCAAACCTGGAAAATGAGTTTCAATGCAGAAAAGTGTCATGTTTTGAAAGTGGGAACAAGTGAGATAAGGCCAAGCTGGGAGTACAAATTAGGAATTGAAAAAATCTGAAAAAATCGGCAAAACACGGCATGAGAAGGACCTTGGAGTAATAATACAAGATGATCTATTGCCGGAGAAGCATATTAACATGATCATTGGAAGAGCATATGGAATAATAACCACTATGAGAGTGGCATTTAACTATTTGGACGAAGAAATTTTAAGAAAACTGATAACGACTATGGTAAGACCAAGATTAGAATATGCAGCAGTGATATGGTCACCACATTTGAAAAAACACAAACAAATTAGAGAAAGTCCAAAGGATAGCAACGAAAATGATCCCAAGATTGAAGGAGTTGACATATGAGGAAAGACTTAAGACACTACAACTGCCTACCTTGAAAAAGAGAAGGGAACGAGGCGACCTCATAACGATGTTCAAGGGAGTAAAAACTTTGGAACGAGTAGATAGGGAAGATCTATTCATGAGGGATGATGGAAGGACGAGAGGACACAAGTTTAAACTGAGGAAGGGCAGATGTCGTCAGGACACAAAGAAATTCAGCTTCCCATATAGAAGTATAGATATTTGCAACAACTTGGAGGAGGTGGTGCGAGCGAAGAACATTAACATGTTCAAACCTAGGTTGGATAAAAGTAAATATGTAAATAGGACAACATAAGCTATGATATGTTAGTCCAAAATACTGGGAATTGGGAATATCCATTACGATACTTGTATAAGTAAAATGGATTGATTATAATCTTACAGTATCTTACAGTAGATCCTCTGGAAAAAGGCAAACTAGGCCTGTGTATCCAGCTCAGTGCCAGTACAGTACTTGCACTGCTGCGGTCGTTCACATTGTTGGCGGCGGCGGTAGCAGATGCAACATTTTTACTATTCTGTATTTTTGCTTTATAATTAAACTTCAAATCTTGTCTTCCCCATGCTTTATCAAGATTACTTTCAAACTTCCTTATGAATTCGGAACGACTACATACTGGGGCAGTGCGTTTCACTCATTTACCACTCTATCACAAAATGAGTTCTTTGCCTTTTCAAGCCTATTTCTTTCTTTGTAAATTTTCTTAGAGTGTCCTCTCGTTCTTGTTCCCTCCCGCATCAAGAAGATACCTTCACACACATCCTCATCATACTTTCCTGACACTATCTTAAAAGTTTCTATCATATCCCCTCTCTTTCTCCTATATGCCAGTGTCGGAAGCCCCAGTGTCCTCAACCTCTGCTCATAGCCCGCATTCTTCAACGTTGGTACTAGCTTGCTAGCTCTCCTCTGCACTTTCTCCACTGCTTCTATATCCTTTACCATATATGGAGCCCACACCTGGTTCACATATTCCAGGTGCGGCCTAACCAGCGCTGTATAGAGATTCCTGAATATTTCTTCGTCAAGTGACACAAATGTCCTCCTTATCAGCCCTACAATTCTATTGGCTTTGTTTATCTTTTCCGCTAAATGTTCTGAGAAATTTAACTTATTGTCTATCACTACTCCTATATTCTGCATTAACTTCCTCCATCGCTTCATACATACTGTATCCTACCTTGTCTATATTGCTTGTCCCAATCTGCATGTACAGTACTTAATTTTTTTGGATGAAAAGGCATTAACCAATGTTCAGACCATCCCTTCATGCCCTCCACATCTCCTTGAAGCAAACCCACATCTTCCTTACTCCTCACTCTTCTATACAGCTTAGTGTCATCCGCATACAGGTATATCTCACTTCCATTAGTTATAACTTCAGGTAAGTCGTTGATAAATATAACGAACAGTAGTGGTCCCAACACAGATCCCTGAGGTACCCCACTTGTAATTTCCCTTCACCCCGAGCCTATTCCATTCACCAGTACCCTCTGTCTCCGATCTTTCAGGAAGGCTTCTATCCATTTAACATATTTCTCCCCTATATTATAGCTTCTAACTTTCTCTATTAACCTTTTATGTGGGACCTTATCGAAGGCCTTCATAAAATCGCAATATACCACGTCTATAACATCACCATCCTCCAGAATTTGCATCCAATCATCTACCACCTTAATTAGCTGTAGTACCGTCGACCTCCCCGGCAAGAATCCGAACTGTCTCCCACTGAAAAGTTGGTTTGATTTCATATGCTCCATTATTCCTTCTCTAATTACCGTTTCCATTAGTTTACACACAACACTTGTCAAACTGACTGGTCTATAATTTCCTGGGTCATTTCTCTTTCCCTTCTTAAATATAGCTGTTATGTTCGCCTCTCTCCAGTCCATCGGGATTTGTCCTGTATTAAAAGATACTTCAAATAACATTTTTAATGGCTCTACTAACATCTCACATCCTTCCTTTATGATTCTTGGATGTATCCCATCCGGTCCCGGGGACTTACTTCTGTTCATTTTTTCTATAGCCCTTCTTATTCTAGCATGGGAAAACTCTTATTAGTTCTAGTGCCGGTGCCTGTTTGATGGGAATAGTAGGCACTGCATCATCCGACTCCACTGTTAGTACCTCCCCAAAGTATTTCCCCAGCACCTCTGCTTTCTCCTTATCAGTTTCTGCTCTATTCCTATCATCCAATTCTCCTATCAGTTCTGGGATACCTACTCTTCTTGTTAACTTTTCCTGAATGTACTTCCAGAATATTTTTGGATTATCCTTCACATTTTTTGCAATCTCTCTCTCCCTCTCCTTCACCCCCCTCCTTGTCTCCCACCTTATTTTATTGTTTATTTGTCTACATTCCAAATCCACTTCTTTAGCTTCTATACTAGACCCCCTGTTCTTTTTTAACACTTTTAGTCTATCCCACAATCGTTTCTTTCTTCTTATCAATGTCCAAAGCTTTCTTTTCATTGGTAATTCTGGGTTCGTTCTTACTCTCAAATTTGTTTTATCCTTATATTCCCTTACTGGTACACATTTGGATATAGCATTCTCCAGTTTGACTCTAATCTTCCTCCACATTCCTTCAGCGTCTTCACCATTCAAGTATTCCCCCCAGTCAATGTCCAAACACCTTCTTAGCAGCTCATAATCTGCTCTATCATACATGTATATTTTTTTTATTGCTTCTATTATCCCTCTCTGTTTTAATATTGCAACTAAAACTTATACAGGCATGGTCACTACAACCTATAGGGCTATCCACATTGACATGTTCCACTATATCCTCCTCATTGCTAAAAATCAAATAAAGTACACTCCCCTGCATCCCATCTCTATATCTTGTCATCTCTGTAATATGTTGCGTTAAAAAACAATCTCTCACTTTCTCTATAAACTTGTTTTCCAGGCTACACTGTCCCGCTGGAGTAGTACAATTTGCCCAGTTGATCCTTGGCAAATTGAAATCTCCAATCAAAATCTTATATTTGTTCTCTCTATTATCTATTTCTTCCATTGCTTTCAGTAGGTTATCATCCTCTTCCCTACTATTATTTGGGTTTCTATATATAGAGGCAATTAGAATTGACCCTCTTGCACATTTTACTTCAATACACAAATACTCACAATACTGCTGTCTCATATCCACCTCATTTACCTTGAGCTCTTTTCTTACATAAATAAACAGTCCTCTTCCAACCTCTACTCTAATAGCATTCATCTCATACAACTCAAAACCCTCCAAACTATACTCCACCAGTTCCCTTTCAATTCTAGCATTTTTTGGTCTTACTTCCTGTAAGGCTATGACATCAGGTTTTTCCTCTTCATCCTGCAACCTACATATCAGTTCTCTTTTCTTGTCCTGGGTAAACACATCAACATTGCTAAACATAATACTTAATCTTTCTACCATTCCTTCAGCAGCTACATCATCCCGCTCCTCCTGTCCGTGCCCTACTCCACCCCTCACACTACCGGTACTGGGTCTGCAGCTTCTTCTCCTGTCTCTCCCCGAGACGCTTCCACCCTGCTCTCCACCTCTTCCACAACTTCTATCACATTCTCTTCCCTCCCAGATCTCCTTCTCCCTTCTATTCGTATAAACCACTTCTTCAATTTTCCATCCCTCACTCTCTAGAAAAACTTCTTCTTATCCTCCTCACCCAACTTTCCATTTTCCTCATCAGCCTTTTCCTGTAGTTCCTTTATTTGTTGTCTTTGTTCTATGTTCAAATCCTTCTTTAATCTTATATGTTTCAGTTCTTCATTTGTGTTTAGTCTCCAACTAAAATTTGTCACTGTATCTGCCACTGCCCTGGTTTTAAACTGTACCCTTATAGGTCTCATCTCCCCCCTTCTATATCTACCTATCCTACTGACTTCCTCCACCTGCCCATCCCATCCACATCCATCTACATCAACAGCTTTCATGACCTCCTTCACTTTCTCCATATCTCTCACTTTTCTCACTCCATTATCATTCATATGAGCCTCTATATCTCCATGCATGATTACACCTCTATCCCTGTCCATGGCCTCCCTCATGACACTCTCCTTGTTCTTTATGACACCTACGACTGCACTCTCAACACTTTTTTTTGCCTTATTCATTTCCTCCTTTTGTTCTTTCACAATTTCCTCCAAATCCTTAACTTTCTGTTCACCTACCACCGTCCATGCAGTTGACTCCTTCACTTCCTTGAATCGTCCTTCGTATTCCTTCAGCTGCTCCTTTAATGCCATATTCTCTGCTCCCAATTCCTCTACCCTTTTTAGTACCATCTCTAGGTTATTATTAACTTCCGAAATAGGCCTACATTCGCTTCCTTCACTAAGCCTATTCCCTGCCCCACCCGACGCACCACATAGTTCGCACAACACCTTGATTTTCTCACCAATGTCCCCCTTCCACTTCTCCGTATCACTCTTCCACTTTTCCAAATCCTTCACAACATTAATAATCTCTTCTACCTTCTTATCTGTGCTCCTAAACCCACGAAACCGTCCTAACCTTTCTTCCGTCTCCAAAATTCCCGCCGTTCCGTCCGCCATGTTTGTTTACAATCACTACAACTCCAGCTGACCCGTTGATTACACTACTCTTTTCACAATATATATCACCCCTCCACCACACCAATTTATCTTCCAAACACTTCACTAGTCCTTCCTCTCCTCGCTCGCTCAGTATGTATATATTCGAAATTCCGTGATATTTAACCCTCTCACCACGGAAGGGCTCTTGAACGCCCATAAAAAAGCATATAACAGGTTCCCGGAAGGCCTCTTGAACGCCCAGTGGTTGAAAGCCTGTGAGCTTCGTGTGCGAGGCGTCGGTCCGACGCATGTAAACAACAGCCGGCTGGACCGACGCCCCGCATCTCCGGCCACAAGAAGGAGAGCGTCGCTTGTTCGTGTGTGCCTGTATGTTGTTGTTAAGTATTGAAAAGTGGTGTAAAGTGGCTGTTTTGGCCATAAAGTTATCTCCAATGAAATCATCATCACAGCTCAACCAGTTGACTTAGAGAGCTCTACTTAATGCCATTCTACAGGTAAATAACACAGCTACGCTTGGGGATGCACGGGAATGCGGGAAGCAGTCTGATTAACGAATATACGGTAGCCTAGCCTAGACGTTTTTCGGCCAAAACACCCGGGTTTCGAGGAATATATATATAATACATAGCCGGGGCTGGAGGGTTAATCGTGCCCATGATAATATGCCGGAGCCTCAAAAAATGCGTCCGCCTCCCACAATCGCCTCGACCGAATGTTACTATAAAGTAACTAAGACAGGACAACACGAGCGCTGCTCAAACAAATAGGTAAACACACGTTTCAAATCAATAGAGGCTTGACTCTCTGCTAAGTTTAAATATCCTGCTGTTGTTATGCTACACAATCATGCTTTGGCTGTGATATTATGTATTTGTTTATTGTATTTTATTTCCTCCGATATTTACATCAAGCAGAGACACAAAAGAATGACCCTTAGGTTTTAAGAAATAAATAATTGAACGAACTACCTGAGCCTGTCAGGCGGCAAGTCTTTCGTCCCGGCGCTCCTATCATCTCTCCGCCTTCACTTATTTTAACATCTCCCTCGCTGTAATAATATCCCGGCAAGTGTCTATCACCATTTTGTTGTTGCTTCAGGTGAATAGTCTTGTGTGCAGGAAACAAAACCAATATTGACGGGATATGCGAGATTGTAAGGTTGAGAGGATAAATGATTGGAAGTTTACCAATCAGCGCGCATGTAAGCGGTGCGATCGTTTGCCTGAGGCAGCTCGTCTCTCTTCATTTCCCTCGGAACAATTGCTGGAAGTTGATTGGTTGTTGAGTTTGCAATCTTCTTTCCTGTTGTGGTGTCCCAAAGTCCACTTGATCATCCCACTTTGCTTGCCTCTAATCCTCGCCAGTGATTCATCAATATGTTTCTGTCTACAATAATAATAATAATAATAATAATAATATTGCTTGGGAACACGATTAACTTGCTCATGTAGTAATGTACACCCTATGTGGTGGATTGTGTTCTTATATTTCATAAATTTTATTTTAGTAAGCGTTGTTTCCACATAGCGATTTTGATAAGTTAATTTGACTTTATATTGTCTTTGTTCCAGTTTTGGTTTGTTTAGTTTGCAAGTTTTACATTTTAATTAATAATTATAATTACAAATAATAGTAGATACAAAAAATGGATATTGCAATTTGAAGATCATATTTCTGGAGTAATACCTTCTTGACCTGTAGACCGATATACTAATGTCATAAAATAGAAATCCAGTAGTAAGAGAGATTGATCATAATTTTCATTAGACAATGCTTCGGCACCATAATTATCAAACACAGGAGTGACATTGTAGTTTTAATTATGTAGAATATATTTCAAAGACCAATCTTTATAGCCAGTACCAATATTACTGAATGTTGATTATGGGTATGCACACTTTATAGTGTAAACGGAAGCCAACGTTACCAGTGGCACCAATATGGTGGATGGTGGCTTATCTCTGTTACTATAGGGTCTCTAGAGTGTAGAAGGGAACATCAACATACGACCAATGGACTTACCTGGATATTGAGCTCGAGGTTTTTCCATTGACAGAATCTGGTGTACTTGTCACTGTGGAGGAAACAATGCATTACCAATCGGTGCCTGATCAGCCATGCTTCGCGGGGGGAGGAGAGCTGCTTCCCTGAATAGTCTGGTAGCAAACAGACTCGGGGGGAACAGCTCTCACCGAGGCCGCTGACGGATGGCTGAATCTCCACTAGCTAACTCATCAAGGCCATAGTAAACATGCAAATTCCAATCATTATGGTAAATATACAAGTACTTATATTTGGTAGATACATTTCTGTTATATTTAATAAATTATTTTCTTCATTTGTACTGTATCTACAGTATATCAAAGATAAAAAAATATATAAATGCACACATGAGGCATTATAAGCATTAATTACTAAATGTTCAGGCAACAAAGACACACATTTATGCAACAAAGTCACATGAAGCTGTCTGATTAACTGGGTATCATTGAATGTTTGAGGTTAGTGTGTATATATACAGTACAGTGGAATCTCGCATCTAACGCATTTTGATCTAACGAATTTGCATCTAACGACCCTATTGGAGCTCTACCCGATCTCAATCTAACGAACCAAAATCCATATCTAACGGCAATTATTCTGGGTGCCCGGTATCGAATTTACAAATTTCCCGCCAATCCCTAAAAATTTCCCGCCAATTGCTGATGCGTTAAACGCTACCTAGCGTCCCTCCCTCCCCCCTCCCCCCCCGCCACTCTTCAGGTCAGTCCAGTTTGCGCGGCGCCATAGTTGACCTGTTCTAAAGTTGTGCTCGTCTCGCTCCAACATTTTGTTCTACCTTCCGAAGTTGGTGGTGTGTTACGCCTTTCATGATGTCAACCCAAGCATCAGGTACTGGAGAAGGGAGTGGTGAGAATGGAAACATGCATGAAAGGAAGACAAAAGTTCCAGTGAAGAGAGCTACGCGTGTTGGGAAAAAACTGAATAAATATACGGCAGAGGATAAAGCGAAAGTTATTGAACTAATTGACAAAGGCCTAAAGGACGAGGTGGCAGGGGCGGTGAGGAGGTGCGCGGCGCATCCCAGTAGCCTAGCCTCCCTGCCTCGGATATCCTAGACATCGTCTAACCTACACACCTCATTATTCACTCACAGGTTGGTTTATTATTATTTGTTCTGATAATTAATATACAGGTATTACATTATTTGAATATATTTTATGTATCAAAATAGCACTCGGAAGGGTAAAAATAGTGAAAATGGGGACTCGGTATAAATTTTGGCACCAATTACCATTTTTCCCATTAGTTTATGTATTCATATCTAACGAATCTGGATCTAACGCGATTTTTTCGACACCTATTATTCGTTAGATACGAGATTCCACTGTATATATATATTATATATATATACTGTGTGTGTATATATATATATATATATATACTGTATATATATATATATATATATATATATATATACTGTATATATATATATATATAGATATATATATATATACTAGCAGGGGTAACCGGCGTTGCCCGGGTTTAAATTCTACCATAATCACCATCACTACTACCACCACTACTACTACTACCATAATCACCATCATCAATCACTACTACCACAATCATCACAATACTACTACTACTACCATAATCACCGGCCTCGACCTCCCTGTGCCTCATTAACCCTCCATCCCCGGCTATTGTATTATATAATTTCCCCAAAACCCGGGGGTTTTGGCCGAAAAACGTCTACGCCTAGGCTACCGTATTATTGTTATTTTGACTGCTTCCGCATTCCCGTGCATCCCCAAGCGTATATGTGTTTCGTACCTGTAGAATGGCGTTAAGTAGAGCTCTCTAAGTCAACTGGTTCAGTTGTGATGACGATTTCATTGGAGATAACTTTGTGGCAAAAACAGCCACTTTACACTACTTTTCGCTACTTAACAATACTTCTTGTGGTCGGAGATGCGCGGCGTCGGTCCAGCCGGCTGTTGTTTACATGCGTCAGACGGATGCCTCGCACACCAAGCTTACAGGCTTTCAAGCTCATGGGTTTCTCAGAGCCCTACCGGGTAGCGCGGGGGGTGTTTGTTATGGGTGCCTCAGAGCCCTACCGGGTCTGGAGGGTTAAACGGCGACCTCGATTTCGGCCGCTAAATGACCTCCGATTTTGGATCTGACCTCATCCGTACCCCAATTTTGGGGAGCTGCGAACAACTTTTGTTCCGTACACCTTTTCGATCGGAGGCCTCCTTCTGCCCCAAATGGCCATTTTTTTTTTCATTTTTTTTTCAATTTCGGCCTCGAAGCGACCTCCGATCGTGGCCTCGCCCCCTCTATGACCTGACCCAGGTCAATTGACACCCACATGCAAAGTTTCAGCTCCCCAGGTCCAAAACTGGGGCCGCCTATTAAGAACACACAGACAGACAAACAGACACACGAACTGATTTAAATAATATAGATATACAGTAAACTTCCGTTAATCCGAAGGGCAGCGGACCGGCCCTCGTTCGGATTAGTGGATTTTTCGGATTATCGGACTTTACCCCTATGAACCTGTGTATGACGAAAACATTGAGGCATTAGGCCATCCAAATGACACAATGGTGCACACACACATATCATATGTTCATGAAATCACTTCAAAAGTTTACCATTGTCATTGTAGCCTATTACATACTTCAAAACATTCAGATTAATAGTCAAAGGAATCTGCTGATATAAACGTAAACACCATATGTCCGCATCGTCGTCTTCTTCTTCTTCCGTCTACTAGCGAGTAGCGAGTTTGTCTTGCTCTTGAAGACCTGAGGCGCATTTTTGAGAGCTTTTTGGCTTAAGCCTGGCTTCCCCCTTTGGCTTAAGCAAGAGCAGCCGCGCAAAAATGGTTTGGCTCGACTTCGACCACAAGTCACGTGACATAAACACAAACACTGAAAATGGCGGAACAACAAGACGACCTAGTGGTCTGATCTGGTGCCGTTGTAAAGGTTTGTCCCTCAATTGTTGGAGGAGATCACCTTTTCAACGGCCCCCCCATATTTGTTATTGATTAAGCTTTTGATTATTTACTGATATTTCAACTTCTTTTGTCTTTTTGTCCAAATTTATGTCTATTTCCTGTTTTATTATTCTCTGAATAGTATGTCGGCTATTTAATTATATTATTTGTGTAAGGCCTATCAAATAGTTTGCTATAGGCCTAGGCCTAGTCCGTACATTATAGGCTACTGTATAGGTTGGGCAGAAATCGTAAACCCGAACGAGAGAAAAAATTGAAAGAACTGAAATAAGAAGACTGAAGAGAGAAGAAACAAGAATGAAGGAAGAAGAGAGAAGAAACAAAACTGAAGAAAGAAGATTTCAGAAAAAGGGATGAAAAATGAGATATATTTATTTTTTAGACAAATGAGCACGTCAAAAAAAGTCACAAAAAGAAAAATAACAAAACCTCTTAGGGAAGTGCCGACGTTAAGGCTAAACTTCCCGAATTCCAACTAAACTGAACCTCTCATAACTCAAAAAGGACTACAGTAATCGAGCTAATATTTCTACCAACTAGGCAGACTTGGCTAGGGATTATGTGAATAAATTGACGACTCATTTGCTTAAGTCCTTTTTGAGTTACAGAGGTTAGAGGTTACGATTTCTGCCCAACCTAGAATGAATGGACTATAGTGTTTGTATATCTTGGTAACGTTCACAATATAGTACAAAATTATCCAGTGTTATGACAATACCCCGGCATCAATAACACGATTTGGGAACTAGAAGTATTTCTTTACACACACAGAACGAGTATTTTCCAGATCGGCCTGGATGATTCTGCCAATAGCCTACCGCGTGTGTCCTGTAATAGTGCATATCAAGCTTACTATAATATAATAGAATATCATTATATAATATAATATATATTACATTACTTATGTATTCATAATATACACTCGATCTAGTCTCTATGGTATTTTCCCAATACAAAACAATGAAAAAAATAAAAAAAACAGATATTGTTTACAAACAATTCCCGCTTAAGCCAAGGTCCCAAAGTCAAGCGGCCTTTCAGGGCGGATTGAGAAAAGTCGATCCTGCTTAAGCGCGGCTCGAGTTTGGCTTAAGTTTTGTCCTCGCAAAAACGAATTTCGCTCTTGGCTTAAGTCTGGCTTAAGCCAAAACGCTCGCAAAACCGCGCCTCAGATCAGATGTGGTTCGGGAAGTAATGCCTTAACAACGGCACTTCCCTGAGAGGTTCTTGTAATTTTAATTTTGTGATTTTCCTTTTGTGACGTGCTCTGTTATATTATATTGTATTGAAAGCACCCTTGTCTTGTTGTCTTGAAAGCACCCTTGGGACGCTCCGATCACTGAACTATAAATAGTAGCGTATCGGAACATCCAAAGGTGCGTTTTCAAGCTCAAGACTAATACTGTACGTCCAAAGGTGTGTTTTCAAGCTCAAGACTGAATGCGCTTGCAGAAAGCAACCCAGTAGCGCATCGGAGCGTCCCAAGGATGCGTTCAAGAGCAAAACAAACTCTCTAGCAGACGATGTGGAAGAAGAAGAAGAAGGTGTTTACGTTTATATCAGTAGCTTCCTTTGACCATTAATATGAATGTTTTGAAGTAGGTAATAGGCTACAATGACAATGGTAAGCTTTTAAAGTGAATTCATGAACATATGATATGTGTGTGCTCCATTATGTGTCATTTGAGTGGACTAATGCCTCAAAAAGGGGACTTTGGGACTTCTTGAAATTCGGACCATCGGGTGAATTCGGATTTGGCCTCAAATTGAAAAATTCGGACTATTGGGAGATTCGAATCATCGGTCGTCGGATTAACAGACTTTTACTGTACAGTAAACCCTCGCTATCTCGGACTAATTGGGGGGAGACCCAGTCCGAGATGACCGAAAATCCGAGATGTCCGAAGTCCGACTTATGTCCGACTTAAGAGAGGGAAAATTCCGAATTAGAAGAGGTAAGTCTGCGTCACCAGAGAAATTGATTTTTTTTTTTTTTTTTTTTATATATATCTATTTAATGCATCTATCTACCTTATACATATATATAACTATGTCTTATTTGGTATTTTTTTAATCTATGAATCAATTCTAATACGATGGAATTGAAAACAATATTACCCTTCTAACACACAAATAATAAAATTAAAAAGAGAGTAAATAAAAATGTCTCCTTTGTCTTTCAGAAACATAAGTCCGTCTCGTATATGTTAGTATTTTATCGCTCGCTCGCCCCTAGCCACTCTCTCTATCTATTTATTTCTCTAATGCATCTAACTAACTCCCTTATACATTAACATAACTATGTCTTATTTGGACTTTTTGTAATCTATAAATAATTTCTAATGCGATGGAATTGAAAACAATATTATCCTTCTAGCATACAAATAATAACATGAAAAAGAGTCAATATAAAAGTCTCCTTTGTCTTTTCAGAACCAATTAAGTCCGTCTCATAATAGTTCGTGTTTATCGCTCACTCCCCCTCTGTAACTCTCTCTTTCTATCTATCTATCTCTCTAATGCATCTACGTAACTCCCTTATACATTAACATAACTATGTCTTATTTGGACTTCTTGTAATCTTTGAATCATTTCTAATGCAATGGAAATGAAAAAAGGAAATGAAAAATATAATATCGGACATTTTCCGAATACTTATATAAAGTCCCACAACGTCAGAGACTGTCGGAACGATGACGGAAATGTCCGAAATACCGAAGTGCATGTCCGAGAGGCCGTAGCCAGTCCGACTAGTACGGGTTTCCGACTTCTAGAGGTCCGAGATGGCGAGGGTTTACTGTATATACATATATATATATTAAAATGCCCCAGAACGAGAAGCCCACCACAGAAGCCACGAACGAACACCACACAGAAACACCCAAAGGAAAGGTCCACAGAACGAAAGGACCAGCTGACCGAGCCAGCTAATTCAGACAGGCCCAAGCCCGCAGGGCTAAGCAGCTCCAGGCCGCACCTAGATACCCCTTCTAAACTGACAATTTTTCCACACCTCACGTACACTACCCCCTCGTGTCCTACACTCCTAACTACAAAGATGATGAAGAGGAATATACATTCATATTAAAAACACCCATGCCCTGTCCCTATGTTGAGCCAATGCCAACACATCAGACAGCCATAATTATATCTATGTATGTTCTTACATCCGAGAAGTAGATGTTATATATCTTTGAAGTTAAAACACCCACGCCTGTCCCTAGACCTCGTATATCATTTCCCATGACGTGTATAGATATATGTAACCCGTGCTCAGTTGCCCCCTTGCATTGTTCCTCTAGTAACTAAGTGTCTCTATAATATTAACTGCCACCAGTATTGATACGACATAGCGGCACTGTCCTTGTGTCGTATTGTGCCAAGTACAGATCAACCAGGTTTGGTTTGGTCTGAGCATTGGTTAATGCCTTTTCATCCAAAAAAATGCAAGTACATGCGGATTGGGACCAGCAAGATAGACAAGGTAGGATACAGTATGTATGAAGCGATGGAGGAAGTGAGTGCAGAAAAGGATATAGGAGTAGTGATAGACAATAAGTTAAATTTCTCAGAACATTTAGCGGAAAAGATAAACAAAGCCAATAGAATTGTAGGGCTGATAAGGAGGACATTTGTGTCACTTGACGAAGAAATCTTCAGGAATCTATATACAGCGCTGGTTAGGCCGCACCTGGAATATGCAAACCAGGTGTGGGCTCCATATATGGTAAAGGATATAGAAGCAGTGGAGAAAGTGCAGAGGAGAGCTAGCAAGCTGGTACCAACGTTGAAGAACGCGGGCTATGAGCAGAGGTTGAGGACACTGGGGCTTCCGACACTGGCATATAGGAGAAAGAGAGGGGATATGATAGAGACTTTTAAGATAGTGTCAGGAAAGTACGATGAGGATGTGTGTGAAGGTATCTTCTTGATGCGGGAGGGAACAAGAACGAGAGGACACTCTAAGAAAATTTACAAAGAAAGAAATAGGCTTGAGAAGGCGAAGAACTCATTTTGTGATAGAGAGTGGAACGCACTGCCCCAGTATGTAGTCGATTCCGAATCAATAAGGGAGTTTGAAAGTAATCTTGATAAAGCATGGGGAAGACAAGATTTGAAGTTTGATTATAAAACAAAAATACAGAATAGTAAAAATGTTGCGTCTGCTACCGCCGCCGCCAACGACCGCAGCAGTGCAAGTACTGGTACTGAGCTGGATACACAGGCATAGTTTGCCTTTTTCCAGAGGATCTACTGTAAGAAACTGTAAGAATCACCTTATTAGGACGACGACTATAATGTCGTCGTTTATCGATGTATGCAATCCTTAGTTTAAGTATTAATATTAACATTCCCTAACATCTTGTCTTGCCAGACTAAGCTTTCTGAAGACCCATCGCCCCATAAATCTATGTATTCAATCCTTAGGTTAAGTATCTTTATCCGCCATTGTGTTCACCTTTTTCCATTTACTTTTCCACAATTGTCATAAGTCTTCCACTTGCCTCCTTCGTATCCACAGTCCACACTACGCCAATTAGCTTTGTGTCATACACCTCTTACCCCAACCAGAGATTGTATAAGATAACCTTAAATGTTACCAGTATCTGTCATAAGTACCCCGAAACAATAACTAAGTACCCCTACGAACTGCCGCTTTTGTTGGTATATATATTTCATAGAAAACGCAGTTCCCAGGGCCAACTAATAGTATCCATAACCCCTCGGACTGATCACATAACTCTATCTTTTCCAGACTCATATACCACCCCATAGTTGCATTCCCCGGTAGCATTTGGCTAACGTACTTCCACTGCCTTTTCAAACTCCAATATCAACTGCAGCCTAATGCCACCCCCACACCCAGAGACCTTAGGGTCAAATTCCCCAATAGCCCCCCTGAACTCCTCCCCTCTCATTATAAGACCCCGCGCTTCTCTACTCTTGTCCGACCTAGCCTCTCTCTCATACCTCTTGAAGATCCTTGAATTTCCCGTTGCTAACGCTCTCCAACCTTTTATTTATATACTCCTATCCAGTCTACCTTCACTTAGTAGGCCAGAACAACATTAGAACTTTACTAACCCCTTGCATGCCATCTATTCTCTTACAACCCATTCACAACCCGGCACCCAATGGTCGTCGGTGCGAGGCTAGCCGCCTCACCAGTAACTAACTTCTATTGCCATACTTCCAGATAAATGTGGCAGAGTTAGCATCCCAGTCTCCACCACATCCAGCAAACCCTACAATTAACAACCAGCCGAGTAAAACCAGCTAGCCAAGGCACCTTCGGTTTTGGTATTAAGGACACCCACATCTGTCTCATACACAGAGGGTTATTACAAACACTGGTGATATGGCAAGCCCCTAGCCACAGCCGCCGGACGACTATCACAGAGAGAGGGCGCCCAGCTCCCCCTTTTTGCCCACCCGAGGAGGGAGACCCCCACCCCCGCGGAGGTATACCTGGCCCCTGTTTTGACTTCTGAGTCATTGCCAGGTAGCACAGGAATTCTTCCTATCAATGAACTAACCATGCATGACTAACACCTTTACTAACCTCTATTAACTCACAATAAACCATTTACCTTTCTTGCATACTCTGATCACTAAATTAGCACCTCAGCTATACCATAGAATGAAGATTGAACAATCTAAGAGAGACACTCCTATCACAGCTGTCCCCATCCTCCTCGCAAAGTAGATCCAGTCTCTCTCCCCTAAATACTTCCAGTATAGCCAAAATAGTACCTCTTACTAAGGCTCAGTTATATTAAAATATGAAGGCTTCCTATAGCCATGTGCCACAACAGTAATCAACATCTTACCTAGTCCCCATATCTATTGAGAGCTCAAATAAGTCCATAAGACTTGAGATCCCTACTGTCTACAGGGTCCAGAACCGAGCCTATAAACCTAGCTCCCGCCCCCAGTCAAATCAGTTGAAAGCTAGACACCAACCAGTGGTCACTACCCTGCAGTTAACCTCTAGCTCTGCCCTTGTGTTGTTCCGGAGTTGAGAGATTCCAGATCCGGCAGACTCCGTGGCAGAGAAGACTAATAGAAGCATCTGTCCATGTACAAGTCCTAACGTGCACCTTATAACCTTCACACAAATTCGTGGGTATATAAGTGTGTAGCCAGCAACGATCGTCAAGAGATCCGACTTGAGAACTTCCTACATTTTAGACCACCTGGACGGCCGAGGAACCAGTCGTTAGCCCCCAACATCACCGGAAGCAAGATAACCAGGACCAGATCTACAAATACTATTCATGATTCATGTTGCTAATACTAAGTGTTATAGTACTAGCTTGACACTCACTTATTAACTTTCTATAAAGTGGCTAAAACCTTGCCCAGTGAAACTCATATTTAACCATTCCATTTGGGACGTACTAAGCGATCAGTGCTCATTAATTAACAGGTGACATTGACTCTCGTAATTACCTTATTCAGATATTAAAACTCTAGTGATATCTAACGTTCGCCCACTGATTTGTGTTCTACGTATTTCTGCCATAAGAATATAAAACTTAGATCAGTACCCCCATGAGGTTACTAGAGATTTCCGTGTTCTACAATATACGCGTGTCTAATCCTAACTGCGAGCTGCTACTTGGGCACGCGACCAGCCAGTAAGAGATCAAATCAGTGAAATTGAATTACATGAATATATTGAGGTCTTCCAGTAAAATAAAACTTGCTAATTAAGCCAGTGATCAGAAGATTAATACCTGAACGTTGGAAGTGGGAGACTAGGCTCCATCCAGATCCACTTATGCTAGTGTTGTTCGATTCTATTATATTGTCTTGCACGAGTATTCTGCAGTGGTATATAAATAAACGTGATCGTGTAACTTGTTACCATGTGTTTCTTTGTGTTCTCTATTCCTCATATCTTGTATTGTGCATGCAGCCTTATATACCCAGTCATTTAGAACTCACATTACCCAAGTTAATCCTGTAGAAAAACAGGGCATAACATATATATACAGTAAAAGTCCTTTAATCCGACGACCGATTATTCGAATCTCCCAATAGGCTAGTTCGAATTTTTCAATTTGAGGCCAAATCCGAATTCACCCGATGGTCCGAATTTCAAGAAGTCCCAAAGTCCCCTTTTTGAGGCATTAGTCTACTCAAATGACACATAATGGAGCACACACATATCATATGTTCATGAATTCACTTTAAAAGTTTACCATTGTCATTGTAGCCTATTACCTACTTCAAAACATTCAGATTAATGGTCAAAGGAAGCTACTGATATAAACGTAAACACCACATCGTCTGCTAGAGCGTTTGTTTGGCTCTTGAACGCATTCTTGGGACGCTCCGATGCGCTACTGGCTTGCACCGCATTTTCTGCAAGCGCATTCAGTCTTGAGCTTGAAAACGCACCTTTGGACGTTCCGATACGCTACTATTTATAGTTCAGTGATCGGAGCGTCCCAAGGGTGCTTTCAAGACAACAAGACAAGGGTGCTTTCAATACAATATAATATAACAGAGCACGTCACAAAAGGAAAATTACAAGAACCTCTCAGGGAAGTGCCGTTGTTAAGGCATTACTTCCCGAACCACATCTGATTTGATCTTCAAGAGCAAGACAAACTCGCTAGTAGACGATGCGGACATGTGACAATAAGAAGAAGAAGAAGGTGTTTACGTTTATATCAGCAGATTCCTTTGACCATTAATCTGAATGTTTTGAAGTAGGTAATAGGCTACAATGACAATGGTAAACTTTTGAAGTGATTTCATGAACATATGATATGTGTGTGTGTCATTTGGGTGGCCTAATGCCTCAATGTTTTCGTCAGGCCATTAATACACAGGTTCATAGGGGTAAAGTCCGATAATCAGACCCCCGCGACAGGGCGAGTTCATATAGCCTAGGCCTAGGCTTCCCCGGCCCCGCCACTGTCACTGGCCCCGTCCCCGGCCCCGAATAAACCCATAGATTTCCCGATCGCAGTAGTGCCTTCACCAGTTTATTCTTCCTAGGCATTTTGAAGTTGTTGAAGGGTGTAGGAAGGCGGTTGTTACACAATAAAGGGGTCAAGTCTCAGCGCACGGACACTTAAGGATATTGGGACTGAGAAGGAAGCGTACGTGTGGTTGTGTATGTGTATTTACCTATTTGTATTTACCTATTTGTAGTTTACAGGAATTGAGCAGCGCTCGTGTTGTCCTGTCTTAGTTACTTTACAATCAATCCATTTTACTTAGACAAGTATCGTAATGGTATTCCCAGTTCCCAGTATTTTGGACTAACATATCATAACTTATGTTGCCCTATTTCCATATTTACTTTTATCCAACCTAGATTTGAACATGTTAATGTTCCTCGCTCTCACCACCTCCTCCTCCAAGTTGTTCCAAGTCTCTATACTCCTATATGGGAAGCTGAATTTCTTTGTGTCCTTACGACATCTGCCCTTCCTCAGCTTAAACTCGTGCCCTCTTGTCCTTCCATTATCCCTCACGAATAGATCTTCCCTATCTACTCGTTCCAAACTTTTTACTCCCTTGAACATCGTTATTAAGTCGCCTCGTTCCCTTCTCTCTTTCAAGGTAGGCAGTTGTAGTGTCTTAAGTCTTTCCTCATATGTCAACTCTTTCAATCTTGGGATCATCTTCGTTGCTATCATTTGGACTTTCTCTAATTTGTTTATGTTTTTTCAAATGTGGTGACCATATCACTGCTGCATATTCTAATCTTGGTCTTATCATAGTCATTATCAATTTTCTTAACATTTCTTCATCCAAATAGTTAAATGCCACTCTCATATTGGTTATTATTCCATATGCTCCTCCAATGATCATGTTAATATGCTTCTCCGGGGATAGATCATCTTGTATTATCACTCCAAGGTCCTTCTCATGCCGTGTTTTGCCGATTATTTCAATTCCTAATTTATACTCCCAGCTTGGCCTTATCTCACTTGTTCCCACTTCCAAAACATGACACTTTTCTGCATTGAAACTCATTTTCCAGGTTTGGCTCCATCTGTGCAACTCATCTAGGTCCTTTTGAAGATCCTGGCAACTTTCTATACAGGTGACTTTCTTCATGATCTTAGCGTCATCCGCAAACATATTCATATGACTATTCAAGTTTTCTGGCATGTCGTTTACATAAAGTAGGAACATTATCGGACCCAACACTGATCCCTGTGGTACTCCGCTCGTCACACTCCTCCACTGTGAATATTCGTCTCGTATCGTGGTCCTCATTTCTCTTCCTATTAAAAAGTTTTCCATCCATTTTAACATCCTACCATGTACACCTCCAACAACCTGCAATTTCCACAATAACCTTTTGTGAGGCACCCTGTCAAAGGCCTTTTTCAGGTCCAGGTAAACACAGTCAACCCCTCCCTCTCTCTCCTGTGTAACATCTACAACTCTGCTATAAAAGCTTAATAAATTAGATACACAAGATCTCCCTTCCCTGAATCCAAACTGTTTCTCGCTAAGCACCCCCTGTCCCTCAATAAAGTGTGTCCACTTTTTCCTTATAATTTTCTCACAAATTTTACAAACAATGCTAGTGAGGGACACCGGTCTGTAGTTAAGCGGATTTTCTCTGTCTCCTCCTTTGTAAATTGGTACTATGTTAGCTCTCTTCCATTCCAATGGCAGGTCTCCCTCATTCAGTGAAGATTTGATGATTTCATAGATTGGTTCCACTAACTCTTCCGCACATTCTTTGAGGATCCATCCAGCCACTCCATCTGGTCCCATTGATTTCCTCACGTCCAAATCTTGCATCAATTTCAGCACTTCACTTTTTGTCACTTTCATTTCAGGCATCTGTGGTGTTATCATTTCTCTATCAGGTTCTATAAACTCCTCCTTTTTTACAAACACTGACTGCAGCTTTTCATTCATAACTTCACACAATTCTTTATCTTTCTCATAGCTGTTTGTTCCAACTCTTAGTCTGACAATACCTTCTTTTGTTTTTATTTTTCCATTTATAAATCTATAAAATAGTTTTGGCTAATTTTTGCACTTCTCTACAATATTCCTTTCATATTTATATTGTTCCTCGCGTCGTATCTTTACGTATTCATTTCTTTTCTCCTTGTACTTATTCCAGTTATTTTCACTATGTCTCTTCCGTGCTATATTCCAGGCTCGGTTTCTTCTATCCTGTGCCTTACTACATCTTATATTGAACCATTCTTTTTCCTTCTTTACCCCTGATTGGAACCTTGGGACATATTTATGTATCCCTTTTTCATATACTTTCAGGAAAAATCTATATTTGTCTTGAACCATTTCCAGGCTTTCTAGTTCCTTCCAATTTATACTTTGGAAATAATGTTTCAATGATTTAAAATCAGTTTTAGCATAATTGTATCTATTTATTTTATGTCCTTCATTTCTCTCCTCATTTTTTCCCAAATCCATCTCCATTTCTAATATCTTGTGATCACTTTTTCCCAAGGGACAACGATAATTTATCTTTCTAACATCATGTGGATCACTGGTGAAGACTAGGTCTAGCCTGGATGGTTCATCCATCCCTCTGATTCGTGTGTTTTCTCTAACATGTTTTCTGTTACTAGATTCAATAATTTACTGCCCCAAGATTCATTATTATTTCCCGCATCTAACCCTTCCCAATTGACTTCCTTACAATTGAAATCACCTGTTAATAATAATTTATTTCTCCTATTAAAAAATATTTGTAGTGCATCTAGAGATTCCGTGATTAGTTGATCATATTTATCCCGCTTCCATGCTCTAGTTTGTGGTGGTATATAAGCCACTGCTATATCAGTTGCTTTGTTGTCCTTGTCTTTTATTGTCACTGCTATAATTTCTGATCTATTATTGCCTAGGTTAATCTCACTTGCTTCTATATTTTTGTCAGTCATTATTAACACTCCACCGCCCACTTTTCCTTCTCTATCTTTTCTCCACACATTGTACCCTTCCCATCCCAACACTCCCAATTCAGTACCACCTCTCAACTTTGTTTCTGCTAAGCACATAATATGTGGTTTATATTTCTCAATATAGTCATTCAATTCTAATTTCTTAGACAGCAAGCCATCCACATTACTATACATCAGCTTCATCTCCCCCCTTCTTACACCTTTCTTTTTTTCTCTTTCCCTAATATTCCCCGACTCTACTCCCCCCCCCGCTTCCACTCCACCTTCTCTCCCTTGCTCCCCCGTGCTCTCCACCTGCCCTGTTCCTCTCACTTGTTCCTGGTTTACACCAGTCTCTCCCTCCTGTCCTTCGGTACTGGTACTCGCTTCCCCTGTCCGACCGTTCATCCCTAAGTTCTCTGTTTGCCCCTCCGTTTTCCTCTGTGGGCTTTTGATGAACCATTTCCTCTTCTTCGTTCCTACCAGTCTCCAATAAAAAAAATCCACTTCTTGTTCTGTTCTTTTGGCATTCAATTCCTTCACCTCATCCCTCAAACTTTTCATTTTGTTTCTTTCATCTAAGTCCAAGTCTTTTTCGATGTAAATATGCTTCAGACAATCCTTATCTTTCAACCTCCATTTATTATTCATGATTTCCTCTAATATTCCTACTGTGCGAAACTGCACTTTCATTGGCCTAGACAGGCTAGACTCTTGTTTATATTTTCCAATTCTATGCATGTCTTCAATTTCATTCTCCCACTCTCTCACACCCTCGTCCACTGCCTGTAGAATCTCCCTCACTCGGTCTCTCTCTATCCTACTTCTCTCCTCTCTCTTTACATTGTGTTTCTCCTTATCTCCTCTTATCACAATACATTTCTTTCTTCCAGCAGTCTCCCTCACTAGATTTTCCTTCTGTCTAATTACCTTAACTACATCCTTTTCAAAGTTACCTCCCTGCCTATGTATCTGTTGCTCCTTTACTATCTCCGAAAATTTCAAATTCCTTACCTCCTCGTTCTTTTGAAATTCATCCTTCTTTAATTCAACATCCTTCATATCTTTCTTCATCCTGTCCATTTCTTCCTGCATTTCGCTAATACAAACCCTTAACACGTAATTCTCATCCTTCAAAATACCAATTTGGTTTGCCATCCGTTTTTCTCTTCGTTCATAATCTAAGCTTTTTGTCTCCTGCTCCTCTAACTTCCGCTCCAGTTTATTCAACCTCACCGCAAATGCAGATATTGCTACTCCCTCCTCTGAGAACCCTGAAATATCAAATCCCTCATGATCACGATCATAAGGGTCTCTGGTTACCCTGCTTGGGGGCAGGCTGAGCCGGTTTCTCCCACCACTGGCCATACTGTCAGCTGGCCTTTGTTTACACCTGTTCGGCTCCACAAGTTTCGGTGGGAATATCCATTACTTTTTCTTTCCTACTCAAATCAAACTCAACTCTCACCTGTTTTAACTAGGGAGTATATTCACTAAATGCATTTAAATTATAATTAATAAACAAAAGGACAACACATATGAACGCTACAAAAATACCAAACCACCAAACAGGCGCTGGCTGAATCAGCTGTCTCAAGCACGTCCGCCCTCCACCACGGTCTGACGATGTGTATGTGTGTGTATGTGTATTTACCTATTTGTATTTACCTATTTTTAGTATACAGGAGTTGAGCTTTTTAGGCTCGTATTGTCCCGCTTCCTGAGTTACAATTATCTAACTTTGCCTTAAAAATATGAATGTTTTTTGCACACACCACTTCCTCTTCTAACTGATTCCATTTAATTATACTTCTGTAAGGGAAACTATACTTTCTCACATCTCCATTGCATCTTCCTTTTATTAGCTTATATTTATTAGTGGCCCCTCCATCATTGACGATTATGCCTATTACATAAGGCACCCTCTTCAAACACTCATCCTCCGTAGTTTGAATCTACCGTGCAGAGCATAAAAATTTGAGGAGCCTTCATCATGAGCGCACGCAACCTCACTCATGGTTCAGTCATTATGAAAAAACTTCGTAACAAATAAAAAACAAAAAGAAAATAAGAATAACTATTCATAAGCTTTCCATATAATCGTGGAAGTACAGTAAAAGTCCTTTAACCCTCCAGCCCCGGGGGCTATAGCTTGCGACTGTGCTGCGGTACCGGGTGTTTTGACGATCTTTGGGCTATGTTAACTATGTTAAGTCAATGAATATGGCATGTAATGTTGTGAATAAAAAAGAATAATGTTCCACAAACCTTCCTCTGTCGAATGGCGTTAAGTAGAGGTCTCTAGCCCCTCTGGTTGCATAATGGTGAGCGCGGGAAGACGAGTGCTTTTCGGCGGAAAATTCTTCCCGCGTTCGGACCGCGTTCGGACGCGTCGCCCCGGCCATGGCTACGACGCACCTAGCCGCTCGTCGCGCCAAAGTATTTATCTCCCTTAGACAATTTTAGTGTTTGATATTGAGAATGTGATGTTTATTTGATATTTTTCTCGTTATTTTGAGGCCAATTATATAAAATATGTTTATTAGGGTATCACTGTCACTGATATTGCTAATTTTCACTCGATACCGTACATTTTATTAGTAATTGAGGTAGGTTATTGTTGTATTAGGCACTGATTTTTTTTTTTTTTTTTTTTTTTTTTTTTTTCTATATTCCAACTACTCCCTCTCGGGCATAGGCTGAGAGCCTGTACATTCCACCGCTCAACACGGTGAAGCCCGTGAGGTCTTGTTCCAGCCTGGGGAGTGAGACATGTGAAGCATCCATCATGGCTCAAAGCAGCTCCATCTCTGAAGCGGCTGGTTGCTTCGCTCAAGTGCTTCACCGTCTCACCCTCCAGACTCAGACCCTCACTCTCAGAACGCCACCTATTGAGCAGTGAACTCACTAGGCATTGTCCCCCTGTAACATATTTTGAATATGGGAATATTCATACAGTGTTATTTAATCAGGGAACAATGAGGGTATTTTTTTGGCATTTCGGTGGGCTTTGTGGTAATGCACTGATACTAGGTACAGCACAAATTCAATCCCAATAATATCTTCCCATTGACATATCGGGATTTGAACCCGGGTCCATTGGATTACCAATCCAGTGGCATGACCACTCCACCACACCTCCCCTTATATATTCGTTATTACAGGTGTTTATTATTCTTTGGTCATCAAGTATTGTGTCTTGTGTCACTTTCACTTTGATAAATATGCTTTAGAGTGTCACTGTCACTGATAATGCTCATTTTCACTCGATACCGTACATTTTATTAGTAATTGAGGTAGGTTATTGTTGTATTAGGCACTGATTATTCGTTATCACAGGTGTTTATTATACTTTGGCCATCAAATATTAGGTCTTGTGTCACTTTCACTTTGACAAATATGCTTTAGAGAGTGTCACTGTCACTGATAATGCTCATTTTCACTCGATACCGTACATTTTATTAGTAATTGAGGTAGGTTATTGTTGTATTAGGCACTGATTATTCGTTATCACAAGTGTTTATTATACTTTGGCCATCAAATATTAGGTCTTGTGTCACTTTCACTTAGTTATATGATTTGTAAACGTTTTATATACAATTTATTGTGTCTTTTTTCACTGATTTATATTTCTATAGGTTCTAATCATATGAATGTCACTTGGTATATACATATGTGTCACTTTCACATATTATTATGGTGTAATTGTATTTGTATAAATGTTTTCATAATACATGACTTTTGTATAACAATAAATTGGTTTACTTCCACTTTTTGCCTATATATATACTGTACATATTGTCATTATCTTTGGCACTTTCACTATGATTATTAGAACTCCAGCTTGGAGTGGTAATCAAAGAAGCACTCTAAAGCACAGAGTGCCACCTTGCACTCCACACACTCCATGGTTGACTTTTTACCTGGCCTCGGCCTCACCCTGCTGTTGTAGCAGACATGGCACCGCTTCTGCTGTGTTCTTCCTGATTCATTCTGAGGCAGGGAACCAAGCCTGTGCCTAATCAAGTATTGAGCACACTGCAAGCGGTCAATAACGGCGGGCCCAGGATGTGCCACTGCCCTCTGTGGCGTAGCATACTTCTCCAGGAGCTCCGTCAACACCTGCTTTTGGAACCTCCGCAGGCTATTGAACTTCATGGGTGTGTTCACATTCCGAAGCTTGTATATATTGTAGGCATTCAGAACTGACATGTCCACCATATGCAGAAAGAACTTTTTGTACCATCTGCACGAGGTACGCAGGCAGTCAATGAAGCCTATCTGCATGTCGGACTTGTCCACCAGCCTCATGTTGATGTTGTAGTCCAGGACAGCATCGGGCTTGGTCACCCTGGCCTGGGTGCGGCGATCCACCTTGCCAGTCTCCACCATTTCCCCCTTGTGGATGGTGGTCAGGAGGTTGACCTTCCGCTGGTCGTGCCAGTGGATAGCCAGAATGGGCCCCGACTTCTTCTTGAACACATCACCTTTTTTGGTCTTTGGAGGGAAAGGTGGCATGCCCTTCCTTTTCCCTCGTACTGTGCCTACAGTCCCCGTCTTGCGCTCATGCAGGTACTGTGAGAGAGTGGGGGACGTGTAATAATTGTCCGTGTAGAGGACGTGATTCTTGTGAAAGTAGCGGTCCATCATGGCTTGCACCACTGCTCCGCCAAAGCCAATGAGGGGGTCCACAAGCAAGTCCCCTTCCTTCCCGCTGTAGACCAGGAAGTCCAGGACATAGCCAGTTTGGCAGTCGCACAGCACAAAGAATTTTATGCCAAAGCGATGTCTTTTTGAGGGGATGTACTGCCGGAAGCTGAGTTTTCCCCGGAACAGCACAAGAGACTCGTCAATGACGACCTTGCGGAAGGGCTTGAAGTAGGAGGTGAAGCGTTCTCGCATCATCTCATACAACGTCCTAATCTTCCACAGCTTGTCACCGAGGTAGACGTCGGTGTTGGTGACAGGATGGAGCGCTGCGAGGATATCAAGGTACCGGTCGCGAGACATATATTTCCCGAAGGCAGGGGTGGATATCAGATCATTGGTGATCCAATAGTCAGGCAACCTATGCTTCTTGACATGAGGCATTAGCATGGTGAGTGCCAGGAACACCATGAACTCTTTATGAGTCACTGGGGTCCACTGCCTCATGTGGCCCTTGGTCACCTTGCCCAAAAAGTGGACCTGGAATTGGTGCTGCTTATTTGTCTCTTTGACAACATAGCCTACCACCTCCTCATCAAAGAAGGCCTCAAATAGTTTGTGTGGTGGAGCATTGGGGCCTGCAGGAAAATTGGGGGTAATGCCTGAACCCTCTAGTACCTCATGAAAAGCTGGCACATCAGGGTTGTATCCATCCTCATCAACTACGTCTTGCCACTGAAAAACGTAGAATGGGTCTTGTCTACGCTGACGAGGAGCTCCAGCTGGTGGCCCAGCACGCCCACGGCCAACTCGGGAGGCGCGCGCCCTAGGGCGGCGAGGGCGTCGGCCAGGGCGGCGGGCAGCACGACGGGCAGCACGACGCCGGGCCAAGCGGATGGGTCGAGGGTCGTCGATGTCCATATAGTCATCGTCAGAGTGGTCATCTTGCCATGACGGTGGACCTATGTAATCATGGCCAGAGTCTTCAGAGAGGTGCCCTTCATCATCAGTGGCCCCCACATAATCTGGCGGGGAACCAGTGATGCGTGGGCGGCGTGCGGGTGGGCGAGGTGGGGAAGGAGTGGCAGGTGAGGCTGTGTCCCCCCGAGGTCCTGGGCTCCTTGGCCTGCGACGAGTGACAGAAAGCAATGTTTCACTGTCACTAGGCCCAGGTATTGGTGATGCGAGCTCAAAGACTTCTTCAGGAAGACATGTTGAAGGCGGGAGAGGTGGGGAGGACCGTGGGGAAAGTTGCGGGGACGTATGGCTGGGGCCGGCTGGGGTGGACGCCGCGGGAGCCTCGAACAAAACTCTCTTACTTTTCTTAATTTTTTTGGTATATTTCCTACCTTTCCCCTTTTCGGCAGCAGTATGTCTCCTGTCGGGGGACCTAGGAGGCAAATAGGCCGAAAGTGGGGGGTCCTCAACCCTTGGCAATGGTGGGGGTGGTGGGGAAGAATGCGGGGCATCCGGGTCATCTTGGGTGGCGTGGGTAGATAAGGGAGACAATGGCGGACGAGAAGGGTCACCACGCTGACCCTCACTCACAGCCTCATCCTCACCAAGTATTTTTGCTTGTTCCCTAGCTGCCGCGGCCGCCTTCTCAAGTATTTTCTGCTTATACAAATGTAGCTTGAAAGGCGATTTACCTGGGGAAGGGCTTGGAGTCGTGTCACTTATGCGAAATTTGGTGAGTGACCTTGAACTCTCCCACTCACTCACTCTCTCAAGTTCACTGTCTTTAGGTAAACCAGCTTCCTCAACAACTGGTACATCACCTTCATCACTCTCATCACTGTCATGTTCTCTCGCAAATCCCAGGAATTGCTCTTCTTTGTCACTCTCATGGCCATAATCACTCGACTTATAATTACTGGAGTCGTCACTGACTTCATCATCAACATTATGCTTGGCATCAGCTCGCTCATAAAGTCTCAATGTCGTCTCAATACCTCCGGGAGATAACACATTTAGGCGATGGCGTCGGGGTAAGGCGCGACGAACTAGCAAGGGCGTCGTAGGAAGCACAGTATCGGACACAGCGGAATCACTATTTGGCGTACTGTCCATGATGGCGTCGGGGTAGATACTGTTGCTATGGCGTCGTTTACGCCTGGTGGCGCCACCTACCGTCCCATGATACCAAAAATGTACGCGCAGCATTCGAAAGCACGCACGCAAGCAATGGGCGTTCAAGAGCCCTTCCGGGTTGCGCGGGCCGAGGTTGTTATGGGCGTTCAAGAGCCCTTCCGGGTTGGAGGGGTTAATCCGACGACCGATGATTCGAATCTCCCAATAGTCCGAATTTTTCAATTTGAGGCCAAATCCGAATTCACCCGATGATCCGAATTTCAAGAAGTCCCAAAGTCCCCTTTTTGAGGCATTAGTCCACTCAAATGACACATAATGGAGCACACACATATCATATGTTCATGAATTCACTTTAAAAGTTTACCATTGTCATTGTAGCCTATTACCTACTTCAAAACATTCAGATTAATGGTCAAAGGAAGCTACTGATATAAACGTAAACACCACATCGTCTGCTAGAGAGTTTGTTTTGCTCTTGAACGCATCCTTGGGACGCTCCGATGCGCTACTGACTTGCACCGCATTTTCTGCAAGCGCATTCAGTCTTGAGCGTGAAAACGCACCTTTGGACGTTCCGATACGCTACTATTTATAGTTCAGTGATCGGAGCGTCCCAAGGGTGCTTTCAATACAATATAATATAACAGAGCACGTCACAAAAGGAAAATCACAAAAGGAAAATTACAAGAACCTCTCAGGGAAGTGCCGTTGTTAAGGCATTACTTCCCGAACCACATCTGATCTGATCTTCAAGAGCAAGACAAACTCGCTAGTAGACGATGCGGACATATGGTGTTTAGAAGAAGAAGAAGACTTTTATATCAGCAGATTCCTTTGACCATTAATCTGAATGTTTTGAAGTAGGTAACAATGACAATGGTAAACTTTTGAAGTGATTTCATGAACATATGATATGTGTGTGTATCATTTGGGTGGCCTAAGGCCTCAATGTTTTCGTCAGGCCATTAATACACAGGTTCATAGGGGTAAAGTCCGATAATCCGAAAAATCCACTAATCTGAACGAGGGCCAGTCCGCTGCCCTTCGGATTAACGGAAGTTTACTGTACTTGTGTGGATCTTTGACCAGACGCTGACTCAGGCGTCATTCTTCCTTCTCTGCTCTGCGCTCACCCTACCCGGACGTGCCTCCCCACGCTCCGCTAGTTCCACATTTGTTGCGTCCCTAGTGAGTTTTTTTCTCATTTGTTTACTCCGGGATGTATCGAGTAAGGTTAGGATATGCGTAGCAGGGGTGTCCTGGGCGGGTTGCCCGCAGCGCAGTGTATTTTGGGTCGTGTGTTTGGGGCATCTATTTCGGGTGTACCCTCGTGGTCCCGTGGTGGACGCGTGAACTTTTTCGTGGTTAGCAAGCTTTGTGATGTAGGCGGCTTCACTACGCGTTATTATGCTTCCTTTTATCTTTCTGATGAGGTAGCTTTTTCTTCTCTGACGTTCCCAGCGTATTTTTCTTCACTTAGTGAAGTTTTTTCTGGGTCCCGAGTCAGTTCTTCCCTTTGCCGTTAAGCTTTGCTACAGTGGTGTGTTGACGGTGGTTCCTGTTGGGATATAATTCAGTGCTTTTTGTTTATATTACGACATGATTACTTTTTATTTCCGTCTGCCTAGGCCTAGCCAGCCTCTCGTAGCTTTGCCACATGTACAAGTGTTATTGATTTATGTTATAAATATGTACTACTGTGTCATGTGTGTCCTGGTTTAGTTGTGTATTGGCTATTTCCACGGACTATTTGTGTGTTCTGGATTAGTTGTGTATTGGCTATTTCCACGAACTAATTATGTGTCCTGGGTTAGTTGTGCTTTGGCTAATTCCACGGTCTATTTGGTGCGTTCAGATTGAATCTGAACGGGGTGGGTTGCCTTTTCCGGCGGGTTTTCTCGGTTACACCATGAAAACCCGGCTGGTTGCCGAGTTTTAATCACGCGTGGTTAAAAAAGGCTTGTTTCCCCCGGCGAGTGGTGGCTTGAGGCTCTCCAGGACTGCGTCTCTGTGGTGGTGCCTGTGTTCAGGCTTACTGTGTTTCCCGGCGGGATGGCTTTACCCATTTAACTAAGTGTTCATGCGGACACTTGTTGAGTTTAGTTTTTCCCGGTTTTGCAAAGCCAGTAAAACTAGGCTGTTTGTTGATTGGTCTTTCCTCCCCGGCGATCTTTTACAAAGAAGTGGGGATAGGAATAATTGGGTTAACGTTATACTTAAATTCACACCCGGCGGTTGCACCTGGGGAGGGTGGGATTAACTGATTTGCAATTCAGTGTAGTTGACCAGACAATTGAGGGATACGATAAGTATCGCCGCCATTCAACATACGGCGATCTAGGACGCTTCGGGAGAAGCCAGATCTAGCATTTTAGACAGGCTTCCCAGTTTTTGATCTGCGAGATAATACGGGGGCCGGCGTCTTTTTATGGGTTTTCCAGTAAACTTAACAAACACCACTGGGAAGACTGCGTCATTTATAAAAAGCCATGCTGGTCTTTATATCATGTCAGAGGATATTCATAAATCTTTTGGACAAGTTAAGATATTCTGAAATCTTTAACTATGAACCTCCCGCGTAGCGAGCCGGGATAGTTGTGTATTACGTCTCGTTACCCGGCGGGTTAATCAACACTTGTGTTCGATCACGTTGGTGTAGCCTTATGAGCATTAATTCCTGGAAATTTTCTTTTTTTCCAGGGCTGAGTTCCGGCGGGTCTATAGAGAACCTGCACACACTCTTTGCATTGGATGTGTTAAATGTTTAGATCGCTCAAGGGGTTTGTGGGTGACGGGGAACTGTACCTTCTGTACTCAATTGAGTGTTAAAGTATTGCGAGACAATGATAGACCCGCGGCGGTCGCTTTACGGGAGGTCAGGCGGCTGTTGTCCATTTATGCTACCTCAGTGGCTCATAAAGCGCTTCAATGTGACAACATAATTCTTTGGGATAAATTACTGATTGAGCACCCCCCCTATTAAACGTACCTCTAGAGTAATTGTACGAAAGTCGGCAGAGACTGGGCAGGGTACAGTACTTACTCTGGCCCCTAGCACATCTAAGAGACCTCGTGAACCCACGCCCCCGGTGACAGCCTCCACGTCACGGGCACGGTCCAGGTCCAGGTCGCCCCTCAGACAACAGCCGCCTAGTCACTCTTCTTCACCTGCGAGAAAGAAGAGCAAAGAGGAAAAGTCCAAGGGCAGTTCTAGTGATAAATCTGAGAAGTCCAAGAGCAGTTCTAGTGGAAGATCTAAGTCACACCGCAGCCACAAATCTTCCAGGAAAGATTCTCAGGAACGAAAGGCCTCCCGGCGTTCGCCGGAGTCTCGTGCCTCACTTTCTGCCTCTACTCCCGACTTATCTAGTGTCCAATCTGATCGGGCGGGAGTGGTGTCAGAGACTGTGGTGGGGGTGTTACCGGCGGACAGGTTACCAATGGATATTGTAAATTTAGAATTAGAGAGTTCTGTGGGCAGTGATCGCCCATTAGAAGAGTCTAGTGGGGGCTCTGTGGTTGATGGTGTATCTGACTCTCAAGGGAGTTCGGGCCAAGGCCTGGGTGTATGGCGGTATTCCCAACCAGGGCATGAAGGCCCACGTCTGGTTCAGGAGCCACAGGTACTGGCGGACGTACACCGGGACGCTGTGATCCCATCATCCATTCCAGACTTAACATGGCACCACGATGGGATTCAGGCTTCGGCGGAATCCTCTCATGATGGGCCAGATGACAAGGATGAGGTGTCTATAATCTCTGACATGGAGGTGCAAGAGTCGGGTTCAGTTCTAGACGACTCACAGGATAGGAATGATTCACGTCTTAGTTCTTCATCTGCTAAATTTGTCACAGCGGAGGAAATAGATGGGTTATTAGCTACTGCTCTAACAACAAAATTTGGCCAACAGCCGGAGACTCCTACAGTGGACCTGGGAGCTTCCATGACAAGTTCAATTGTTCGGCCTCTGATCGCTTCCATTGCTTTAACTAAGATTCCGCACCCTCCCTCTATATCACCTACTATGGTCACTAGGCCTGCTTCGGCAGCACTGACTACTTCTAGTGTAATGGTGGTAACGGATGTGAATCCTCCCCCTTTAGATAAAGCACCGTTAAGAAAGGTAGCTATGCCCCTTTTATACGGTCCAGATGATTCATGGGTACAAATGATCCCAACTAAGCCAGAGGCGGCGCAGCCCACTTTGTCAGGGGAACTTCCAGTGCCACGTGAGTGGGTAATCCAAGGGAATAAATCGAGAAAGTTAAGAGCTTTGGATATTGCGGGTAATGTTCTTGATGTTAATATTAAGGCCATTCCGAACCATTATCACCATGACTATTTTGTGTATACAGCTACACCTGCACTGCCCCCTGCCTCAGCTTCAAAACTGTTTTCTGACTGGACCAAGCATGACGGTTTTAATGATATAAAAGCACTGTCAGCTCTCACTCCAGAATTAGATTTACAAACGGTCACAGACACAGCCGCTAACCCAGTGTTGAAAGTGGGGCAGTTGGGTCCAGGACCTTGGGTGGAATGGGAGGTAGAGGCTCAGAACTTTGCGACCACCTTCACCTCAAAATCTTCGCACCAGATTCCTCAGGACAGCCATTCTTGGTTCTCTCTGCCAGTCTTTTCGGCCGGCGGAGTGCCATCTGCTTTGTTTGCTTTTTTAGCTGCCCCCAAAATCAATCTATGCGAACTTAAAGATCCTTTCACTACACCTTCCCCAGCTCACCTAGACCGGGAGTTTAGGCTATGGGGGAAGGCGTATAGACTTTTTCCCAATACATTGTTACGCACCAGGTGGCGAAATCTATGCTCAGATCTACTCAGGCAATCGCGGACGCGGATGTCAGAAGATCGATTGAACTAGCTCGGCGGTTACTCCTTCAGACTTCTATTCAGTCGTTGGGGGATATCCGTACAGCCTTGCTCGAGGCGGTGCGGGCGAGACAGGATCTTAGGATGTCCCTGGTGAAGAAACTTCCTGATAGAATTGCGAACCAGGTGGTCATGTCGCCGGTGCTAACCCCCTCTTTAATGTCCCCTGATGTGTGGAGAACTGTTTTCAACATGGCTCAGGCCTTTAAGCACAGTCCCGCCCCTTCTAAGAAACCTGCTTTTAACTTTCCCAAACCCAAACCAGTCACAAAAGCTCAGCCGGGTGGGTCAAAGCCCTTTCATATACCTAAGTCCTCTTCCCCCCAAGGTCAGTACAGGTATAAACAAGGTAAGTTTGCAGGTCAGAAAGGACGAAACTATAACAGACCGGGCAAGGGCCCGTCTTCTGCCAACGCCAGCCAGTCAGCTAAGCATCCACCACCACAACCACCATAAAAAAACTAAAGTCTCTCTCACTCCCAGGGCCGGTCTCACGGCGGGCGGATCAGAGGGTAGTACAGCCGGCGAACCCTTGTCTGCTAACTGGGTCGTTCCGAACGTGTCACTGTGCATGGCCAGTAAATACTTGGGCGAGGATGGTGGCACGCAAGGGCATCACCTGGCCTCCGGCGACCTCGTTTACGTCAGCCGACAAAGGCAAATTTAGTTTCTTTAGAGGTGGAGTCACTGATCCAGGAAATGATCACCAAGAATGTCATCATCCCGGTTCCTCAAAATTACCCAGTCTTTACATCCAAACTATTTCTAGTGCCCAAAAGGGACAGTGTTCAGATGAGGCCAGTCGTAGACCTGTCTTATCTGAACCTCCATATTCACACGTGTCATTCAGGATGCTGACAGTAAACCAGATCAGGCTAACACTTCCGCCGGGAGGATGGATGTGTTCTTTAGACCTGACAGACGCGTATTGGCACGTCTCAGTAAACAAAAGATTTCAACGGTTTCTGGCCTTAAGAATAAAGCATCAGACTTATGTCTTTCAGAGGATGCCGTTTGGATTGAACCTAGCACCTCGCTTATTCACGAAATTAGTCCGGCAAGCCCTGATGCCCTTGTTAGAGCAAGGGATCAGGATTTTGTGGTATCTAGACGACTGGCTAGTGGTGGCAGAGACGGAACAAGTATGCATAAATCATGTCAAAACTCTAGGGTTCAAGGTCAACCTGGTAAAGTCAAACCTTGTTCCCTCACGAGTAGTTCAGTGGATAGGGCTGGTCTGGGACACAGCTACTCTCACTCTGAGTCAGAGTGTGGACAATCGCAACAGATTTCGCAGGAAATTGTTTCTGTTCCTTCACAGTCTGACTACGACACGGAGAATCTGGGAGTCTCTGGTCGGCTCTCTCAACTGGATTCAACTAACTGTAAGGTTGGGCCGGTTGAGAGTCAAACGTTTAATATTGGAGGGCAACAAATATTTTCTGCTATTGCCGGCGAAAAAATTATGGCCCATACCAAAATTAATCCACAACTTACTAGCGGTCTGGGCGAAGAGGGAAACGTTACACTCAGTCATGTCATGGACCTCTCCTCCGCCGATGGTATGGGTAGACACGGATGCGTCAGGAACGATAGGTTGGGGCTTTCAGTCAAACCAAGGGCACCAGGGTCAAGGGCTTTGGTCCCATTTAGAAATCTCCCACATCAATGTCAAAGAATTACTAGTCCCCTTACATTTCCTTCTGGCTCACGGCTTTACTTTACGGGGCAAGTCGGTGGCCTTCAGAATGGACAATCTGAATGCAGTTCACTGTATTCAGAAACAAGGGTCAACGAGATCTTGGAAGTTTCTAAACGTGTCAGAAAAGATTTTTATTCTAGCCAACAGGCTGGACATTCATCTTCACGCATCTTATCTCCCAGGCGTAGCAAACGTCTGGGCAGACGCTCTGTCTCGGAGACAGAGCACAACAGTAGAATGGGCGCTCAAGCAAACCATTTTCAACCAAATGATTGCGGAGCCTTACCATCCACAAGTGGATTTATTTGCGTCAGAGGAGACTCACAAACTCCCACTGTACCTCACCCGGCGGGTGGGCCAGACGCACTGGTGACAGACTGGAACAGGTGGAGTTCTATTTATCTGTTTCCGCCGCCAGATGCGACTCTAATGTGCCACGTAGTAAACAAACTACAGGATTATCGGGGCGTAGTCTCGCTAATCGCGCCCCTGTGGCCGGCGCAGTTGTGGTACCAGCAATTGAAGACGTGGTGCCCGCACCCGGTGTCACTCCCGGTCGGGTTTTTCCACTTAGACACAATTGGCAACCTAAAGACCTCGCTGACTTTTGCATTATGGACATTCAGGAGGCCAAATGGCTAGCACCATATGGTAGAGACGTGACCAATAAATTCATGAATCAATATACCCAGTCTACTAAGCGACAGTATCAATCGCATTGGCAAGCCTTTACTTCTTGGATTCTTAGAACAGAACAAACTGTGCACTCGGTGGCTTTGGTTTTTAATTATTTAAATTATCTGTTCGAGCAGAAACGTTTATCTGTAGTAACGTTAAAAAATCACTTAACATCGATTAGGATGCCGTTTTTGGACCTTACCGGTCTCACCATACCAGTCGCGGAGGAAACAGGTTTTATGAGGGCATGTTTTAAACTCCGCCCACCTCCCCGTCAGCTCATGCCTACCTGGTCTCTGGACAAAGCATTGTCATTACTTCATTCCCGTCTGTACCAAAATACTGCAGACTTTACATTACTTTTAAAAAGGGCAGTATTCCTTATGGCTTTGGCTACCGGGAACAAAGTATCTGAGCTGGCGGCGATGAGCAACACACCTAATTGCCTCAGGTTTGGTAGGCTTAATGAGTGTATTCACATTGCACCTTCCCCAGGGTTCATAGCCAAGAATGAGCACAGTGAACACGTGTTTTCAGAGTTCACGGTGCCGGCGTTGAAAAGGGGAAAGGTGCACCATAATTTATGTCCAGTGCAAGCTCTAACCAAATATTTGAGAGTGGCACCTCTAAATCACCAGGGTGCTTTATGGGTAGCAAGTACGGGTAAACGCTTGATGGAACGTAGACTGGCTTCTCTCTTGGTCGAGGTCATTAAAGAGAGTAATCCCGGCGTTGTGGGTAGGGCCCACGATTTACGCAAGTGGGCAGCTTCTTTACGTTTCCTTAAAAAAAATTATGTTGAAGATATTACGTCCACACAGTTGTGGGCCTCTAATCATACGTTTTTGACTCGATACCTTTCAGTAGCTCTAGACAAACCTTCCTTGCCATGTATAGCTTTAAGGCAGAGGGTCTAGGTGGCCCCTAAGTCACTTATTGTTTAATTTCAAGAAAAGGGGGGGGGGGGGGTGCAGTCAGTGTAACATAGGACACCCTAGACCCCGCCGGAGTATGAGAGCTGTGATACTGTTTATGGGTGTTGTGATATGTAAATTTCTCTGTACTATTCATTACAGGAAATTGTGCTAGTACAATTATAGTACAAACAACAGTGTTGTTGTAAGTAGTTTTTGGGCTGAGAAGCAATCTAATTTTAAGCATTGGTTATACCCCTTTTGTATATATGTGCTGTATAAAGTTTATGCGCCAAATATATCTTTTTTACAAAGTAAGAATACTATGTGGTTGTTTGATTATCTGCCTTTGCTAGAATTATGATATGATTACGAATGTCCCCCTCCAGTCTTAGATATCAAGCATAATCGTCAATGATGGAGGGGCCACTAATAAATTATAAGTTTGACTCCTGCAAGGAGATAAAGAAAACCTAATATTTAGTCGTGGCCCCGTAATCATGGACGACTGGGGCCCTCCCGACCATCCCCTTCCCATTCGTTGATGTATTAAGGATTTTGGTTTACTTGATATGTCAGTGAAGGAAGAATGACGCCTGAGTCAGCGTCTGGTCAAAGATCCACACAAGTACATCCACGATTATATGGAAAGCTTATGAATAGTTATTCTTATTTTCTTTTTGTTTTTTATTTGTTACGAAGTTTTTTCGTAGTGAGAACCCAATTTCATAATGACTGAACCATGAGTGAGGTTGCGTGCGCTCATGATGAAGGCTCCTCAATTTTTTATGCTCTGCGCGGTAGATTCAAACTACGGCGGATGAGTGTTTGAAGAGGGTGCCTTATGTAATAGGCATAATCGTCAATGATTACGGGGCCACTACTAAATATTAGGTTTTCTTTATCTCCTTGCAGGAGTCAAACCTATAATCTATGCCCCCTAGTTCTACCATTATCTTTCACAATATAACCCTTCTTGTCCACCTTCTCGAGTCCTCTCACACATTTTTACATCATAATCATATCGCCTCTCTCCCTCCTATCCATTAGAGATGGTAAATCTAATTTCTTTAATCTCTCCTCATATGGTAATTCTCTCAGTTCTGGTATCATCCTAGTTGCAGATCTCTGAACCTTCTCCAGCTTCTTTATATGCTTTTTTAGATGTGGTGCCCACACCACTGCCGCATACTCCAGTCTTGGTCTCACCAATGTTTTTATTATTTTCTCCAGCATCTCCTCGTTTATATAGTTAAAGGCTATTTTTATTCTGTTTAGCAGTCCATATGTTTCTCCCACTATCTTATTAATATGATTCTCAGGTGAAAGATTGTCCATACTTAGTGTACTCAAACTAGTATGAACAGTCTCGATGTTACGTAATCTGGGTTGATGTAGCGTTACGTATCATTCCGTAGTCTTAAGTTGAACGCTTCCATAACCTTGGTCGAACGTTTCATGATTGGGTAGAATATATTATTCTATAGTTGTATATGGGAAAGTATTGTAGGATTATAATTCCCATATATATATATATTTGTATTATTTAAGATTGTTCATAAGTATCTCATTGTAAAGAAGATGGGATACATTTTCCATATGTTATGCACGTGCGCGGTATGTCACGACAGAGACAAACATAACGCGCTCGCTCACTCTCCAACCAACCTCCGTCCCAGCTACACACGCTAAGCTTTCTTTCTCCTAGTTATTTCACCAGGTGTTTTCGCTTCACTTTTCATCTCATACTCCATAGTCACTACATCATCATCTTTGTTACTTAGCACAAACTTAACGTAAATATCTAGCCTATCCTAGCCTATTGTAGCCTCTTTTCATACTCTGTTTACTATACTAACCACTTCCAGTCATCTAGCCTATTTTCCGCCATCCTCCAATCACCAGCTGAGTTCATCAAAGGGTAAATATATTTCTATATGGTTAATGTTCCTTCATTATCAATAATATACAGTCCACTTATCTAAATTAGCCATATAATTGGTCCTTCGACCTTTCACTAGTTTGCCCCCCCCCCCCCCTTTTTTTGTAGTTGGTGGTGGCCTAGCCTACGTGGTTCGTTTTATTTTTGTGCCATATTTCGTCTGTCCCTCATGGCCCAGGGCTTTTGGCGTCATGGTGCCGCGGGTGGTGGGGTAGGGGAAGATTATCCTGCGGTGGTTGATAGGCCTGCGTACCCAGGCCCGATTAGGAAGGTGGCAATTTTGGGCCACTCCTACGTCAAGCCGTCCACAGGCCTTTCTTTTCCGTGACTCCTCTGGCCGCCCCAGGTGCCCGCGTCAGCACCTTGAGATCAACAGAAGCCTGGGGTCAGTTTTTAGAGCTGAAGCCCGACTTGACCTTCTTGGTGATAGGAGGAAATGAGATAAGGAGTTGGGTCAGTCCGAGAGGGATTGCGGAGGGGATCGAGGTCCTAGCTGAGGAGGTGGTGCGGCTCTCGGGGGGAGAAGTCCGGGTGATTGGGGTAGAGAAGCGGCAGGCTCCACGAGGGGTCTCTACGGACGAGTTTAACCGCATTAGAAATGCGGTTAACCGATGGCTAAAGCGCCATATCCCATTCACCCGGGAGCGCTATCAGTCAATGAATACCTCTGAGGCTGACTTCAGTCCCGACGGGGTACACCTCACGCACGAGGCATCAAAGCGTCTCTATTCGGAGATCCTGGCCACCTGTCGTCGGTGCTTTATGCAAGACGAATATGCCATGGTCGCCAGGTCATACGACGAGATGTTTGCCCACCATGACGTTAGAGTTGATCAACAAAATCAGTATAGCCTAGATTAGTAATCCTTCAAATCGGTACAGTATATTAATTAAATTTTGATTGTAAAACCTTTAGGCCCAAATTATATAACAATTGATTGGCACTAAGATTAAAATCATCCATACTGTACTGTATAATAATTTCAAAAGTTAAGGTTATTCATTCTATATCAAATTAATACTGTCCAATAACTTCTTTATTTGATTCACATGTCATTCTAAATTCTTCTCCCGTCGTGTGCCCTGGAGGCGGGGTAATATGATAGCTGATAGGCTGAGTGTGTGTTAATCCAACTCAAAACCTTTTTCCTTGTGACTTCTTGAGATGAACTTTTCTTGTGTACAATTTTCACATTTATTAAATTTAATAATATAAAATTAGCGGTACCCATTGAGTTTAGCCTGTTTCAATTACCCTATAGGCTCTCTCTCTCTTAAAATTCTTGAATTTATTATAACTTTAAACGGTACTTCTCTTTTTGACATCTGGAGACTTTTGGCCTATACTGTATTGTACTAAATTTCCCTCCCGGCTTTTCTTAACTTATGGTGTAATGATTCTATAATTTCATAACTATTATGTAAGGAGTTAAATTGAAAAGCTCCGGATTGCTAGTCTACATTGCGCACAATTCTTATTCCGCATTTCGTGAGGGTGTTTTATTTTCGGCTCGCGATTTATTTGATTTCTCGGAGTACTGTATTGTTGGCCGCAACTTATTCGGTCTGGCATTGATAGTTTGATTTAACGTCATTAGATTTCCTTCCCGTATAATCATGGCTAAAAGTGTACAAAAGCGTCGGGCTGGACTTAAGGGCTCCTGGACGGTCTTAACCTCTGATATTGACGGATTCCTTGATTCGGCGTCTAGAGTGAAGGTGGAGGCCAGGTTGCTCAGTATTCAAAAGCAACTTGACAAGTATGAGGTCACACAGGAGGACCTGGCCGACACATACGAGGACGCCGAGTATATCGAGGTGATCAGAGAGGATACCCTATATATGGAGGGCATACAAGTAATCGTTGCCACACTGAAGGGGATCTTGATTACAGAGGTCAAGAAGGTCAAGAAAGAGCCAAAGAAATCCGCAGTCAAATTACCACATCTTACTCTTCCAAAATTTGAAGGTGATGCCACCATGTGGTCGGGATTTTGGGAGATGTTCAAGTGTACCATCCATGACAATCCCGACCTAACAGATATACAACGCTTCACCTATCTAAAGGGTCAGCTTCAGGGTGATGCACATAAGCTAGTCGAAGGATTCATTATCGAAAGTGCAAGCTATGCCCCAGCAATTGAGCTCCTGCAAGAGACATATGGGCATCCAGATCGAATCAAGGCAGCTTATGTTACCAAATTCAATCAATTAGTGTCACCCAAACACCAAACAGCTGACCTGAAGGACTTCTATGCCAATACAGAGAGTGTGATGAGGTCAATCATTAGCCATGGTATTTGTTTGGAGGAATTTTGTGTGGTGACTCTTGTCAATAAGTTACCATCACCACTAAAAGAAACCATAAAACGGGAAATGGGAGACTCGAGCCTGGATTATAAGAAATTCACTCATTGCCTCCAGGCTGAAGTGTACAATATGGCGGGTCAAGACAGAGTAGGGGGTACACCCATGGCTACGGCAACATTTACCGCCCAGAGTGAGTACAGGAAATTCAACTGTGTTCTGTGTAGTGGCACCAATCATTTATGGTACAAGTGTATGAATTATAAGACAGGGCCTCTTAAAGTTAAAAGAGCCCGTCAACTACGTCTCTGCACCGGGTGCTTGTCAAAAGACCATGGCCATTCGGGTTGTACTAATCCTAACGTAAGAAGCTGCAAGTTTTGTAAGGGCAAACACTTTCATTCCCTGTGTACACAAAAACAAGGGAAAGAAAGTAGACCAGTGGAGGATAACACCAAGAGAGAGCATACTGCTGCTACTTCAACTACAATGTCCGTTGCCACAGGTAAAAATACAGTAATCTTGCCCACCGTACAGCTGCCGGTAAAGGGTAAGGATAATAATTGTGTTAAAATCAGATCGCTACTTGACCAATGTTCTCAGAGGACCTTTGTGAAGTCTTCTGTTCTATCCTCCCTTTCCTACATTTCTAAAGGAACTGAGGAGTTATGTCTTCACGGATTTACCGGGAAACAGGCCTCTAGGGAATATAATGTTGTGGCACTGCAATACAAACACAGAGGTAAATTTCATCATCTAGATGCAATAGTGGTTGATGAATTGCCAGAACATAAAGGTGAACTTAACCTAAAGTCTAGACTGGTTAGTTTACAAAGTAAAGGCATAAAATTAGCCGATCCTCACGCAACGGACACAGATCAGCTGGAGCTGCTCATCGGTGCGGATCACTACTACGATATAGTGCGACCTGGGTATAAAAGGTCAGGTAGTCTAATTCTGCTTCCTACCAAGTACGGGTACGCCATCAGTGGTTCATATGTGACACAGCCTACAAGCTCCAGCACAGAAGCAATTACTGTATTGAAAGTAGCAGTAACACCAATGGACGAATACATGTCCACTGGTAATATTCCACCATGCAAAAATGACTTAAATGTTTTGTGGGAATTAGATCATATCGGGATAACCCCTAAGGAATACTCACTGGTTGAGCGTCAAGCACTATCGTCGTATGAGGATACCGTTACCTACGATCCCGACAGCCAACAGTATAAAGTGAGACTGCCCTGGAACAATTCCAAGGATCAGCTGCCATCTAACAAGGGTTTGGCCATAGGCCATCTTCGGGGACTTCAGAAAAGATTCCTCAAGGAGCCTGACTTTTGCGAGGATTACTCAAAAGTCATAAAGGAACAGGTGTCCCGGGGTTTTATAGAAGAGGTGCCTTTTGATAAATCAGATACCGGGCATTACTTGGCTCATCATGGTGTAATCAAGGAGAGCAAAACTACGCCAGTGCGTATTGTCTTCGACTGTTCCGCCAAGATGAGTGAACGTCATCCTAGTCTTAATGACTGCCTGTACACTGGACCCTCACTGGTGCCAGATTTAGCGCAGGTTTTGCTTCGGTTTCGACTCGGTAAGTATGCCTGGGTGTCTGATATTGAGAAGGCATTTCTAATGTTAAGGCTCCATGAAGACGACCAGGACTATACGCGATTTATGTGGCCCAAGTATCCGAGGCAACTGGATTCCCCCCTAATTTGTTACCGATTCTGGGCAGTTTTATTTGGAGCGACTTGTTCCCAATTCCTTTTAAACGCCACCATTTTGAAACATTTGTCTTATGTCAGTGCAGATCCGCAGATCTAACCTTAAGCTAAAGCTAACCTTAAACCATCATCAGGAACAACATTCCCTAAAAATAAGTAATATACTATTAGAACAACGCAATTTGTAAAAAATAGGGTAATGATTATCGAATCTATAAAAGGTTAAACTTACTAAATACAAACAATCCTATATTAATGTCTCACTATATATAAAATTAAAATTCATACACTAACCATGTAAAACCAGTGAAGATACCGAAAAGCAAAACAAAGACCATCACAATTGAACCATAACAAATATTTTAACCTTTGAATACAAAAATTGTTTCCATAAATTCAAAACAAAGTCACAACACAGGCTAATACCATACAACGGATCAAGAAACGATCTCCCAATTTATCTAACACCATTGATTTATCAGTAAGGAAAATATATAATAATATTTCGATAACTAGCAATTAACTTACATAACCCCTGACCAAAAATCCAAACACAAATGATATTCTTAGTCAAAAACATGAAAACATTAATAAACTAAGCCTAAATCAATCTTATATATCATAGCAATACGAGACTGAAATTCAACCCAATCTAGAGATTTAACACAAAAAACACATCACTCCCAATGACTAAAGCAAAAATATTTATGTTTAACCCAACATTATACTTGACTTACCCAGAAAAGAGTTCTCATCAGCACCAGGAACAAGAGAGAACTGAGGAACCTGAACCGAGAAGCGGCTAAAATAAACTCCCATGAAACAATTTCCCAAACAAATGAACCACTAACCATGTTGAACAAACCCTTGAAATTTGACCAAACATATATCTATGAACCACTATTTGCAAGATTGATTTCAGGATTCAGTTTACTAATTAACAACTTCTCACCAATCAATGCATCAGACTGGCTACCCAACCTAGAGACTATCTCAAAATCACCCACACTAAAGAGATGATTCTCTTCACGCGAATGATTTCGAATAGCCGAAAACGCCATAGCCTGTAAAAACTTTCCCGATCGGTAGCTCCTACCCAGGTGTTCAAATATCCTAATTTTGAAGGAACGACTAGTGCATCCCAAATACCTAGCCTCACAGCTAGGACAAGTAAATTTGTATACAATATTTGAACACAGAAAGTCAGGTACGCGGTCTTTGAAGCTAAAAAATGACCCAATTCTAAACTTATTGGTGAAAACAAATCTAAAGCTCACAGCAGGAAAACTATTTTTCAGAACATTTAGTGCAATTTTACAAAATTCATTACTGATAGATCCATAGTAAGGCATTTTAACATAAATTATCTTCTGTTTTACATCAAAATTTGATTGAACACCCTGAGCTTGTTTTACATACAAAAAATGTCTAAGTATACCATTGAATATATCTTCCTTATAGTTATTAAGCATAAAATATTTCCTTAATTTTTCAATTTCAACATGTAGCGAAACATAGCTGGAGCAAACAGCATAGGCTCTTTCTAATAGTGTCTTTATTGAATTAATCTTAAAAATCTTAGGGCAGTAGCTAAGCCAGTTTAAACCTAAACCTGTATGAGTGGGTTTCTATAAACCTCAGTAGCTAATCCCTGATCTGTCTTTATCACTTTAACATCCAAAAATGCTAGTGACCCATTCACTTCACTATCACATGTAAATTTAATATTTTGATGTTGCTTGTTCATATATTCAAAAAAAAATTATATTATCTTCTACATCTCGAAATATTAAAAATGTATCATCCACATATCTCCTATAAAATATAGGTTTGAATGATAGGGGACACTCATCAAGCCACTGAACCTCTTTATTGCATAAAAATGAACCCGCAAACAATGGACCTAGACTTGACCCCATTGAAACTCCCATCAATTTGACTATACAATACTTTGTTAAACAAAAAACAAGATTCTGTAGTTACAAACAAGAACAATTTCTTAACTATATCCTTACTAATATTGAAAAAGTTGTTAGAATCATATTCATCCAAAATAATCTCTAAAGTCTCACTCAGAGGAACATTTGTGAAAAGTGACTCTACATCATAACTGGCAAGAACAAAATGTTTAGGCAACACAAGATTTGAAATCTCCCTCACAAAACTACTAGAATTGAGTACTGTATATTCATTAGTTGTAAGAGGAGCAACTATGGGTTGAAGAAATTTTGCTAAATTATACCCCGCTGTCTTTATAGATGAAACAATTGGCCAGAGTGGAATTCCTGGTTTATGCACCTTTGGTAACCCATATACTACTCCCGGAGCTGAGCCAGACGCATATAAGAAGTTGAAGCTGTCAATACCTATCCTGTCCTTAATAGATCGTAGAATCCTATTTAATTTATCCTCACCTCTGATAATTACATCAAACAATTCACCTTTTATTAGTTTAAATCTGTTTCGGTCACTCAGAATAGTTTCCATTTTTTGCAAATAATCAACTTTATCCATAATAACAACTCCCTTACCCTTATCCGGTTTGACAATGACAATTGAACTATCCTTACCCAATTCCCTAAGCAAATCCAAGTCCTCTTTCCTAAACACAGATGATTCCACATTTGTATATTCCCGTACTGCCAATCTATAGTTATTATTGCCAAATTCCCTAAGTTTGTTAATTACACCATCACTGTCCATCCCATTTCTCAACAACCCTGTTTTGACACACTCTTGAACTGTATTACACAATTTTTCCACTGAAACAAAATGACTCAACCAATCCTTCTTATAAAAAGGAATACAAAAATCCAGACCCAGCATTAAAACTTTCTTTTCTCTTGATGAAAGTCGTCTGCTCGACTCATTGAAGATACAGCCCTCATTGTATTTAGTTTGCTGAATACCAAGACACTTGAGCTTATTATCATGACGGATCTTTACCTTTTCAGAGATTGCCTTCGAATGTTCAATGATTTTATATAAGATATATTTTGATATGGAGGTTTAAGTGCCCAAAATCTACTGCTGAAGTACTCATAACTATATATATATATACAGTCAGTCCCCCTAATACACGTACCCTCAGTCCGCGTTTGTTATAGAACATTTTAGGCTTAGAATACCTTGTTTTATCATTTCCCAAAGTTATGCCCTTTCCTCCGGGACACCCTGTGTATATATATATATATATATATATATATATATACAGGGTGTCCCGGAGGAAAGGGCATAACTTTGGGAAATGATAAAACAAGGTATTCTAAGCCTAAAATGTTCTATAACAAAAAGTCCACATTTCAACCGTTACAAAGATATTGAAGGTTTTATATAGTGTTCTCCCCCGCCTCACTGTAATGGACTCTTCCATGTCAGATAGTTTCCAACTGGTCCAAAGTGAGCTATTATATCTATAATCATTTTGCAACTTACAGAATCATAATACCTTTACAATAACATGGAAAAATAACTGCAGTTGTTGTTGTTGTTGTTGTTGTTCCCCAAGCTGCCTGGCCGAACAGCCCCAAGGCCCCGAGCAATTCCAAGGCCATAACCGAGTGCTCCCACAGAACCCTCCCCGCCGACCACAATAAAGCCTGGGTGACCGAAGCCACTCCATGGCTGGGAGCTGAGGAGGGTGCGGAAACGCCCGGGAAACCAAAGCCCCACCCAGGGCCCTATGCCCCTCATCAATTATGAAGAGAAAGTTGAGGGGCAGTACTGCAGTAAGATGGAGGTGTGGTAGGTACTAGGACAGCTAAGCCACCTTTATGGGAAAATACTTAAGAAAATGCCATTTTCAACATGTAATATCTCTTTACTGGTTGAGATTTGGAATTTTTCTTATAGAACATTTTAGGCTTAGAATATTTTGTTTTATCACTTCCCAAAGTTATGCCCTTTCCTCCTGGGACACCCTGTATATATCCGCAATAGATTGGTCACTTGGAAAGCGTGACTTGCGAAAGAGAAGAACCAACGCAGGAATGAATAACACCATCTTATACAACGTTTCGAGAATCGCTGTTCTCATCTTCAGGTCTATAATTAAGATACAGCCAAAATTACATAATGAAGAGCAACATAATGGCTAGTTTAGTTATACATAAGTGTAATGAAAGGAATAAACATGGGAGAACTTAAATATCAAAGCTGGAGTAAAAATGGTAAAAAAAGACTAAATTTAGAAAGTTACAAGTTTTCTCTTTGAGGTTTTCCTAGCTGCCAGTTTTCCGCTACTCTGGCGATGTCCGACCTTTACCACCACTCCCGCTTCCCCGGCGTTTCTCCTCCCTCTGTGCTCATCTGTGCCTTCGGGCCTTCCAGTTTCTGCTTTTTGTGTTCTCAAGCAAGGGGGGGGGGGGGATGACTCATGTGGTAGGTGGGCCTATGCCCTGGAGCAGGTTCACACTTTGGGGCCTGCCCTTTTTGCCAGTGGGATATTGAGGATTCGGTCCACCATGCTGCCCATGCATGATCCTTCCGTCCGCCTCGCTGCCTGCTTTTTCGCTTGGTGCATCTTTTCCCTCCACTACGCGCTCTCCTCTCACGCCCTCCTCTTGCCCCTGCTCTGCTTTCTTCCTTCCCTCCTTCTTTCGCTGTTGATCTGCGGGCTGGGTTATATCTCAGCCTTCTGTTGCTGCTCACCGACTGTGTGCTGTTTTTGCCGGCGGCACTTTCGCCCTCGCTCTGGGGGTGGAGGTGCTCTGGACCCTTGGCTTTCTGCCTTGGCTTCTTTCTCCTGCTCTCTGGCCTGTCTTTGCCCCTATGGTGGTTTTCTGCTTGAGTTGCTTGGCTCCCTTTCCTCTTTGCCGATGCTGCTCAGTATCAGAGGCTGTGCCGGTATGCTCCGTGCCTTTCTTTGGTCGCGGCGCTGCTTTTCAGTATGCCCGGTGTCTGCGGTTGTTTGGTTGGGCATCGATGTTCTTCCTGCTTGCCTGACTGGCTCGTGTGCACACTGTTGGCATGCTCGGCTCTTCTGCTTCCAGGGGGGTCTTCGGTGATCTGGGTTTGCCTCGCTGGCGCCTGGGTCCATCCTGCCTACACTTTTGAGTGGTTCTCTGCTCCTGCCCTGTGTGCCCCGTGCCCTTCTTTGGGCTTGTGTTCACTGGCACTTTTTTTTTTTTTTTTTTTTTTTTTTTTTCTATATTCCAACTACTCCCTCTTGGGCATAGGCTGAAAGCCTTTACACTACACCGCTGAACACGGTGAGGCCCGTGAGGTCTTGTTCCAGTCTAGGGAGTGAGACATGCGAAGCACCCCGGCTCGAAGCAACTCCATCTTCTGAAGCAGCTTCGCCTCTGCGCTTCACGGTCTCACCCCCCACACTCGGACCCTCACTCTCAGAACGCCACCTATTGAGCAATTAACTCACTAGGCATTGCCCCCCTGTAACATATTTTGAATATGGGAATATTCATACAATGCTATTTATCAGGGAACAATGAGGGTATTTTTTTGGGCATTTCGGTGTGGTGTGGTAATGCACTGGAACTAGGTACAGCACAAAGTCCATCCCAATAATATCTTCCCATTGACATATTGGGATTCGAACCCGGGTCCATTGGACTACCAGTCCAGTGGCAAGACCACTCTGCCACACCTCCCCACACTTGTTTGTTCGGGCTTCCTCTGTCATTATGGTGCCCATGGCTGGTTGCCTTGGTATCTAGACCTCGTCCCTCATGCCCGTGCCGTCCTCGGTGGGATGGGCTGCTTGCCTCTCAGTGCCCGCGGGTCTGCGGATATCGTCCGCTGTTGTGTCCGCGCTTTCCCTGGCTACTCTGCTCTGGGGGCGGTATCTCAGCTGCAGACGTGCCAGGCTTTTTTCGCCTGTTTTTTGGCTGTGTTGCGCCACCGGCCTCTGTGGCCTTGCGGGCTCTCCTCCAGGCTGGTCTTGGTGGCCGCCCGTTTTTTTTTTTCTTTTCCGGTCTGGGCACTTTTGCTTGCCTGGACTCTGCTCCGTCCCTGGGCTCTGGCTGCTCTGGGCTATGGCCAGGCTGTTCTCTTTCCCCTCTACCAGTCGGTGAGGCTCCCCTCAACTCTTTTGCCTTTGGTTTTGTGGGGTGGGGCCTGTCTGGTTTACCCTTCAACGTGGCCGGCCTTCTGCTTTTGACATTCTTCTCTTAGCCTGGGTTGCCATGTGCTGTTATTCGTTTTTGAAGTCCTCCTCTCCTGGGTATCCACTCTGATGATACTCTTATTTGTGATCCTCGGTTCTTTTAGGCCAGCTGACACTGAGGCTGCTTCTCCACAATTCCTTCCCGTACCTTCGCCTAGGTAAGCGACAAATTGATTTTGGCTGCTACAAGGGCGCCTACTTTTTCCCCGATGGGGTTACCTGTGGGCACTGGGCAGGGAACCTGTTGGGACCCTGAGATGGCATCTCCTCACCTACCCTACCCTTCCCGGAATGTTTTTGATAGAACCCTCCCCGGCTGTTTGCTGGGATCGGTCCTGGGCTAACAGTGCCAAGCGACTGGGTTGCGCGGACCCTGTGGGCTCGGCCGCTGTGGGTCTCCGCAGTCGCCCGTGCTCTGGTTTCCCCTTCCCGCTCTGGGCTTGCCTGTCTTTGCCTCGCACCTTTTCCGGTAGCGGCACTCCTTGGTTCCGGTCCTAGTGGTTTTGCTCCTGCGGCAGGCTACGTTGTCCCCTGTTTCTTCTCCAGTTGCTCCATCCCCTGTCGTGGTCCTCCTCTGGGCCTGCCCATATGCCCCTCCCAGTTCCTCCTGGGGGGTTTGGGGAGGGGAGGTGTCTGGGGTGCCTGCCCGTGTATTAGTCCTTGTTCTCACCCTTGGGTGTGACAGGTTCTTTTTCTTGTGGTTTTTCGGGGTGCGGTGTCACGCTGCTCTGCCTTTTCTTTTCCCGTTCTGCCCATTTCCTTGTCCCTTGCCGTGGCCTTCCACGTCCGGCCGGTGCCTCCTGTAAGCTCTGCTACTGTCGGGTTGAGTAGTCTGCCCGAGGTTCTTCAGGGTTTCGGTTGTTGCCTCCTGCGGTCCTCCAGATTTGGCCTGAAGCTGCCGCATGGCGTGGGTTAGTTCCTCTCCACCTGCGCCCTCTAGGGTCTGTGCATCCCCGCCGCTGTCTTCGTGTCTGCCCTCCCTCCTGTTTCTGCATGCCTCTCTGAGGCGGCTGCGGTGGCCGTGGCCTGCTTCCTGTGATCCGCTGGGTTGCCATTGTGGTACGCATGTGTGGTTTCCACATGTTTCATCTTGTGTCCCATACCACCTTTGGGGTTTGAATGCCGTGCACTGTCTCTTTTGCTGGGCCTTGCCTTCTCTGGCTGGTTCTTGCTCTTGTTCTTCTCTTGCCCTTTTTCTTCCTTGGTGTGGTTGTTGGGCGGTATCATTGCCTCTGTGTACCCGCACTGGAGTTGTGGCTCGCTTCCTCTGTTCTGTCTGCCCTTTGGCGTGCTGCAGCGCGCTCTGTGGGCAGCGTGTCGGCTTCCTCACGTTGTCTTTTCTGGCCTTCTCCGCTCATTTTCTCACTCCTCCATGAGTCTCCGTGCGCTGCTGGTTTCCCTGCCTGGTGGTGCGCGGTTCTCAGCCTTCGGGTAGTGGGTTCCCTCCTCAGGGGTCCGGGTGCCATGGGCCGCCTCCCTGTTGGTGGTCGTACACTTCATTGTACTGTCCTGTGGTCTGGCCTTCGGTGGCGGCGGTGTGAGGGCTGGCGTTGTCTGTGCCTTCCTTCGCCATCCCTTGCTACGGGGAATTTCCTTCTCCGTGGGGGTTTTCGGGGTTTCCTCCGGCCTCCAAAGAGGGGGGAGGGGGTGGCTCCTTCTCCCATACTTTCTTGTGACGTGGTGGTCGTTCTGCTGTCTCCTGTCATGGCCTGCCGGGGTTGTGGGCCCTTCCGTCGTCACTTGTGGGCATCCTGGCTTTCCTCCTCCCTCCTGGTGTCGGCGGCTTTGTCCGTCTGGGGCCTTCGAAATTGCCCGTCGCCTCGGGTTTTTTCCTCGCTTGTTGGTGTCCCATCTGGCTGTGTGTCTTCCTACGAAGGTCGTGCGCTCCTCTCTTGGGGTGCCGTCTCCCACCCGGACTGCCTGTGGGCTTCATTTCGTTGAGAGGTAGGGTCCGCGTGTGCGGTCCTCCTCTCTCCGGGGCGTCTTGTCCCGTGGCCTTGTGTGAGGGTGTGTCCGCGGAGGGCTCTCTGTTTTATCCTTCTGTGGCCGCCACTCTCCTGCAGTCTGCACCTCCACTGTGGGGTGTAGCATTGGCCTAGGCCTGGGTTTTTCTTTTGGTGTTTTGGCTGCGTCCCCTTGGGCTCAGGCGGGTCGTCGTGCACCTTTTATGGCCCCTGCGGCGTGGTGTGTGGTAGGTGGTCCCTGCCCGCGCTTGTCCGCCTAGTGACTGTGGTCTGGTGGTTGTCTGGGGCGCCTCCACTGGCTGCTTATCCTTCTTCTCCCGGTTCTGGCCTCGTTGGGGATGTTCGGGGTCGTCCTGGTGTTGCTCGCCTCTGCCCATCCTTGTGCCGCCTCCCATTACGTGGTTATGGTTCCCCTCTCTGAGCGCCTGCCGTCCGCTCGTTGTGGTGGACTAAAGGAGGGTAGGGGGGTGTTATCCCTCTAACCAGCCTGGTGGGGTTTCCTTTTGTTGGGCCTCGTCCCGTGACCGCACGCTCCTCTGCTTCGCGGTGGGTTTCAGGCTCGGTTTTCACAGAAATTTCAGCTTCAGCCGCTGCTTCTCCTACCCCCCCTACAAAGTTGGACGGAGGTTATGTTTTTGCCTCCGTTTGTCTGATTGTCTGTAAAAAAGATATCTCAAAAGTTATGAACCGATAACCATTTGGTGAGCAGATAGGATATGCTCCAAGTAAGAAGTGATTATATATTGGAGCCAATCAATAGAGCGCATACCTCCACCAGTGTTGGCGGATCTCAGAGTTATGAACCAACTTTCATGAAATTTAGTGGTTATTATTGAACCAAATTTTATGATCTTCCACATGTACTGTATATACTCTTATCTATTCTCTAGGCCGTAACGGAGACCTTTTCTTTTACATTTCAACCTGTGCACCGTGCCACGCGCCTTGGAATTAACACGGCCGAGAGAACCTACAGTATAGTCCAGCTTGGATTTGTTATATTATATCTTTATAGAAAACTATCCTTCTCAAGTGCCTGTGCACACACACACTCATATCTCTTTCTCACCATTTGGTGATGTTCGTGTCTCTCTATGCTTGTCTCACACACTCACCTTTCGACGAATTTATTGAAGAGGTCCCCCCGTAAGTGCGTGAAGATCTCCTCTATGTAGGGCTGGAAGTAGAGAAATATGATGTTAGAGGCATTACTGGATTTTTTTAGGCGGCAACCTAAAATCATTTATTTTTCACCTTGCAGAAAACTTAACCTGTTAACAGCTGATTTCTTGATATTTGATGGAACAATATGAAATTACTGTTTGTGCATCATAGTAATACAAAGTTTCATAATTAACAGCATATTTAACTTCAAACTCTTGGTAATAGTAGAATACTCAAAATGGGGGCATGGCAATTTACCGTAAGCTATAAAACAACCAGACTATAGATACAACAATATGTGTAATACTGTTTTTTTTTTTTTTTTTTTTTTATATTCCAACTACTCCCTCTAGGGCATAGGCTGAGAGCCTTTACAATCCACCGCTCAACACGGTGAAGCCCGTGAGGTCTCGTTCCAGTCTGGGGAGTGAGACATGTGAAGCATCCATTCATGGCTCGAAGCAGCTCCATCTCTGAAGCCGCTGGTTGCTTCGTTCAAGTGCTTCACTGTCTCATCCTCCAGACTCAGACCCTCACTCTCAGAACGCCACCTATTGAGCAGTGAACTCACTAGGCATTGTCCCCCTGTAGCATATTTTGAATATGGGAATATTCATACAGTGTTATTTAATCAGGGAACAATGAGGGTATTTTTTTGGCATTTCGGTGGGCTTTGTGGTAATGCACTGATACTAGGTACAGCACAAATTCAATCCCAATAATATCTTCCCATTAACATATCGGGATTTGAACCCGGGTCCATTGGATTACCAATCCAGTGGCAAGACCACTCCACCACACTTCCCCTGAGGTAAACATCTGTTATTTTCAGTCACCTACTAACGATTACTCTGCTTTCATTCAGATTCTTCTGTAATGTATGTGTTTCTCTCAATATAAACAATATCTCATAAAGGTTGTCTCTAGACTTTTGAATCCCGGCACTACTGTGGGGTTATAGACGGGGATACTGTTTATATAATTTGTGGCATCTGTCAATGGGAGTTCTTTGAAACCACTAGAGGTCATTGTCATGCTATCACTATAATTTGTGGCATCTGTCAATGGGAGTTCTTTGAAACCACTAGAGGTCATTGTCATGCTATCACTATAATTTGTGGCATCTGTCAATGGGAGTTCTTTGAAACCACTAGAGGTCATTGTCATGCTATCACTATAATTTGTGGCATTTGTCAATGGGAGTTCTTTGAAACCACTAGAGGTCATTGTCATGCTATCACTATAATTTTTAGATGAAATCAAAGCACTTGACACGGAAGTTCATAACATACTTTTACGTAAGTTACATTATTATGGAATTAGAAATAGAGCAAATGAATGGTTCCAATCATACCTCAGAAATCGAAAACAATTTGTAAAATATAACGGCATAAACTCAAGTATCCAAGAGAGTCAATGCGGAGTACCTCAAGGATCCATACTGGGGCCGCTTCTATTTTTTTTTGTACATAAATGATATGGTTAATTGTATTTCGGAGATTAATTTTCTTCTATATGCGGATGACAGTTCTTTACAGCCACAACGATCTTCACAGTTAACCAATATAATGAATCAGGAGCTAAATAGGGTAAGAGATTGGATAGTAGATAATAAGATTACAATTAATATCAATATACCAAACTATAGGTGTTATACCAGGCTTTTTGCTAGGTTTACTGGATAAAAGTTGGATCCTAACTGAACTGGGCAGAGAAGGAATTCACACACACACAAACATGCAAAGGTGTAAGGGCAACACAGGAGTATATTTATAGTTATTATATTCAATAAAGATAAAAACATATGATGGCTTACTTGGCTATTGGTTCACACATATAATGGCACATTTAACTCCCAACGAGCGGGCTGTCTTAATTACATCACCTCCTGGCGGGTATAAATACAGATAATGAGCTTCATTCCATGCTCTTTTTTCATACATAAGCAAGAGCCAGAGCGTAATACAATTATATATCCATGAAAGAGCGATAGTAGAGCTTTCCAATGACACCTGAATCATCCTTGTACGACAACGGGTTCTCTTGCAACAATTGTGCAACCGGAGGCGAAAATACCCTAAAATTAGGTATTTTTGCCGATTTTATCCTTGTTGAGAGCAGTAGGGGGGCGGGAATGAGATACAGTAGGACTCAGTGCCGGCCACGTAGTAGTGGCGAGCGGTCCGAGGTCACCTATCGTCCCCCCAATGCTCGGTTTCTCTCTCATAGCTAATAATGGCCTCAAAATGGCACCCGTCATATGACGGGCGCCGCAGGGGTGGCCAATATTCTCTCTCCCGTCATATGACAGTCACCGCGAGTTGAGGGTTAAGGGGAGTAAGGGGTCAGGCAATAGATAGATAGATAGATAGAAAATCATGGACATGGAAATAGATAATACCCTGGAGCTAAGATGAATCGCAAGTATTAAGACTGGGGGCTACTGCTCCTTTGAATTAGCAATAAAGTTACACACAAAACATATACAGTAAACCCTCGCTATCTCGGACCTCTACAAGTCGGAAACCCGCACTACTCGGACTGGCATCGGCCTCTCGGACATTCACTTCCGTATTTCGGACATTTCCGGCATCGTTCCGACCGTCTCTGACGTTGTCGGACTTTATATAAGTATTCGGAATATGTCCGTCATAACCGTCCTCTGATATCTCGAATATTTCCGAAATGTGTCGTAGCGGTGTCCGACAAAGGATGACGTGTCGGACGACCCCTCACGTAACCGGATAATAAGGGTGAATATCCGAGAAACAGAAGGGAGGTCCGACGCCATCTTACATCCGGGGCCCAAGCGCCCGGCTCGGATGCTGGGAGCGTCAGTCCGCACCAAGCTCTGTTGTGTTACACATCGACGCGTGCCATTATTTAGTTCACCATGCCTCCCAAGGATAAGCCTAAGCGTAAGGTGACTTCTGTATCACTTGAAACAAAGCTACAGATGCTAAATGATCTGGACAGTGGGATGAAAGCCAAGCAGCTTCAGGAGAAGTATAGCTTAGGCAGATCAACAATCTACGACTTCATCCGAGACAAGGAGAAAGTCCGACATCATGGCGTAGCTGTGCTTCATGGTCCTTCCACCGCCAAGATCTTTCGCAAGGCTAAGCTAGCCTATCAAGACATCGACGACGCAGTGCTGAAGTGGTACCAACAACTTCGTGCTGAGGGCGTACCAGTGAGAGGCATAGAGACCCAGCATGCAGCAGAACGTTTCGGCCAGCATCTTCATCACCAAGACTTCAAGGCTAGCGAGGGGTGGTTGTGAAGGTTCCGAAACCGCCATGGCCTCTCAAACAGGAGTATTTGTGGTGAAATCTTAAGCGCCGATACTTCGGCCATAGAACCCTTCACTGATCGCTTCCACGCCCTTATAACCGAGGAACACCTTCAACATTGGCAGCTCTATAACGGTGACGAGACTGGCTTATATTGGCGTTCTCTACCCTCCAACACACAGGCCCACCGAGAAATCACGTCCACACCTGGCCACAAAACTGTGAACGAGCGCATTTCAGTGCTTTGCTGCGCTAATGCCGACGCAAGCCACCGTGTGACCCCTACAATCGTCGGCAAATCTCAGAAGCCGAGAGTAATTAAGGACCTCATCATTACCAAGCAACTCCCAGTCGACTATTATGGATCAAAGAAAGCTTGGTTTAACCAGGTCATCACCGAGGATTTCTTTCACAAGAGATTTGTACCCGACGTTCGCTCGTTCCAGAATCGAGTGTATGGTGTACCCTATGACGAAGCTGTTGCCATTTTGTTGCTCGACAACGCACCTGCCCACCCTTGTACCACGAAACTGGAGAGTGCAAACGGCAAAATTAAGACAATGTTCCTGCCTCCTAATACCACAAGTGTTATTCAGCCTATGGACCAAGGAATAATTGAAGCTTGCAAAAGGCGATACAAGAGGAAGTTCCTGGAACAATGCCTTGTCATCATAGAAGATGGGATGGACGAAGAAGGTTATGTGGATACACGCGGAAAGAAATCTCTACAAAAACTGAAGCAGTATACCCTGAAAGACTGCATCTACAATTGGGCAGAGGCGTGGCGCGAAGTGTCTTTCAACACACTGAGGAATGGTTGGACCAAGGTCTTAAATATCCCGAAGGTGCAAGATCCGGGTTTTGAAGGGTTTGGGGCAGCTGACTTCAGGAACCTCTTGAACCAGGGTAACCAGGGTGACCTCCCCGAAGAAGAAGTTGACGACTGGCTGCAAGAGGACAGAGACCTACCTGGACACGAGCATAAGACTGACGAACAAATTGCAGCCGAGGTGTTGGGGGTAGCCCAGGAAGAGACCCAGGATGAGTCGGACGAAGAGACAGAGGGGGGGCCCAAGATATCAGTCTCGCATGCCCTGGACTCCTTTGACACCATTCTTCAGTATCTGACTCAAGTAAATGACTCAAAGTTGCAGTCCCTATACGAACCACTCCGTAATGGTCGATTCCATATTCAGAGGGCACACCTTGATCGGAAAAAACAACAGAAAATCAGCTCCTTTTTTGTACCCTCTGCTCCTCCCAGACCTCGTACTTCGTCTGCTACCAGTGGTGTGTCGCTTGCTAGCACCACCTCCCTCCCAAGTGTTTCCTCAGTTGCTAGCACCTCGTGGAGCACTGTAGACACTGTGCCACTCTCAGACTTAGACATGGATTTGGATGAATTAATGAGTAGCACGCCTGTGCCCATGGATATACCTGAACCTGACATTGTTTGTGAGGTGGAGAAGGACAGTGTGGGTAAGGGTAAAGGTAAGGGTTCCATGACAGGCAAGGGATATGGTCCTAAGAGTGGGGGTGTGAAGAACAGGGAGGTGGAGAAGAACAGTGCGATGGACATTGAGGTGGAGAAGAACAGTGAGGTGAAGAAGGACAGTGAGAAGGGGAGTGAGGTGGTCATGGACATTGAGGTGGAGAAGAACAGTGAGGTGAAGAAGGACAGTGAGAAGGGGAGTGAGGTGGTCATGGACAGTGAGGTGGAGAAGAACAGTGAGGTGGAGAAGGACAGTGAGGTGGAGAAGGACAGTGAGAAGGGGAGTGAGGTGGTCATGGACAGTGAGGTGGAGAAGGACAGTGAGGTGGAGAAGGACAGTGAGGTGGAGAAGGACAGTGGGGTGAAGAAGGACAGTGAGGTGGAGAAGGACAGTGAGGTGGAGAAGGACAGTGAGGTGGAGAAGGACAGTGAGGTGGAGGTGGGGGGTGAAAAGGGGATGCTGCAGTAATTAATGCAGTGTTGGGGAGGGGGGAGGGGGGAGGGAGGACATCAAGACTACAGACAAGAGCTATGAAGGGGTAAGTGTAATATAGCCTACTGTACAATACATATTGTAAAACTAAAATACATGTACTGTGTTTTCTATTACAGATTATAGGGTTCGAATAGGGTTGTCTTCGTTTTCTAGGTTGACGCGGACGTCTCTCTTGAGGTCGGATTTTTTCCGTAGTCTCCGATTTCATTGTTGTCTCGGACGGACATTGGTTAGGTCGGATTTTATCCTCTCTTAAGTCGGACATAAGTCGGACCCCGGACATCTCGGATTTTCGGTCATCTCGGACTGGGTCTCCCCCCAATTAGTCCGAGATAGCGAGGGTTTACTGTATTAATAATCACTGAGTGTCTCTTGAATATCAGAGATTATCACAGATATATAGGTATCCTAAAAAGCGCACTTAGGAGTCTTCGCACACAGATTGAGACAAGTCACGGAAGCACTTCTCGAACGAATTTAGCAAGAAATGGCACATAAATACAATAAAATAATCACAAGTTACTTGGTCAATGGGCGTGGAAAGATAGTGTCACTGGGGTTGATTTAAATGTATCACTGTATGGGTGTGTGTGGCTATAAAGTCAAATATTACCATGCTGGATCTCACAAGGAGGTCATGTACAAAATATTCTTCTTTACAACGATAGATAAGTGTGGTTTGTGTCCTCATCTATAGAGGCCTACCAAGTGAGAAGGGAGGTCTGTTATACAGCCTTCAGTAAGCTAGGTTCTTCGTTCTGGTGCCGTGGTCCAACATCTACGGATCTTCCTCGGTCTCGTCCTCGTAGTGGCTTCGTCAGGGTTGGTGGTGATGGTCCTCTGACAACATCCTCCGCAGGTCTCGACACGGGGGTGAGTTGGCTCCTTACCATCCAGGTGTTGAGAGGTAGGGGGTAGGGCTCAGAGAAGTTGCTAGGGAGCACAGACCATTGTGCTGGCAATCTAGCAACTCCTATACTCAAGTTTCAGGCTACATATGGACCAGTGTACTGGTAACAGCCTTGACCTAAGCCTGGAGGGTTAGAGAACTTACTAGGTAGCACAGACCAGTGTACTGTCCACCTAGCAATTCCTCTCTTGAGCAAGGAAGAAGTACTTATGGCCTGAATGACTTCCGATACCCAAGTTGGGGAGAGCCATAGAATCTATTAGGCGGCTCGGACCAGTGTACTGTCAACCTAACAATTTCCTGGTAGGGTTTGGGTCAATATCCAGGGACTGAGTTATAGCGGGGTACGCAGACCAGTGTATTGGTAGCAAGCTAAAGTTCAAGAACCGGGCTCGACCGACTACTCAGACCAGTGTACTGACAGTAAGTCTTTACCCAGGATCTGCACAATGACTAGAGCCGTACGGACCAGTGTACTGACGACTTGTCGTTATTATACAATTCCTCCTGTAATGTAAGGATGACATTTCCTTGTGGCCTTCGTCGATTGCTTCATGTCGAGCGGACAAAACGGTATGAACGCGGTTGCGTATTGGTCACACGCGTCTTACTCATGTAATTTTGATGACCACCCCTCGCGATCTACCACCTGAGTGTCAACTATGTCACACCCCATTAACAGTCCACCATTTTCTCTGTGTATGTCCGGCATATGAGCCAGAACGACGACGATTCCTGCAGCACGCCTCATTACACTCTATTCTTTCTGAGTCAACCTCCTTCACTTTCGGTCCTCTCCGTCAATTCCTGAGAGCCACCAAACTTTATGATGATATCTGACTACTGACAGTTATATGACTTGTCTTTGCACCTCCTCACCGAACACTAGCCTTATGAGGGCCTTGGCCCAGTGGGCTTGTATAAAATAAACACATCAACAACAACAACAACAACAACAATGTCTTTAGGCAAGTAGGACAGTTTTTAGACAGTTCCAAGTCTAAATATCTTCTTGCACTGACCAGTGTACGGGCAATTGGATTTAGACCAGGAGATTGGATAGGGCTAGATGTTGTCTGACTGCACTGACCAGTGTACGGGCATGTCACGTTTCACCTCGGAATTGGCAACTACTCCAACTCCACCCTGTCTACCCTCTGCTGGTTTCGCCTGGCACATCATACATTTAGCAACATAGTCCAAGGTGAGGTATCTGCGAGTAAGAGGGGCATGGGTTTAAGGTGTCACTTTTAAAAGTCGGTCGACCCCCACAGCGCGGGCACAGCCTGGGTGGCCGTGCTGAGAGTGAGAAGGGTCCGAGCACTCTCCTTTGAATTTGGCGGGCATCCATGCCGGGGTATTGTTTGGCTCCCTTCATCTCCGGGGCTCCTCAAGACTGCGGCAGCTCTTGGCTGATTTAGGGTGTTTTCTGGACTTACAGTGTTTGTGGTGTCTTTCCTTGGGTGGTAAGGCGACTTCCTGGATGGCATATGTCCTGATTGTTAGGGGTTCTGGTATTGCTTCCCGTTCTGGTATCGCTTCCCGTTCTTGGATCGCTCTCTCTCTCTCTCTCTCTCTCTCTCTCTCTCTAGCTAGAACGAGTTCAACGTAGAGTTACCAAAATGATACCTAGCCTAAAGAACAAACCATACGAAGAGCGTCTTAGAGAATTAAATCTATTTCCTTTAACCCAGCGCAGATTAAGAGGTGACTTAATTCAAGTGTTCAAAATCATCAAAGGCATCGACAATATGAACTGTAGTAAGTACTTCACTATTGACCAATCTAATTACACGCGGGGAAATGGTTGCAAAATTATTGGTAAATCTTTTAACTCGCACGAATCTAAGAATTTCTTCTTCAATCGAGTTGTCAACTTGTGGAATGGGCTTCCCCGAAACGTTATAGACTGCATCACCGTTGATTCATTTAAACTCCGCCTAGACAAATATCTCTCATCAAACCCGCGACTGCCTGCGTTTGTAAATGAATAACTTTATTTGATCCTCCCCTCAGTTACTAACCCATCTGTCCTCTACTAACTTCCTAATCCTTTGTCTGATGAGGTTTTGAATTTCTGGTGTGAAGTTGGGGTTGTGTCTTTTTCTGTTACCTCTTGGAATGTGTTTCTTGTCAGCGTTTTGGATAGTTTTATTGAGTATGTGTACAGCATTGTTGATGTTAGTGATGGGTGTACTGTTTAGAGTTGTGAAGTGTTGTTCTGTCTCATTTGTGAATGCTTCCCAGTTAGCTCTTTTATAATTGGTGTATGTGTGTTTGTGGCTAGCTGGGGTGAGTCTGGTTTTGGTGGTGATAATGATCGGGAGATGGTCAGAGCCTAAGGTTCTGACCACCCTCCAGGATGTTGTGGGGGCGAGTTCTGGGGAGCAAAAGGTGATGTCTGGAGATGATGGGTTATAGAGGGCTTGGTGAGGAATATGGGTATGTTGATGGATGTCGTTAAGGATGATGAGGTTATCGGTTTGGTTTTGTAGTACCAGCCCTCTGTCTGTGTCGGGGTTGTCGACAAACCAGGCCGACGTCTTGGCGTTGAAGTCACCACCCAGGATGATGTGTGGGGTGTGTGAGGTGTTTGTGATGTGTTGTAAGTGTGGTCTGTATTAATTTGGTACTGTAGGGGATGTTTGGGGAGGGATGTATGTGTTTATGATGGTTATGTTGGAGTTGTTGCCAGTGCGTATTTTAATTGACTGTATTTCTGTTGTGTTATCATTTGGGGGGAGGAGGGATTTGGTTTGTACACTGGTTACTATGCATGATATTTCTTTGTGTACCAGGGTGATGAGTCCACCGCCCCCGCCGACAGCCCGGTCTTGTCTGATGGTGGTGAAATTATGAAATGTGGGTGTTTTTTGTGTTGTGCGGAGTTTTGTTTCTTGTAAGATGGCAATGTGTATGTTGTGTTGTTTGATGAAGTGTGAGAGTTCATGTTTCTTTGTGTTGATGCCATCTATGTTCAGTTGAAGAATGTTAATGTTATGTGCACGATGTATGTTGGGTGCTGCTGCACGAGGATGGGGTGGGGGTAATGTTCACCTAATTACCTTAGACTTTCACCAGTTTTTCTCAGAACCTATATTGTCGCATTTTCGGATGTTATTCTACAGTTATTATTGGACCTATAGGAATGGTGTATATACCATTGGAAAGGTAATTACAAACACTACAAGGCCTATAAAGCCAATTTACTCTAGTAATTTAATTTTTTTCACAATATGTCGTCAAAGTTGTAATTTTCTATAAATATATTCGCCTGAATTCGTAATCACCTAAATCGAACAAATACACAACATATATAAAATGTTTTTTATAGCAACTACAGATACACCTTTTGTGAGTTGTTTGATCACATAAAACATGTGCTATGGGGATTTCTGCAGGAGTTTATAATTTTCTGCAGTGCTATGGTTTTCATTTTTTGTTTACCTAAATTGCAAGAAAAAAGCAAATTTTTTTTTTTTTTATCTAGTTTTATGGTCATATACACCTGTGCCAAATTTCATTCAAATTGAAAGTAAGACCTGGAAGTTTGTAATTAACCGGTCGGTCCCCTTAACGGTCACAACCAAAAATGACATTCTTTAACTCTTTCATTGCGGGGGTTTTGGCCCTAATTGAGCTTCATTCCCTGCACATATTTATGCATAAGCAAGAGCCAGAACGTAACACAATGATATATCCATGATGTACTGTAATAATATATCCATGATGTACTGTAATGATATATCCATGATGTACTGTAATAATATATCCATGATGTACTGTAATGATATATCCATGATGTACTGTAATGATATATCCATGATGTACTGTAATGATATATCCATGATGTACTGTAATAATATATCCATGATGTACTGTAATGATATATCCATGATGTACTGTAATGATATATCCATGATGTACTGTAATGATATATCCATGATGTACTGTAATGATATATCCATGATGTACTGTAATGATATATCCATGATGTACTGTAATGATATCCATGATGTACTGTAATGATATATCCATGATGTACTGTAATGATATATCCATGATGTACTGTAATGATATATCCATGATGTACTGTAATGATATATCCATGATGTACTGTAATGATATATCCATGATGTACTGTAATGATATATCCATGATGTACTGTAATGATATATCCATGATGTACTGTAATGATATATCCATGATGTACTGTAATGATATATCCATGATGTACTGTAATAATATATCCATGATGTACTGTAATGATATCCATGATGTACTGTAATGATATATCCATGATGTACTGTAATGATATATCCATGATGTACTGTTATGATATATCCATGATGTACTGTAATGATATATCCATGATGTACTGTAATGATATATCCATGATGTACTGTAATGATATATCCATGATGTACTGTAATGATATATCCATGATGTACTGTAATGATACTGATGTACTGTAATGATATATCCATGATGTACTGTAATGATATATCCATGATGTACTGTAATGATATATCCATGATGTACTGTAATGATATATCCATGATGTACTGTAATGATATCATGATGTACTGTAATATATCCATGATGTACTGTAATGATATATCCATGATGTACTGTAATGATATATCCATGATGTACTGTAATGATATATCCATGATGTACTGATATATCCATGATGTACTGTAATGATATATCCATGATGTACTGTAATGATATATCCATGATGTACTGTAATGATATATCCATGATGTACTGTAATGATATATCCATGATGTACTGTAATGATATATCCATGATGTACTGTAATGATATCCATGATGTACTGTAATGATATATCCATGATGTACTGTAATATATCCATGATGTACTGTAATGATATCCATGATGTACTGAATGATATATCCATGATGTACTGTAATGATATCCATGATGTACTGTAATGATATATCCATGATGTACTGTAATGATATATCCATGATGTACTGTAATATATATCCATGATGTACTGTAATGATATATCCATGATGTACTGTAATGATATATCCATGTACTGTGATATCCATGATGTAATGATATATCCATGATGTACTGTAATGATATATCCATGATGTACTGTAATGATATATCCATGATGTACTGTAATGATATATCCATGATGTACTGTAATGATATCCATGATGTACTGTAATGATATATCCATGATGTACTGTAATGATATATCCATGATGTACTGTAATGATATATCCATGATGTACTGTAATGATATATCCATGATGTACTGTAATGATATATCCATGATGTACTGTAATGATATATCCATGATGTACTGTAATGATATATCCATGATGTACTGTAATGATATATCCATGATGTACTGTAATGATATATCCATGATGTACTGTAATGATATATCCATGATGTACTGTAATGATATATCCATGATGTACTGTAATGATATATCCATGATGTACTGTAATGATATATCCATGATCTACTGTAATGATATATCCATGATGTACTGTAATGATATATCCATGATGTACTGTAATGATATATCCATGATGTACTGTAATGATATATCCATGATGTACTGTAATGATATCCATGATGTACTGTAATGATATATCCATGATGTACTGTAATGATATATCCATGATGTACTGTAATGATATATCCATGATGTACTGTAATGATATATCCATGATGTACTGTAATGATATATCCATGATGTACTGTAATGATATATCCATGATGTACTGTAATGATATATCCATGATGTACTGTAATGATATATCCATGATGTACTGTAATGATATCCATGATGTACTGTAATGATATATCCATGATGTACTGTAATGATATATCCATGATGTACTGTAATGATATATCCATGATGTACTGTAATGATATATCCATGATGTACTGTAATGATATATCCATGATGTACTGTAATTGAGCTTTCCTATGACACCTGAATCATCTCTGTACGACATCTGGTTGTCTTGCAACAATCTTGCAAAGGTCAGCCAAAATTGCTAGAAATTAGTGTTTTTGAGCTGTTTTAGCTAAGTGTAACACTGCTGTGAGGTAGCAGACCGCTGTAAGTTACGTCATTGCCGGCCCAGACTTGGTGGGTGACGGATGAAGGTGTCCTGCGCTGCCTGCAACTGCTTGCCACACTCCTAGGATGTATAGGCTAATAAGCGGATTTTGGTGCCCGTCTGGTGATGGGACCCGTCAGAAGGGGTTAAAGGCTATACTCCTTAACCCGAGAAGTGCGATAGAAGTCACGGAAGTATGTGTATAACGAATGCGATAGGCCTCACGACGCAAGACCATGAAAAAGCCCTTCAAAAATGCCCCAGGGGCTCTCAAAACAAAGGAATATGTCATTAGGTGAGATAATTCCTCTCTAGTACTTCCTACCACTCATCCATATGTTTCTCACCCCCCCCCCTTCCTCTCCTTCCACCTTCCCGCCCTCCTCAATTATCACACATTTTCCCTCTTATTGGCTCAAAAGTGTAATAGTAAATATATACAAAGGAAAAGGGGATGCGCTAGATAGAGGAAATTATAGGGGCCTGAGAATGCTTGACCAAATCATGAAGGTCTGTGAGAGAGTCCTTGAGGGTTTGATCAGGCAAAGCATCTCTATTGATGATATGCAGTTTGGTTTTATGCCAGGACGGGGTACAACCGATGCTATCTTCATAGTCAGGCAGATACAGGAAAGGTACTTACTAAAAGGCAGGGATCTTTACTTTGTGTTTGTAGACCTGGAGAAGGCCTTTGATAGGGTGCCTAGAGATGTTGTGCAGTGGGCTATGAGGAAACTTGGTGTGGAAGAGTGGCTGGTGCGTGTGATAATGAAGATGTATGAAGATTCGCGAAGTGCGGTGAGGGTGAAGGGTGTACTAAGTGATGAGTCCGTGTTGGAGTCCATCAGGGTTCAGTGTTAAGCCCCCTCCTCTTTATTATGGTCTTGGAGGCACTGTCTAGAGTTTTTAGAGGCAGACTCCCGTTGGAACTGTTTTATGCAGACGATTTAGTCCTAATAGCTGACAGTAGGCAAGATGCTGAGGCCAAATTCAGAGAGTGGAGAGAGGGCATGGCGAGCAAGGGTTTAAGAGTCAATATTAACAAAACCAAGGTTATGCATTGTAGATTGAGACGAGGCAATGTGGAAAAGAGCGGTGCATACCCATGCGCAGTGTGTGGAAAGGGAGTGGGCGTTAACTCAATTCAATGTAGCATCTGTCGATGTTGGGTACACCATGGGAGTAAGCGCTGTAGTAGAATAAAGGGACCCCTGCCGAAGGATAAGTCAGAAATAGAGAAATTTGAGTGCGTAGTGTGCAAAGGCGAGCTTGTGTTAAGTGGCTGTGAATTTTGGAAATGAGTCTTTGGAGCTGGTGAACACGTTTTGTTACCTAGGAGATACCATCTCTGCCGGTGGTGGGGCCACTGTTGCTAGAATTAGGTGTGGCTGGGGAAAGTTCAGAGAATTGATGCCAATCCTGACCATGAAAAGAATGCCTCTCCCCCTGAAGGGAAAGGTGTATGCCTCATGTGTTAGAAGTGCAATGACGTATGCCTCAGAAACATGGGCCGTTAAAGTAGAGGATGTCAACAGAATGGAGCGTAATGAGATGAGAATGGTGAGATGGATGTGTGGGGCCAGGCTACAGGATAGAATAACAAATGTTGAGCTGAGGAGATGTTTAGGTATAAAGAGTATTAGCGAGGTGATGCGTACAAGTAGACTGGGATGGTATGGGCATGTGGAGAGAATGGATGAACAAAATTGGGTGAAAAAATGCAGGTCTGTGATTGTGGAGGGAGCTGCACCAAGGGGTGGACCGAGGAAGACCTGGGATCGGACTATACGCGCCGATCTCAAATCCAAGAACTTGACAAGTGAAGCAGCCCTTAACAGGGTTGCCTGGAATGCCGCCATTAGGACAAGAGACTGAAACTGCACTTATGTGTGTAACACTCAGTCTTAAAATGTTATGTATGTATTTTATGTATGTTTCATCATTTATTGGTTACTTTTCGAGCGAATTTCTCTCCCACGGTTACGTAGCAAAGTGAGTTACATAAGAGACCTTATATAACTCTGAGACTCCACCCACTCACCTCAGTAGAGAGAGAGACCTTGAATGTCTCGCCGCCTCCCGCCTGAGGATACGACCGGGCAGCGAATTTTTAAGTTTTTCACCACCCAAATGCTTTCTTCACTTACTTTATCACTCTCAAAGGTTCATATGTTCATCATATTAGTAAAATAAGTGCTCATGGAAAATAAATTATGCTTTTTATAGTAGATATAACAAATTATGTCAGAATATTGGGTAATCAATTCGCATATAACTACGTTCATCACAGGCCATACGCGCACTTGCCAGGTTAACGGTCACAACCAAAACAGCCACACTCCTTAACTCATAAGCTGCGCAGCTATGGTATTTGAAAGTGCCCGCCATGCAAAGGTATTCTCATTCATTCCTGACTAAAATTGTCAATTTACCATATATATAATTAATACTTATCCACATGAGCTTATTTTACTTTTAATATGAACATTGGAAAGCAATAAAACAAGTGGTAACAGCAATTGGCTGGTGAAAATCGTATATTTTAGCCCCGCGGTCGTAATCTGACCTTGGCCGGCGAGAGAAAAACACCCTCACTCTCTCTTGTCTCGGATGGTACTGAGTAGAGATGGACCGAATATTCGCTTCCGCATTTGCATGTGCGAATATTCGTTATATTTTTCAATATTCGCATTCGTATTCGCATCAGCATTTCCATTCATAACTATCTGCGAATGTGCGAATATTTTCACAAAACCAATGGAAAATATAAACATATATAAAATATTAAATTTTAAAGTTAACACAAACGAATAAATAAAAGTGTACCGGTAGATGTGCGTTTGGGGCGCTAGAGTGGAATGAAGGAGGACTGAGCAGTGTTGCCACTTATCTTTATTTAATAGTACCAGATCGAACCAGTGTAAAGTACCAAATTATTCGAAAATGTACCAAGTACAGTGAATACATAACTTACCTTATATTAAATCTCTAGATTTCAAATTTTCAAGTGTTTTTCAGTTATACTGTCTCTCGAGTAATGTCACACTCTCTGCTATGACCGTGTACTTTCATCACTACTGCCATTTTCTGAAGAGTTTACCTTCTCTTTATCACCGGGTTGTCTAGCCAAAGACTAATCCAATGTGCTGAAGAAGCCAGGAGCACGGTCACCGCGATGGAGTGTGAAAACCTACTGATCCAGTGAATTGGAGATGATGAGGCATTGTCATTTACACTCCTACTAAATTAATTTATCTGATCTCTCCAAACCCTTAAACTGGCCATATATCCCATTAGTTTGGATTTGAAAGCCCAACAGGGCCAATTATTATTGACGTTATATAATAAATTTCATATTTGTAAATGTGATTGGTGGTTGATACGAAATTTGGTTAATAGAAAACAAAATTGTAAACAATCTTCCGCTAGATTGCTGTTTAGATATGCTAGATTTAGTGGAAAAGTAGCTAAAATGGCATTACTGCCCGGTAAACGAATGTGTGCTGGACCTGGACAGTTGAACCGTCACAATATTGCCATTTCAGACATATCCAATGTAATAGCATATCAATAAAGAATATTCCATCATATTTCCTCACTGATTTTGTATTTTGTACCAGACATTGACTATTTTATTGAAATATTCGCAATTCGCATTCACGAATTTTAAACTAAAAATTCGCATTCGTATTCGCATTCGCAAATATGGAAAATTTATATTCGTTCCATCTCTAGTACTTAGCACAAGAGGAGCTCTCAGACTGGCTTAGAGGGTCGGAGATACACTCCTCCATCCATCCCCCTCTCTCCCACCCATCCTCCCACGAAAATACTCGATAAATATCGGAAATAATAGGGAAAATACCTGATAATTGAGGAGGGGGGAAGAGAAGGGGAGGGGGGGGGAGACACATGTGTAGGAGTGATAGAAAGTAATGGAGGGGAATTATCTCACCTAATCACAAATTGAGTGCCACTGGGGTGTTTTAACCCTTCCCGCCCGGGGCCGCCCTCCTAAGGACGTTGTTGAGATCCGGGCGATATGGCCGAAAAATGTATTTAATAGGCTACCCGTATCTTCGTTATTTTAGCTGCTAGAAAATTCCCACACATCTCTAAACATACTGCGGTTTCCAATCTGTAGCCTGGCGTTGAGTAGAGCTCTCTAGGTCAACTGGTCCAGTTGTCATGACGATTTCCGTGGAGAGAGTTTCGAGTTTGTTAGCAATATGACACACTCTTTAATATGACCACACAACAACAAAGCTCCGACGTCTGCTTGCTTTCGGAGGTGCGCGCGTCGCCTCCGACCAGCTGTGTTTACATACGTCGGACGCGCGGCTTTCAAAACAAGCTTAACCCTTCTGGCCCGGGCAGCATTTTAAAATGACGGTGCGGCAGATGGGCTAGAGCCCGGGTGTCCTTTTAAAATCCCTATGTTTGAAAGCGTGCTTTGAAATTCGCGCGACGAAAATTTCCTTTGCAGTTGTTGAGGCTTGGTGGCGCTGCGATCGCCCCGATCGCAGCGCCACCAAGCCTCAACTACTACTGTTATCAGTTCCTACGTGCCCGCCATGGCGAGTTATAGTGAAATAATGAATTCCGACGCGTCCGATTCTGTGCAACCTCCCGCGCACCCCAGTGCTACCCCGTTCGCTACGTCTACGCCTGTTGCAAGCAAGAAAAAGGCTCAACGCAAGAAAGCAAAGGTATTGTTGAGTGATAGTGCGATAGAGAGAGAACTTTTTGCCATTGAAGAAAGCAGTGGCAAAAGCTTGATTAATAAAGAACAGTTTATTAGTAGTGCAAGTGAAGACGATGATTTTGTGGGGTTTGGGGATGATGACAATGTTGACTTGTTTGAGGGAGGAGATAGTAGTGATGATCCTGATGTGGAAGTGTTGCAGGAAGGTGCAGTTGAACTTCCGAGTGTGCTAGAGCCTAGGCCTACCCCGTCGCCATCTTTGCGTGGTCAGCCTAGGCCTAGCCCTAGCCCTTGCCCGGGACCTTCCCCTTTACCTGCCCGTACGCCCTTGAAAGTGGGTAAATACTTTTACAAACAATCTTTAGTGAAAAGTGCAGCCAAGAAAGCACGCAGGACAGCAGAAAATGCTAGGGAAGGCGAAGATAGTGATAGTGACGCCGACCCTGGTCTAGCAACCACCCGCATTCCTTTGTCCCGACGCCTTGACCCGGGACGCCGCATGGGTCACCCACAGCCCTCGGCTTCATCTCTCCCTCACGATGTTCAAAGGGCCTCTACAAGTGGTACTAGTGGGGCGGCATTGTCCTCCCACAGTGTGCCACCAAAGGCCCCGCATCGTAGGGCATTATTTGCTGCGGAGAAGCCCTCGGCTCGCCGCAAAAGGAGCCCAACTCCCGAGGCTGAGGCTCCCATTGTTCAACCTCCCGCAGCCTCCCGCCCCCCACGCCCGATCACTTCTTCACCGGAATTGTCTCCCGAAGAAGATGCTGACGACCCCAACATTGACCCAGATGACCTGACATCGCCTGAGTAGGAGGAGGACGACAAAGAGGATGTGAAGAGGGGGAAGTCCCGACACGACGAGTTCGAGGGCGAGGTCGTGGGCGTGTGGCTCAGCCTGCCGACGCCGCTGACCCTGGGCATGGGCGTGGGCGTGGGCGTGCAGGGCGTCCGCGTGGGCAAGGGCGTGTGCCTGGGCGTGTGCCTGCACGTGCGCGCTCATCCGACTTGTTTGTGTGGACAGATGGGGCGGATTTTGAGCCAGATTGTCCTGCCTTTGACGAGCAGCAGATTGGTTCCGGGGTGTCACCAGCATATCCGTGTGGCCCAAATGCTACCCCCAGTGAACTTTTCTGTGGCTTCTATGACAATGAAGTCATGGAATACCTTGTCGAGGAGACCAACAACCATCATGAGATCTGTGCCAACTTTCTTGGCAGGAAGACCAGTGCCAAGATGGTGGCATGGAGAGCTGTCACTGTGGCAGAACTGTATGTGTTCTTGGCACTGACTATGCTGATGACACATATCAGGAAGCACGCTCTGGCAGACTATTGGATCACTGCCGACTTCATCACGACTCCAGCATTTGGCAAGTACATGTCCAGGGACAGGTACTTTGACATCCTCTCCTATCTCCACCTGACCAACAACATGCACGTCCACCTTCACAACCCATTATGGAAAATCAGGCAGCTGTATGACATGATACGTCATCGGTTTACCACCTACCTGATTCCATTTCAGAAGATGTGCCTCGATGAGTGTCTGGTCCTGTTCCGTGGTAGGCTGCATTTCAGGCAGTATATCCCGTCAAAGAGACACCGCTTTGGCATCAAGCTCTTCGTCCGCTGCGATTGTAAGACGGGGTATGTGCTGGACTTTGTGGTCTACAGCGGCAGTGGTGGCGAAATCATGACTGACCCCGACATGGTTTTGGCAGCGCTGTTGTACAGAAGATGATGGAGAAACACTTCCACAAGAACCACATCCTGTACACAGACAATTATTATACATCGCCAATCCTCACCAAGTACCTCCATGACCGCAACTGTCGGCATAGTCAAGGCAAAGAGGAAGGGCATGCCAGTGTACCCGACCAAGACCAAGAAGACGGACATCTACCACAAGAAGAGTGGCCCCATCCTCTCCATCCACTGGCATGACCAGCGCAAGGTCAACCTCCTCACCACATGCCACAAGGCCGAGATGGTCGCCACAGGGAAGGTGGACCGAAGAACGAAAAACCCCGTCCAGAAACCAGCTGCTGTCCTGGACTACAATATCAACATGCGTCTCATCGATAAGTACGACATGCAGATGGGCTTCATCGACTGCCTGCGAACATCTTGCAGGTGGTATAAGAAGTTTGTTCTGCATACGGTAGATATGTCGATCCTCAATGCCTACAACATCTACCGTCTGTGAACTCCCGGAGCCAAGAAGTACAAGTCCCTGCGGAAGTTCCACAACCAGGTGATACTTGAGCTCCTGGCTAAATATGCGGAACCTGGGAGACCACTACAAGGACCAGGCCAGCTGGACTGCACGGGGTGTGCCGACTTCTTCAGGAAGCACCAGCTCCACCCCCTTCCTTTCAAAGGACCAGGTAGTAAAGTTAGGAGTCAGAAGAGGTGCCATGTGTGCAGCCACACAACTCGCAGACCCCACAAAGTGAGCAAAACCACATGGGAATGCCTCGAGTGTGAAGTGGCACTGTGCGCTGGACGGTGCTTCAACAACTTTCACACTCTAGTGCAATATTGAAGTGCCCGTGACAATGACAGTGAAAGTGACACTACAATGTAGGCTAATAGTAATAATAAAACTAATTATAAGTGAAAGAGACACACATAAGTTGTTTGTTGCTGTTCCTCAGGCTGTCTGGCAGAGCAGCCCCAAGGTCCCGAGCAAGGCCAAGGCCATAACCGAGCGCCCCCACAGAACCCTCCCTGCTTACTTGATAAATATAACGAACAGCAGTGGTCCCAACACAGATCCCTGATACCACTAATAATGCCCAGGTGACCGAAACCACTCAAAGGTGGGGAGCTGAGGAGGGTGCGGAAACGCCCGGGAAACAAAATCCCCAACCAAGGCCCTGTGCCCCTCAGCAATTATGAAGGGAAAGTTGAGGGGCAAAGGAAAAATGTGATGCTTTGGCTCCCAATCTGCCAGGGTTGGCAGTAGGGAAGTCAATCCACGGAATAGACGCCGTCACTTGAGATCTAGAAAATATATAAGTAAAAGGAACAGTCAGAGTAAGCTATGGGTATGGCAGAGAATGCTCAACTCTCATTCTGATAGACCAGCCCATCACATAAGTAATAATAGGTGCCTTCATAACAATATGAACAAGTGAAAGTGACACTAAAATATATATTATAGCTTACCTCTAACAATAAATAAGTGAAAATGACACTATCAATTATCCTAGTCCAGTGAAAGTGACACTATAATAATAATAAAACTAAGTATAAGTGAAAGAGACACACATAAGTAATAATAAGTGCCTTCATAACAATATGAACAAGTGAAAGTGACACTATGTACAGTATATATTATTAGCTTACCTAACAATACATAAAAGTGAAAATGACACTATCAATTATCATAGTCCAGTGAAAGTGACACTATAATAATAATAAAACTAAGTATAAGTGACAGAGACACAAATAACTTCATAAAAATAACTTTATTGAGTGAAAATAACATAATAACTATAAAAAATGGCATAATAAACAATAAAAACTCTCAAATCGCTTCCCGGCATAATTGCGGGTAGGGCGATGAGTGCAACAGGGCGTCGTAGCCGGGGCCGCGGTTGAGTGTTCGAACACGCCGAGGTAGATACGCGCCAAAAGTTACCTCCACTAACATCGCCATAACTCCGGAACCAGTTGAGCTAGACAGCTCTACTCAACGCCATTCTACGCAGCAAGGTAAGGCGCACATTTTGACGTTACTTTGATAATTCTACCTCTTATATTAAGGGAGATAGGCCTTTGTTTACATTAGTAATTTTTCAGCCAGATCGCCCGGATACGAGCTCCGTCCTATAGAAAGGCAGCCCGGGCCACGAGGGTTAATAGGCTTTCAAGCTTACAGATTACAAGGGGACACCCGGGCTCCTGCCCATCTGCCGCGGTATCCTTTTAAAATGCTGCCCGGGCGGGAAGCGTTAAAAGGTATTTTTTTAGGCCTTGGATCTAAAGAGTCTGGCCGCATTCGCCCAGTAGAACCTCTTAAGAGTCTGGCCGTAGTCCAGAGGTTAACGGCCACACTCATAAACACCCACAACCAAAATGGTCACACTCCTTAACCCTTAATTGGCGGCGCGCAACTTATGTCGTGTGAATTAAATTTGGACTAAGTGGCGGTTCACAACTTATGTCGTGCGCCATTTTCAGCACGTAATGTTGCTGAGAGAGAGAGCTGGGCGGTGTGAGGAGCCTAGCAACCCTATGACCGCTCACGACCACCGCGGTGGACCAACTGAGGTGCCTCCCACCCTTCCCTCCCCTCTCTCACTCGCTACACAGGGAATTATGTAGGGAAATTACCTAATTACAGGGTTTTTGCACTCGTGTTGCACGATCGTTGCAAGAGAACCAGCGGTCGTACAAGGATGGTTCGGGTGTCATTGGAAAGCTCTGTTTACGCCCTTTCAGGGATAGATACTTGTTTTACGCTCTGAGTCTTATTTAGGCATGAAAATGATCACGTAAACAACCCTATTTAGGGTAAAAACACCCCGCTAGACCGCCTAGCCCGCTAATAAGGTGTTAACCTGCATCTGCGACAGAAAGCAGGCTTCCCAGCCATGTATTCATACAACTCTGGCTTTGGTAATGCAACACTTAACAACGTGCCCCCTTACACCACAATAGTAACACATAGTGTCTTTGCTTAATCCACCAACATTAATTACCACCGGATTTAGGGTGACAAACCTTGGGTACTGATAACCTTGGACTGCTGTTAATAAGGTGTTAATATGAAACATATGGCCATTTTAGGCCATATATATTTCATATTCACTCTCAATCATTAACTTACCTTAACCTTTACTGTACCAGAGGGTATTACTATAAATGTAACCTCCAGTACCACGCATTGTGGCCAAAATGGCTTCAGAGTCGAGAGAGAGCAACCTCTCACCCCGAAACTTGAACGAGTACTGAGCCAGCTCGTCTGTGGGACCTTATATACACTCTGAGAAGTGTTGCCAAGGACTCAAAGCAGTGCTTACAAGTCATGGTGCCAGGTACCGCTCGGTACAAGGACCGCATATTACGGACGTACGTCATACGTCGCTTGTACTGACGAGTGACTTTTTTAGTGTCGGCCAACGCACGTCGGTGGTATAGTAAGGGTTAACTCATCTACATCTACGCCATAAAATATTTACACGAATGCATCACGTCCATATAATTATACAATATCTACGTTATATACTTTATGTAAATTAAGTGTTTTTTAATATGTGGTAATGCTCAAAATATACAACTTTAAAAAAATACATATTAATATTTCTACATCTAGCCTACAATATAGCTATTCCTAGCCCAATAATATATCTACATGAGTGAATCACCTCCATGTCAGCTTATTTCTAAAGCTTCTCCTGGATAATCAAACAATGTCTAGGTTATTTTAGGTAAAAAGTCTTTAATTTTGTAGTAATGATAAAAAAACAGAAAAAATTGCCAGATGCCTTAATTCCCGAGAATATGTGGCCATGAACTTTTAGGCGTTTATCACGAATCGCTAGGTCAAGTTGCCTGGGCTTGACATCTACCAATAACATTTTGACAGTGCGGCCTCGATCCGTCGACCCTTTGATCAGCAGCCGACGCTCTACTGATTATGCCACGGCTCGCAAGAAAATAAAGTACAGTACAGTACGTTATTGTATTTAGTAATGCTGAAGTAATAATCGTATTATATAAGGATAACGCCACAAAGGCTGAAGCAAGTCAGAATGATAAAAAATAAAACTCAACTGAAATGATGGACACACTTATAGACGGTCACAACCAAAAACAGTCACACTCATAAACGGCGACAACCAAAAGAGCTACACTGCTAAATGGTTACAGCCAAAGAGTCTACAATCTGTTCCTTCTGTAGTTTCTCCTTGCCTGATAAGTTAAATGATCTTTTCATATATGTGACACAGATCTTGTATCCAACACAATACCCTGCGTGCAAATCAGCTTGAACCCCAGACAACGTTGCTTGCAACTTTAATTTGTATTACTATTATCCATAGACTACAGTAGTTCTGGACTTGACACGAAAATGGAACTTTGCAGTAAGGGACCCAAAATCGGTGAACGAACCCCCAAGTTCGAACTGTGAAACCGCGAAAATTTCACATTTTCGGTGTTTCGAGATTCGAACTTGGGGGTTTGTTTTCCGATTTTGGGACCATTACTGCAAAGTTCCATTTTCGTGTCAAGTCCAGATCTACTGTAGTCTATGTATTATCATATACATAGACACACATACAGATATATTCATATTTTGGTGGGCACAAGCAATGCCGGGCAGCTCTAATAGAGTAATAGTATATATTATAATTATGACCTTCACAGAATAGACCTATTTATGAAAACGTTAGACAAGAGAGGTCAGACTATGCTGAATAAATACATTTGTTGGTAACAGACAATGCTGGCCAGCCCTACATAGTCCAAATGACAGTTAAATCCTTCTCCGGATCTTGCATATCTCTCGCTGAATGTTTCAGATTAGAAACTGTGGCCATGTCCTAAAGTAAACAAATGAACACACACTGAAAAAGATTATATATAGATAGTATGTTGAAAATTATTCGATAGATGTACTGTACATAAGCAACTATTGAATAAGGCGGCTTTTGAGTCAAATATGTTTTGGATTGAGGTAGTGTAACACCATAATAAGTAGAGACAGATTGAGGAATGAAGAGATACGTAGGAGAGTGGGGCAGCAGGAACATTTGTCAGCCAGAGTGGACAGAAGGGTGCTGAGCTGGTATGGTCATGTTGAACGAATGGGAGATGAAAGGCTTACAAAGAGAATATGTGAGTCAGGTACAAGGGGAGATAGAAGGGCAGGAAGACCCCCATTGAGATGGAGAGACTGTGTAAGAAAGGCTTTGGATGATAGAGGAATGACTATAGATCAGGCAGGGGAAGTGGTGGTGGACAGGAGTGAATGGAGAATGCTTGTGAATAGTTGAGTGAACACGTGGTCATTTGGAGTAAGGGGTTGGGCGCAAGTTGGACTAGATAATAGTCCATCAGGCGCCTGGCCCGGGGAGACGATTAATATGAAGGGTGTGCCTGGAAGTGTGGTGGGAGGGCTTGTGGCTTTGGCTCCGCTGCATGTCTGCCTGCCGAGATCGGAACCTCTCCGGGTGGTCAGGGGCCGGGGGAGTGCTGGAGCGACCTTGGTAACCCTGGTCTCTGGGTCTTCTCCTGGGTGACCTGGATGTGTGAGAGTTTGTGTTTTTTATCTGTGTTTATTTTTTGTTTTATGTTGTTTTTGTGTTTTCCCTGTTCTTGCTCTGTCTTGAGTCGGCTACCCCCAAAATGGGGATTGGGCCTGAGCATATAGATAGATAGATAGATAGATAGATAGATAATAAGTATAGTTTTGGTATCGTCTTATTTATTATGAAATATAATGCAAATATATCTCTTAAAATTTTGTTAAATCATAAGATATTAACAATAAGACATAACATTAAATTCTGTTCTGTAAAACTATGAAGATGACATTATGACTGAAAAAGACAATAAGCAAGTTCACAGATGAGGACTCTGTGTTGGAGTTATGTGATGAATATGACAGAGGAATTCATCTAGCCCATTCAAAAGCTTGCACATGCCCATCAAAGATTAACAGTTATAAACAGTAATGACTCTAAATGACACTGATGGGCCTTGGCAAGAATGTGTATGGTCACTATATGGCCCGTATCTAGACAACAATCTAACTAATTGGACACATAGCTGTCATGTCCATCCTGGAACATAGATTTAAATGAACTTACCTCAAACAAATCATTTGGGACTTCATTCTTGGTAAGGTGTTTTTGTACGTGGGCAACAGAATCCTTGTTGTATGCCTGTAAAGAGAAGGTAATGATGAGTAAAACTGGGGTTAACATTCAACCTATTACAAAGAATGAATATGGTGTTTAGAATAAAGGAGTGCGGTAGTTGAGCTCGGCAGGCCTCGTTACTATGACCTTCCACTAAGAGAGGGTTGTCCCTTAACCCGGGAGCTGCGGGGAGACTCTTAAGAGTTCCCCCGGCGCACTGCGGGGAGACTCTTAAGAGTCAGAGAAAATAAAAATCAACTTTTGACATCGAAAAAAAAAAAAAAAATTTATATTTTTTTTTTTTTTTTTTTATTTTTTTTTGGCCCCTGGGCCATGCAAAATCTCAGTCCTCTACCTCCCCTCCTTCCCCACTTTCCTCCTCTCCTTCAGTTATCACCTATTTTCCCTGTTATTCCCTTATTCTGAGGTATATTTTCGTGCTAACATTAGAAATCCGATTGGAGGGTGTGGTCATCACTGATAGCAAGCGAGTGCAAGAGAGAGAGAGAGAGTATCGATCGACTGTGTCTCAGTGGCCTTGGGGGAAATTGGCGGGAAAGCAGATTGCCTCACCCATACATTATACAACTCGCGGGCTATATCTCCGATTTTGACCATCCAAACGCTGTTTTCACTCGTTTTATTGTTGTTTCAGGTTAATACCTTTATAATCAACCCATAATAGGCGCATATGGATAAGTATTAATGCTATTAATGGCACAATGAATATTTTAGTGGCGGAAACACCTCAAATACGTCAGCACAGGGGGACGTTTCCAATTACCCCCATGCGCACTTCAGAGGTTAAGGGGAGGCAGTTGGTTATTCGAGTCTTCCTCCTCCCTCATGTTTAGCCCTATTAGTTATCAGATTTTAAGACATTCGCCTCATTAGTTTGGCAATTTTCAGACCTTTTGCCCCATTTCTTTGCCAATATTAAAACCTTTCGTGCCATTTAGGTGTCAATTTTTTTCCTGGCGAGCGATAGCGAGCCTGTATTTAACCCTTCCTGCCCGGGTGTCATTTTAAAATGACACCCCTTGCGAAGGGCAGCAGCCCGGGTGTCCTTTTAAAATCCGTAAGCTTGAAAGCCTATTAACCCGTAAACGGCTGCAAAGCTCATAAGAGGTTTTACTGGGCGACGGCGGAAAAGCTCTTAAGAGGGAGGCCTAAAAAAAACATTTAAACAGCCCCAGTAGCACTAAAAAAAAAAAAAAAAAATCCCCTATACCTCATATCACTCCTCCACATCCCCTCCTTCCCCCCTTTCCCCTCCCCCTTCAATTATCACCTATTTTCCCTGTTATTCCCTAATTCGTTGGTATATTTTTGTGCTAACATTAGCAAACTGTGTGGAGGATGTGCTTACGTGCCTAGCGGGTGTGTTACATAACCGAGTGTGTGTATGAGTAGGCTCAGTGTGGCTTGAGGCCTCGTGGCTTGAGGCCTCGTGGAGGGAGGGGTTGCCTCAATTTTCTCCATAATTCATGAATGGGCTGGTCCATCTATATTCGCGATTTTGACCAGAAAAATTATATTTTCACTTGTTTTATTGTTGTTACAGGTTACTATCTTCATAGTGAAGGTAAAATAGGCTCATATGAATAAGTAATAACGATATTTATCGCAAAATGACGATTATAGGCCTGAATGGAGCCAATATGCTCGCCCATGGGGAGCTAGTTCAATACCCCCCCCCTCGCCGGTTTTGGGTTAAGCGTGGTTTGAAAGCCGTGCGGCGAAACGTTTGTAAACAAAGCCGGTCGGAGCGACGCGCAGCTTCAAAAACAAGAAGTCGGACCTTTGTTGTTTTTGTTTGGTAGAACGAAAATTAGTGTTTGTAAATGTCCGATATTGCTGAAACCGCATCAAAACTCTCTCCACGGAAATCATCATCACAACTGAACCAGTTGACCTAGAGAGCTCTACTCAACACCAGTCTACAGATACAAGTAAGGGCTACATATCGAGATGTGTAAATTCTCTAGCAGTTAAAATAACAAAAATAGGCCTAGGCCTATTACAGCGTTTTTTGGCCAGATCGCCCGGATAGGAGTGCCGTCATTTAGAAGGCCATTCCGGGGAGGAAGGGTTAAAGAGGAATCGGCCTTCGGCCGGGACATTTTTCTACCGAAAAATGTACACATTTATATCGAAGGGGGTTCTTGTGGGTGTTTTTTTAAGCTTGATAGAGGTTTAGAGAGCAAACTAAACCCCTTCCTTAAACCATTGAGCCGAACCAATAAATTATGCTGCACAATACCGTCTGAGCTCCCTTAACCCTTCCCGCCCGGGCTGCCTTTCTAAATGGCGGAGCTCGTATCCTGGCGATCTGGCTAAAAACTATGTAGGCCTATGTAAACAAAGGCCTATCTCCTTTAATACAATATCTAGAACATTCATACATATGGCAACATGTAGCCCTTACTTTGATCTGTAGACTGGCATTGAGTAGAGCTCTCTAGCTCAACTGGTTCAGGTCAGGTGTGATGGCGATTTTAGTGGAGATAACTTTTGGCACGTAGGGTACGAGTACCAATGGAGACGCATTGCCCAAAGGAGACGCACTTGAAACAAAAAAAACTTGCACAGGCATAGGATGAGTAGATAGATGCATGAATGGTGGGCCAAAATATTCTTTAACTATCACCTAATATTCTCACATAGTACCAGCTTATTATTTTCATATGTTATTGTGTGAGATGAGATGAACTAAAAAAATGTCATGTTTTCGCAAATTCCTTACGAAAACCTAAGGATTTTTGTTTTTTTAAAAGCTAAATTTCTTACAGTTCCCTAATTTGAATCTCGTTTCTATTACTGCAGGTTGATAGTGCATGAGTTGAAGTATAACACTGCATGATCAAAAGGCTTTTACTTGCACGGCTGAAGGGGGGTGAGGGTGCGTCCCCATAGGTCCAGCAAAAATAGTAAAATCCAATGGAGACGCATTTTTTCAAATTGATGCCAGAAGGTCGTACACCACACTGGTAACATCGCATACTCTCCTCTATGTCTGGTATAAATAAGGTTGAGTTTCCTTCACCATTGACGAAGCTGCCTTAACTAGAACCCTGGGCCCTATAGAGACGCACACGTCTGCTTAGGGTAGCCGGGTTGCGTCTCCTTAGGTCCTTGTAAATGTGTGTTTATTTTGTTAACATTATTAAACATAATAACCTTTTCTTTTATCCTGGGTGAAGGAAACTCGACCCTAATTACACCATACATAGTGGGGAGAATGGCTTTCTACCAGTGAGGTATGGCAACAGTTTGAAAAATGCGTCTCTATTGGATCTCCAGAATTTTTTGCTGGCCCTAAGGAGACGCACCCATTTTACCCCAACAGCAATTCAAGATCACATTAAGCATGTTCTTGCCACGCAGTCAAATGTTTGTGTGGGCCCTGTCAGCCTAGTGATGAAAAAATAGACTATATTTCCAGGCCCTTCGCCCATTTCCTATCCCTATTTTCCCCAAATATGCCCGGGTTGGCGACTGGTGATTGATTTAAACCTCGTATTAGCATGAATGTTACATATATAACTTCCCTGAATCCTCTAAACTGTTTTGTTATTAGCCTACAATGAGCAATTAGTATGTTTAGTAATATTTTATGTCTCTCTAATAATATATATTATAAGGCCTATGTCAGTCCGTTTTATTGCTTTAGCATTGTCAACTTACAACCAAAAGTACCATGCTTTCTTTCTGGTACCCATGAGGTAAGTACTTATATCATTGTATGTGTGTTTTTGTGTTTTAAACATACCTGCGTCTCCTTAGGTCCAGGGGCGTCTCCTTATGGTTTTGTGAAAAAATGGAGACGCATCTCTTATTTGTCTTCTCTCTCTTAACCCGGGAACTACGGGGAGACTCTTAAGAGTTCCCCCGGCGGACTGCGGGGAGACTCTTATGAGTGAGTGAAAAAAAAAATCAACTTTTGACATCGAAAAAAAAATATATATTTTTATTTTTTTATTTTTTTATTTTTTTTTGGCCCCTGGGCCATGCAAAATCTCAGTCCTCTACCTCCCCTCCTTCCCCACTTTCCTCCTCTCCTTCAGTTATCACCTATTTTCCCTGTTATTCCCTTATTCTGAGGTATTTTCGTGCTAACATTAGCGAGTTGCAAGCAGGGTGTTGTCATCACTGATGGCAAGCGAGTGCAAGAGAGAGAGAGAGAGTATCGATCGACTGTGTCTCAGTGGCCTTGGGGGAAATTGGCGGGAAAGCAGGTTGCCTCACCCATACATTATACAACTCGCGGGCTATATCTCCGATTTTGACCATCCAAACGCTGTTTTCACTCGTTTTATTGTTGTTTCAGGTTAATACCTTTATAATCAACCCATAATAGGCACATATGGATAAGTATTAATGCTATTAATGGCACAATGAATATTTTAGTGACGGAAACACCTCAAATACGTCAGCACAGGGGGACGTTTCCAATTACCCCCATGCGCACTTCAGAGGTTAAAGAATAAGAGATACAAGAAAATTGTTGATTTGCTTTAAAAATATAGCCTTTTTGCTATTTATCCCCCCTACCCCCAATTTTCAATCTGTTATAGGTTGACAGAAGCAACTCGATAACAAAAAATAGTGCCCATTTTTGCGTCTGCATTGGGCATCGTACCCTATGTACCTAGACGCGTCCGAACGTTCTGCAGCGGCCCCGGCTACGTCGCACTACTGGACTCGTCGCACCACCCGCAATTATTCCGGGAAGCGATTTGAGTGTTTTTAATAGTTTATTTGGCCATTATAATCATTATTATGCCATTTTCACTCAAAAAAAGTTACTTATAAAGATATTTTTGTGTCTCACTTGTACTTATATTTGTTACATAATTTTAGTGTCACTTTCACTGGACTATGATAATCGATTATCGTATAAATACGATAGAATATGACTCTTTTGTGATCTCGTATGTCTCTGTGACGTCACGATCTCTCCTACAGCACGACGTAGGACGAGTAGATCGTATATTATAAGATTGTAAATAAGTTAAGTTATAAAAGGCCTAATATGCTATTAAGCAATATTGCCATGGTCTTATGTAGTATATATGAATTTATCGTATATATTAATATAATTTATCGTATAGAGCAACCTAAATGCGGTACGATAATTTGGGCTCCTGGCGGTTTGCCAAGGCAGCAAGGTGTGCTTTTGAGGTACGCCAGAGCCTTCACGAACACCAACCAGTTAACATCTAAATTTCCACCCTCAGTTGATCAAGCTTTTGTGCCTCTAATCACAATACACATACAGCAATACACTCAGCTACACCATCACGACGCTCTCATCGACACCATGACTGACTGATAGATAAGCATATTATTCATGTCCATTCCCATGTAATCATTTATTCTTTCTTTAACTTGACTCGAGTCTTGGGACCGAAGTCTCATTCCCCATTGTCCACCGCCATATTGGGTAAAACGTTCTCCCTTGCCTCATTGCCACGTGGAACTATTGGTGAGTTAATTCCTGGCTAATATTAACCCTTATAACCTTACCCTATATATACATTTATTATGTGAGACCTTTGGATATAAATTAGCTTGTTTCAGATTGAATTCAATTTAGATATAGAGTAGTTTTCATTTAGATTGATTTGATTTGATTCATTATAGCTTAGTAATATTTAACTTCCATTGATAGTTTACCACATTGGTGCCCAGACCCGGGATTTAGCTACCAGTAGGGGATTTTTCTTAGGCAATGAGCAAGGGATTAGCCCAGGGATGCAGGAGCAAGGACCCCAGAGGGGTGGGGCTTGGCTATCTCCCTGTACCTCAGGCGCCGGTACCTCAGCGAATAGCCATAGTAGGGCATTCATATGCAACTAGGCTAAGGGCAGCTGACGGAGGAACTAAGTCGTATCGGGCGTCGGAGGGGGAAAGAACTTTCAGGCTGACCTACTTCGGGGTACCGGGAGCAACCGTTGACACCCTGAAAGCCTCCCCCCAGTGGGGGCAAGTGGTTCGGTTTAGGCCGCATATGATCTTTTTGTTTATAGGCGGCAATGATATACGCCCCGGTACAGTACCCCGCGAGTTAGCTGACGCTATCAAAGGATGTGCTGGGTGTGCTCAACCGCCTTAGGGGGTTCTTTTCCCCTGCACAGCTTCTTGCTCTGTACAGGGGCATAGTGCGCCCTTGTATTGAGTATTGTTCACATGTGTGGGGAGGTTCCTCTCACACCGCTCTCCTAGACAAAGTTGAAAGGAAGGCCTTTCGTATCATTAACTCCCGTCCACTCACCAACTCTCTGCAATCTCTCTCTCTCCGCCGCAATGTTGCATCTCTCTAGCTATTTTATCGCTACTATAATAATCAGTGTTCCTCAGAGCTATCCCAGTGCATACCACCTCCTTTACGTAGGGCACGTGGTACCCGTCTTGCAACTCAATCCCACCCCTACTCTGTGCAACTCTCCAACCCAAGAGTGAAATGTTACTCTCAAACTTTCTTCTACTCAACATCTGAGCTCTGGAACTCTCTCCCAGAATCAGTCTTTCCCTCTTCCTATGACTTAAATTGCTTCAAACTCCGTGTGTCCAGGCATTTTGGCTCGAACGTCCCTTGATTTTGGCCCTGTCACTCTTTCAACTATGGGGGAGGCACTCGCTATAGGCAGTTATGCCTTTTGCCTCCCTCAATCACATAGAAAAACAAAAAAAAAAACAAAAAAAAAGAGGTGGCGCTGGATCTGGAGCGTGAGTCCGGAGGTAGCTGCAAGATCGTGGCAATTGAGAGCCGGACGAGAGTCCGAGGGTTCTCAGCGGCGGATTATCAAGCTATACAAAATTCTGTTAACCGCGCCCTGAGGTGTCGGTTAATAGAAACGAAGCACCGCTTTGTTTCTCTCACACTCAGCATCCGAGACCTCGACCAGGATGGTGGCCACCTCGACTTACACACCAATCAAGTCCTGTATGACAAGATTGTAGGGCTAACGAAGCGTTGGCTAGAGAGGGACGCCGGGGTTATATCATTGCGCCTGCCTAAGTCCTGCATCCCACCCATCATCTTTCCCCAATAATTTTCTTTTCCATTTCAGACTTCCTGTGACATATGACCTGACCTAACATTTTTTCTTGTTCAATATGATCCATTAGTAGGTATTGCTATTTAGTGTACTATTTTTTTCTCCATAACATAGAAGTCCGCCGGTTGGCGTCTCTTAATTAGACTATTATTTGGCCGTTGTCTTTGTAACGTAACATTTAGATACATAGCCTATAGGCTCACATGCAAAATGGATAAAGACCATACAGAGACACCGTCTAGTGGGGTGCTAAGCAGAGCCCCTAAAAATCAAAGGGCGGGACTTCGGGGAGTATTAAATAGGCTAATTGTGGACTTAAACACTTTCATCACTACTGCTGAACTAGAGGAATTGGAGGCTAGATTAGATAACGTCCAGGCTACCCACGGTCGTATTACGGCTCTGAGTGAGGTGATTGTGGCTGACATTATAGAGGAGGAAGAGATAGTTACAGAGTGTGATAATTGCGCCCTCTATGACGAACCTGTCTTTAGAGCGAAGCGCCTATTACAGCGTGCTGTCGCAAGTAAGAAGGGAGGCGATAATGAGGCCCATAGAAGGGTTGACCCAAAACATACTGTACACCTCCCAAAGCTCAATCTTCCTACATTTGGGAGCAAGTTAACCGAGTGGTTAGCTTTCTGGGACGTATTTCGATCTACGGTTCATGAATCCTCTTTGGATAGTGTCCGCAAGTTTCACTATCTGAAGGGACAAATGGAAGGAGAGGCCTTACATTTAATAGAGGGTTTTGCAGTAGTGGGTGGTAGTTATCTTGAAGCGGTACACTTATTAGAGTTCACATACGGGGATAGAGAGCAGTTCAAGATGGCCCATGTCGTTGCCTTGTTGGGGCTCGCAGAACCACAGTATAAGGTTGATGAGTTGACAAACTTCAGGGCAAATATGGAGTGCCATACTCGATCGCTAGACACCCTAGGGCTTACCACGTAGGAAATGATAGTAATTATCTTGCGTCAGAAGCTTCCTATGGCAATACTTGATAAGGTAAGATCATTTGAACTGGGGGAGTTCAAAACTCAGTTCAGCAAGGAGATCAATAATCTACAGTTGAACAAAGGGAGAATGTATGTGTCGGGAGGGAGTGAGAATGTGGAGAAGAGGGGAACAATAAGCATGACAGTGGGGACTATAGAAAAGAAAGAGGGTGCGTATAAAAAACCTGCTCAGATTCTATGTAAGCTATGTAACAACAAACATAAATGGAGTTTCTGCGTAAAATACCCGACAAATGAGACAAAACTAGCACAGGCGAAAAGATTGAAGCTATGTGTAGGTTGTCTAAGTAAAGAACATGGTAAGCAGGGACAATGTACTGCTACATACTTAAGGCCCTGTCGCCACTGCAAAGGACATCACTTTGATAAGTTGTGTCCTACAGCAGATAAAGTCAAAGATGTCAAAAATGAGGGTACTACAACTGTGGCACTAGGTAGCACGCAAGACACCACTATATTGCCCACAATACAGATTCCCATGGAAGGTAATGACACTAACAAAGTTTGTCGGGTACTTCTAGATCAAGGGTCTCAACGTTCCTTTATAAAGAGGTCCGTACTAGTGGGACTGAAGCACCGAATCGTGGGGGCTGAGACTCTTCGATTACAGGGCTTCACAGGGGTTACTGATAAACAAGACTACGAGATAGCGGAGATTTCATATTTCTATCGTAAAAACCGGTACTTTATGACTTGTATCGTAGTAGACGCCCTACCAGAATATGTATCTGTGGGTGTGAAGAAGGTGGAACACGCATTACGTAGCAAGGGGATTAACTTGTCAGATCCCATGGGAAATCAGAGTGAGGTGCATGTTCTACTTGGTGAGGATCATTATTATGAAGTAGTATACCCTGGATTTAAAAAGATGTGTGGTGTAATTTTAATCCTCACTAAATTTGGATACTGCATGAGCGGAAAGGTGCATACTACACAGTCAAAGGTCCTGGTCGACACGGTCTCGATATATAGAGTCAATGTAACCGCGGCAGAGGAGTTGGGAAGGGAGGATTCCCAACCTAGTGACCCTAAGATGGCTGCCGAGTTCGACCTGGAACGACTGTGGAGATTGGATCACATAGGCATTGATCCTATGGAGACTGATTATGACTCGGAAGTTGCGCTACAAAGGTTTGACGAGTCTGTGTGCTACTGTGCCTCAGACAAGCAATATAAAGTTAGTTTACCCTGGAAGAACAGTGAGATAAGCCTGCCTACCAACTATGGTTTGGCATTAGGTCACTTGCGCGCATTACAGCGTAAATTGTCTAACGAACCGAGCGCGCGCCAGGCGTATGACGATGTATTTCGGAGTTATGAGGATAGGGGCTTTATAGAGAGAGTCGATGTCAAGGAACCGTGTAAGAAGGGTAGGGTTCACTATCTGGCCCATCATGGGGTAAGGAAAGACAGTGTCACCACACCAATACGGGTGGTGTATGACTGTTCTGCCCACCAAGGACAACAACCCAGTCTAAATGACTGCCTGTTGACAGGTCCGTCCATGGTGTCGGACCTGTCCCAACATCTATTGCGGTTTAGGCTGGGTAAGTGCGCCTATACCAGTGACATCGAGAAAGCATTCTTGATGGTCAAGCTAAAGGAGGAAGATAGAGATGTTACCCGCTTTCTTTGGTTCGGCGACATTAGCGACTCTGAAAGTCCCATCATAATATACCGTTTTCGGGTTGTACTCTTTGGGGCCACTTGCTCGCAGTTTTTGTTAAATGCCACAATCAGAAAACATCTAGCTGACACTCATGAGGACACAAGTAAACTATCTCGCGGATTATACATTGACAATTTGGAGGGTACTAGCGATAGTCAAGATGATTTGTTATATGCATACTGGCAAGCACGCAGATTGTTTGCGGATGCACATCTATTTCTCCGCGAGTGGGTTACTAATAGTGAAGATCTTCAGAGTTTAATACAGGTGGATGGTACGGCATCTCTTAACCAGGAAAAGTCCAGAAATTTGGGGATGATCTGGCAACCTAAACATGACATACTAACTTTTCAAACAAGGTCTTTTGCTCAGCAGACAGGAGCGCACACCAAAAGAAGTCTGTTGAGCAAAGTTGCGCAATTTTTTTATCCTTTGGGTCTAGCATTACCCGTTACCATAAGAGCTAGGATTCTAATGCAGGAAGTTTGGAGACGTAAGATAGGATGGGATGACAGTTTGCCCGAGGACCTGAATGACCAAGGGACATTGTTGTTGAATGAATATGCCATCCTATGTACTAAACCTATACCTCGTAAAGTGGCGGCGTTCGGTGACGTTACGTTACACACGTTTTGCGATGCTAGCGCCACGGCATACGGGGTAGCCATATATGTCGTTACTTCATTTGGGGCACATTTAGTTACAGCCCGGGCCAAGGTACCCCGGTTAAAAAGGTAACTATCCCTAAAATGGAATTGACTGTCATGCTGCTATTAGCACGTCTGGTGCAACATGTATGCGCAGCATACGAGAGCGAATTAAATATTGAAATCGTTCATGTATGGTGCGATAGTCAGGTCGCACTCAACTGGATACATAGCAAGAAGTCTCTGCCAGTTTATGTGCGGAATAGGGTAGATGAGATTAGAGCCCTTTTGCCAGACGTTGCTTATCATTATGTAAATACAAAAGAAAACCCTAGTGATCTCATAACTAGGGGTATAACGGCTAGCCAGTTAATGAAGTCCGAATTGTGGTGGCATGGTCCAAAGTGGCTGCTCCATGAAAGTGAATGGACGATATGGCATGCTGTTGGTGAGGGACTTCTGCCACTGAAAACAGTGGCAGTTACAGCCCAACCAAAAGAGCCACCGGGTCCTATCATAGAGTGGGCAAGATTCGGTGACTATAATAAACTAGTCAGAGTTGTAGCTTGGGTATTGCGATATGTATCCATTCTCAAGCTTAAAGTAACGGGCCAACTCTGCAACAGGGGTCACAACATTGATGCTCGTGAATTTAAAGCAGCTGAAGTAACTTTGATCAAATGGGTTCAAGTAGAAACCTTTTCCAATGAATTAGAATCCTTGAAAGGCTCGAATAAGACATTAATGCCTAATATAGTGCGTCAACTAAGGTTGCACCTAGACAATGGCCTCATCAGGTGTGAGGGTCGCCTGAAGTGGTCGGGTGTACCAGACGGCACAAACCGACCTATACTTATGCCAACAAGACATCACGTTACTGATCTATTGATCATACGTGCACATAGGGAAGTAAAACACTACGGGGTATGTCATATATATCCAATTTACGTCTCACATGGTGGATACCCAGAGTTCGACAAGTAGCTCGACGCGTAGTGAGAAAGTGTGTAATATGCCAGAGACTAAAGGGTAAACCATATGCAACTGGACAAGCTCCACCTCTACCTGAATGCCGTGTAAAGCACGTAGAACCTTTCCAAGCGGTAGGATTAGATTACACAGGGGCATTGAAGACGAGGGAGCATGAGAAGGTTTATATATTATTGTTTACCTGTGCGACGTCTCGAGCGGTACACCTAGAACTATGTGATAATATGTCTAGCGAAGAATTTATGCTGGCGTTTAGACGGTTTTGTGCCCGTCGTTCATTCCCTCAACTCATTCTTAGCGACAATGCTCCCACTTATGTCCAAGCATCAAAATATCTAAAGGATATGAGTAGTGATCCTCTACTATCATCACTTTTTTGGGAGAGAAGAAGTGCGAATGGAGGTTCATTCCAGTTAAGGCACCTTGGTTTGGTGGAATGTGGGAACGGTGTGTCGGCATAGTAAAGTCAGGACTCAGAGCGGTTGTAGGACGTGCTCTATTAAAGAAGAGTGAGTTGACGACAGTCCTCACAGAGATAGAGGCAGTCGTGAATGATCGCCCGCTTACATATGTGTACACCGACCTGCAAGAACCACTACCATTAACGCCAGCTCACTTGCTATATGGGAAACCATTGACTGCGTTTCCATCTGATTTCCAATCCATAGTAGAGTTAGAGGATCCCTCGTTGTACTCTGAGGTAGCGGTGTCTAAGAGATACCAGTATATATCCAGGATAATCGAGGATTTTAGGAAACGGTGGATTAGTGAATATCTGCTAGCATTGAGGGAAAGGAGTGTTACTCCCTCTGGTAGACCAACGGCACCTACAGTTGGCGAAGTTGTTTTAATTAAAGAAGATAGTCCTCGTTTATACTGGAAATTAGGCCGCGTATTGGAGGTATACAAGGGGGCAGACTCTGTAGAGCGGGTGGCGCTATTGAAGACAGCCACTGGAACTACTGTTCGTCCTATCGCACGTTTGTACGCTTTGGAGCTCGATTCCGCATTGCAATCTGATGCTCCACCTGTTATTGCTGGGTCCGAGGATTCTCAAAGGAACGACTCACCTCTTACTGATGGTGATCATTCTCGGACCGGGACGCGTCCCAGACGCGCTGCTGCTGGCGCCGTCGACTTGTGGCGTCAGAAGATAGCCACTGGGCAACTTTAGGTTTAAGGTGGGGTTCAGGTCTTTTTTGTGGGGGGAGTGTATCGTATAAATACGATAGAATATGACTCTTTTGTGATCTCGTATGTCTCTGTGACGTCACGATCTCTCCTACAGCACGACGTAGGACGAGTAGATCGTATATTATAAGATTGTAAATAAGTTAAGTTATAAAAGGCCTAATATGCTATTAAGCAATATTGCCATGGTCTTATGTAGTATATATGAATTTATCGTATATATTAATATAATTTATCGTATAGAGCAACCTAAATGCGGTACGATAATTTGGGCTCCTGGCGGTTTGCCAAGGCAGCAAGGTGTGCTTTTGAGGTACGCCAGAGCCTTCACGAACACCAACCAGTTAACATCTAAATTTCCGCCCTCAGTTGATCGAGCTTTTGTGCCTCTAATCATAATACACATACAGCAATACACTCAGCTACACCATCACGACGCTCTCATCGACACCATGACTGACTGATAGATAAGCATATTATTCATGTCCATTCCCATGTAATCATTTATTCTTTCTTTAACTTGACTCGAGTCTTGGGACCGAAGTCTCGTTCCCCATTGTCCACCGCCATATTGGGTAAAACGTTCTCCCTTGCCTCATTGCCACGTGGAACTATTGGTGAGTTAATTCCTGGCTAATATTAACCCTTATAACCTTACCCTATATATACATTTATTATGTGAGACCTTTGGATATAAATTAGCTTGTTTCAGATTGAATTCAATTTAGATATAGAGTAGTTTTCATTTAGATTGATTTGATTTGATTCATTATAGCTTAGTAATATTTAACTTCCATTGATAGTTTATCACATCGATAATGTAATTTTCACTAGTATTTATTGTTAGTAAGCTATAATATAGATTTTAGTGTCACTTTCACTTGTTCATAGTGTTATGAAGGCACTTATTATTACTTTTATTTGTGTCTCTGTCACTTTTACCCATTATTAGCCTACATTTTAGTGTCACTGTCACTGGCACTTATTATTACTTTTATTTGTGTCTCTTTCACTTTTACCCATTATTAGCCTACATTTTAGTGTCACTGTCACTGTCACTGGCACTTATTATTACTTTTATTTGTGTCTCTTTCACTTTTACCCATTATTAGCCTACATTTTAGTGTCACTGTCACTGTCACTGGCACTTATTATTACTTTTATTTGTGTCTCTTTCACTTTTACCCATTATTAGCCTACATTTTAGTGTCACTTTCACTGTCATTGTCACTGGCACTTATTATTACTGTTATTTGTGTCTCTTTCACTTTTACTCATTATTTTATATTATTATAGCCTACATTTTTAGAGTCACTTTCACTGTCATTGTCACTGGCACTTCAATATTGTACTAGGGTGTGAAAATCGTTGAAGCACCGTCCAGCACACAGTGCCACTTCACACTCGAGGCATTCCCATGTGGTTTCTTTACTTTATGGGGTCTGCGGGTTGTGTGGCTACAGACATGGCACCTTTTCTGATTCTTAGCTCTACCACCTGGTACTTTGGGAAGAAGGGAGTTGAGCTGGTGCTTCCTGAAAAAGTCAGCACACGCCGTCCGGTCCACCATGCCTGGTCCTTGTAAAGGACTCCCGGGTACAGAATGTTTTTGCAGGAGCTCAAGTATCACCTGTTTGTGGAACTTCCGCAGTGACTTATACTTCTTTGCTCCTGGAGTCCTCAGCCGGTATATGTTGTAGGCGTTGAAGGCTGACATATCCACCGTGTGCAGCACAAACTTATTGTACCACCTGCAGGATGATAGCAGGCAGTCGATGAATCCCATCTGCATGTCAGACTTATCGATGAGACGCATGTTCAGATTATAGTCTAGGACAGCAGCTGGTTTTTGGTCTTCCGGCCCACTTTCCCGGTGGCGACCATTTCAGCTTTATGGCATGTGGTGAGGAGGTTTACCTTCCGCTGGTCATGCCAGTGGATAGAGGATGGGGCCACTCTTCTTGTGGAACACGTCCGTCTTTTTTGTCTTGGTCGGGTACGCTGGCATGCCCTTCCTCTTGGCCTTGACTGTGCCAACAGTTCCGGTATTGCGGTCATGGAGGTACTTGGTTAGGATGGGCGACGTGTAATAATTGTCAGTGTAGAGAATGTGGTTCTTATGGAAGTGTTTCTCCATCATTTTCTGCACGACAGCGCCGCCAAATCCAATGTCGGGGTCAGTTATGATCTCGCCACCACTGCCGCTGTAGACCACAAAGTCCAGAACATATCCCGTCTTGCAGTCGCAGAGGACGAAGAGCTTGATACCGAAACGGTGTCTCTTCGACAGGATATATTGCCGGAAATGCAGCCTCCCCCGGAACAGGACCAGAGACACATCTTCTGGAATGGTATCAGGTAGGTGGTAAAGCGATGGCGTATTATGTCATACAGCTTCCTGATTTTCCAAAGCCGATCTAAAAGGTGGACATGCATATTGTTTGTCAAGTGGAGATAGGACAGAATGTCGAAATATCTGTCCCTGGACATGAATTTCCCGAAGGCTGGTGTTGTGATGAGATCGGCAGTGATCCAGTAGTCTGCCAGTGCATGTTTTCTGATGTGTGTCATAAGCATAGTCAGTGCCAGAAAAACATACATTTCTGGCACAGTGACAGCTCGCCATGCCACCATCTTGGCACTTGTTTTCCTGCCAAGAAAGTTTGCACAGATTTTGTGATGTTTGTTGGTTTCCTCCACCAGGTATTCCATGATCTCGTTGTCATAAAACCCACAAAAAAGTTCACTAGGGGTTGCATCTGGGCCACAGGGATATGCTGCTGACACCCCTGAGCCAATCTGCTCCTCGTCAAAAGCAGGCACATCTTGCTCAAAATCTGCCCCATCAGTCCAGACAAACACCTCTGATTGTAGGGCACGCCCACGCCCACGGGCAGCGGCAGCGGCATCGGCATCGGCAGGCTGAGCCGCACGCCCACGACCGCCACGGCCTCGCCCTCTCCCTCGAACTCGCCGTGTCGGTATCTCCTCTTCTTCCACTTCTTCCTCCCCCTCCTCCTCAGGTGATGTCAGGTCATCTGGGGCAATGTTAGGGTCGTCGACATCTTCGGGGGTTAGTTTCGGCGAAGAAGTGACCGGGTGTTGGCGGCGTGGGGGGCGGGAAGCTGCGGGGGGTGGAACAATCGGATACTCAGCCTCCAGAGTTGGACTCCTTTTGTGGCGACCTGAGGGCTTCTCCCCTCCAAATAAAGCTCGCTGATGTCATGAGGCCTGTGGTACTCTGTGGGAGGACAATGCTGCACCACTAGTACCGCTTGTAAAGGCCCTTTGCTCATCCTGAGGGAGAGATAAAGTTGAGGGCTGGGGGTGACCCCCGCGGTGTCCCGGGTCAAGGCGTCGAGACAAAGGAATGCGGGTAGTCGCTAGAGCAGGTTCGGCGTCATTGTCACTATCACTTTTGCCTTCCCTTGCTTCCTCTGCCGCCTTGCGTGCTTTTTTGGCTGCACTTTTCACCAATGTTTTCTTGTAAAAATATTTGCCCACTTTCAAAGGTGTACGAGCAGGCAAGGGGGAAGGTTGATGAGTAGGCCTAGGCTGACCAGTGACCACGGTGCAATGGCGGCGGGGTAGGCCTAGGCTCAAGCACACTTGGAATTTCCACTGCACCTTCGTTCAACACTTCTACATCAGGGGACTCACTACTACCTGATACATGATACAAATCTACTGCATCGTCACCCCGAAAGTCCTCAAAATCCTCAATATCACTTATATCTTGCAGTTTATCGACTTTGCTCAAGCCACTGCTTTCTTCGAACGAACTTTCACTCTCAATGGCCAAAAGTTGTCTTTCTATTGGACTATCACTCAATAAACGCTTCGCTTTCTTAAGATCAGGCTTTTTCTGGGTCGCAGTAGGCGTCGATGTTGCTAGCGGGGCGAGCAGAAGGTTGCAGGGAATCGGACGCGTCGGAAGACATATTTTCGCTATATCTCGCTATGGCGGGGCACGTACGGACTGTTAACGGTAGTAGTTGAGGCTTGGTGGCACTGCGATCGCCTCTGCAAAGAAAATTTTCACTGTGCGGCTTTCAAAGCACGCTTTCAAGCATAGGGATTTTAAAATGACACCCGGGCTCTGGCCCATCAGCCATGGTGTCACTTTAAAATGCTGCCCAGGCAGGAAGGGTTAAGGCCTGTTCACACGGTTATGTTTTCATTCGGTGAAGTCTGAGTATTGGAAGTGCCAATTTCGCCGTGGTGTCATATTTCACTGGGAAATAGAGGGAACCAACATGTTGGTTTCCTGGCTATTCGCCGCTTGCAGTCTGTGGCGTATATTCCGATCCAAAGGCTTGGCCGCCTCTCGTACCATACTAAAAACAAAAGACGTTCAGTAATGCGTGTTTGTTTACATTCATACCATTCCACGTCAAAAAACAAAAACGATATATTAAGCAGGCCATATACGAAGAAGATATATCATACTATTCTGAGAAGATAAGAAGAAAGAAGAGGTAAAGAGAATAATTACAGAAATATGAAAAGAAAGATAAAAGTCGGTCAACTCATTCACTTTATAATAAAAAAACAAATAGGGAGGCCAATTGAAAGGCAATCTTACTAACCTAACATCAACCAAGTCGTGTATAATACTATATCCCAAGCACCAGCAGACGCATTAGGTTTATCTTCGGCTCTTCTTAAGTATGTCTGCCTAAACAAAACGCATCCGATCTTGTGAGTTGTTACAATATCCATTGTTAATATTTTACTATAGTTCAACATCACCCATTTTATTTTAAGTGTTCCCATCATTGTATTGTAACCGCCCGCATTCAAGGACTTGCCAATAGTAACAACTAGAGCTTACCTCATGTATTTATCTCACCCCTGCTCATTATAACCATCATCCTGCACCCCTGAGGCCCTCTACAAACATGAGTGGTCCAAAGATTCACTGATATCACTATGTAAATTGATACATGTGCTTTCTGCTTGGTCATTCTCCGTCCACAGTCCTAACCTTTGACAAGTTCTCTTGCGTGAACACTTTTTGATTTTCGCCGGAAAATTTACGGCAACTATTCCCCGACCTCCCCGCGGAATGGAAACTGAAAATGACCGTATGACCAGGCCTTTACTGAGTCGACTTCAGGAAAGCAAAGCAAATTTTCATATGGCCAAAGCTGGTGCTCAATTCTCAGATCATGAAACTATTATGTCACTAAGCAGTTTCAGAGAGTAGAGATTAATATGATATTGCTCGTATAAGAAATAACCAATGATCCAGTAAAGACATTTAATCGTAACAGCGATAATCTGCCTCTTCAAGTTCACGTCTCGCATAGGAACACCAATGTCTTGAATATCATCAGCTACGTTTTTATACACAGATATCAATATCACCATACAAATTATAGAGAGGTTTTATAACTCATACAATGGGTAAAGCAATTTTACACATTGCAAACAGATTAACTACATGTTATAGATTTCAATATTAACCCTTAATTAGCGGCTCACCACATAAGTCGAGTTAAATAAAGCTGGACTATGTGGCGGCGCTCGACATAACTCGAGTGGCAATTTCAGCACGTAATGTTGCTGAGAGAGAGAGACAAGTGGTGGCAGGAGAGTAGCGAGCGTATGACTGCTCCAGACCACCGCGGCGAACCTACTGACACGAATCTCACCTCCCTCCTACCTCTCTCACTCGCTATATAAGGAATTGTATGGGGAAAGTGCCTAATTACATGCTTTTTGCACTCGCGTTGCACGGTTATTGCAAGAAAACTAGCCATCATAAAAGGATCGTTATGGTGTCATTCGAAAGCTCTGTTTATGCCCTTTCAGGGATAGATACTTGTTTTACGTTCTGGGTCTTATTTAGGCATGAAAATGATCACGTAAACAGCCCTATTTTGGCTAAAAACACCCCGCTGGGCGGTACATATAAATAAACCGCATAGGCCGCTCTTAAGGTGTTAAGATAGTGAATTTATCCAAAACTTTGACATCTTCACCACAGTCTGGCAAACGAAGGACTATTCAGAGTCAGTCCTAAATCAGTCCCTTCCTTTTAGTCATTAGGTACAAGGTTAATGCTTTACTGTTCTTAGCTTGTCTTTGAATGTAATAAATGGTCTTAACAATGGAAATTCATGTAGGATTTCCTGTAATTCTTTCCATATTCATTCAAGTCTTAAAATCATATTACCTCGGTTTGACAGCCTGTGTTACGGACGCTTTGCATGCTTTACATTATGTACACTCTTGTTCAGTAAATCATTAGTGTAAGTATAATTATAAGAGCTAGAGTTGACTGTGACTGTGATGACATGATGGGGCTGTGTTGTGACAAGTTTTTATTGTGTAAAACCCCGCTCTCTGTGGATGAAGCGGTTTCTTAAACTTGTATGTACAGTCAATCCTCCGGTAACGTGGCTAATGTGTTCTGGTAACCTCCCGTGTTACCAAAAAACTGCGTTACTGAACCCATAGGTTTACATGTTAAACGTACCTTAGTGTTCTGGAGATTTTCACAAAGTCCACTTTTTCTCCTTAGAAGCCTATGTTATAATAATTAAATGAATTATAAAGGTTATTTGACATGTGCATTGGGTTGATTTGCCCATTGCAACAACTCTTACCTCTGAATAAATATTTTGTTTAGGCTAGGCTAGTTAAGGAGAGAGAGTCACAGCAGTAGCCGACATTATTCGATCGAAGCTCTGAAATCCCGCCATCATATTTGTCACCTCACACAATAACTACACAATGTAGGGTGTTCTAGTCTTCACCCAATGCACTGCAACAACCATATCTTCATCTGGCATGCATAAACACTTGGTTAGGCCATTTATTTGCAGAGATATGAGCATCGGTAAATGGCGAAAATCTGAACTTCGGAATTCCCGCATAACTCGCCGTCTTATTATTTCTCACCTCACACAATAACTACACAATGTAGGGTGTTCTAGTCTTCACCCAACGCACTGCAACACCCATATCCTCATCTGGTATGCATAAACACTTGGTTAGGCCATTTATTTGCAAAGATATGAGCATCGGTAAATGACGAAAGTCGGTAGTAAAGGTTCGGCGACCGAGATAGCCTAGCCACGTAGTGTACACAATGACAACACACTCACTCGACATAGCCAAACAATAACATAAGTATGTTTCGGTAATTATTCTCACCTCACACAGTAACTACACAATGTGGAGTGTTCTAGTCTTGACCCAATGCATGGCAACAATCATATCTACCTCCGGTATGCATAAAAACTTGGTTAGGCCATATATTTGCAGAGATATGAGCATCGGTAGTAAAGGTTCGGCACCCGGCTAGACCCCGCGCCAGTGTAAGTATTGACCGTGTTGGCAAATTTTTGGATATTTGAGGTGTACCGCGTGCCACCAAATCCACGTTTCCAAAGTGCGCGTTACCGGAGGATTGACTGTATTTATGTTTTGTGCTATATATTAATTCTAATGTATCTATGTAATACTAAGCATTTTTCTTTTTTTTTCAGTATCTTGGATTTTGGTGTAATGTAACTAACATCTAGTAACATTATTCATTGGATTTATTCTGTTTATGTTTGATCTTTCGTCTGTCATTATATAGAAATGAAGGATGATATTGATGTTACTGAATTGATCATATATGAAATATAATTATGAGTTATGTGTCATAAACCGTTTCCTATACGGTACATGTTTATGATTTTATTCTAATATGCAGGATATTAGACTAGGCAGTACTACCACCAAGCCAGTTTCAGTGACACCAAGACATAAGTCAGCCTCAACAACAGCACCAACGTGCCCTTCTCGCCCGGAGCAGCCTCCACCCAGGACCACCTCACCATCAAGATGGCTACCACCGATCATCCAGAGAGACCTCACCTCACTCGAGCCCTTTTTACTTTCAGCAACACCAATGCAAGAATAGCAGCGAAAGGAGACACTACCTCAGCCACCACAGTATCAAATATTTTCAGAGCAATCCTTTTTATGATCAAAGAGATGGACTCGAAGCTACCAAACTCCTGTGAGACTCCATGCTCACACTAGTAGGCTAGATGCTACTAAATCCCCAATAAGGCTCGGAGCTCACCTATGATGGCTCAATGCTCAAATAACTAGGCTCGATGCTACTAAACCCCCAGTGAGACTCAATGCTCAAATAACTAGGTTCAAAGCTACTAAACCCCCACTAAGGCTTGGAGCTCAAATAACTAGGATAAATGCTAGTAAATCCCCAGTGAGGTTCGATGCTAGTGAGTCTCCATACTCACAGAATTAGGCTCGATGCTACTAAGAACTCGGTTCAAAATATTCCACTATCAAGACTCCCAGTAGTGAGACATTCCTTTCAAAACATTCCACTATCAAGACTACCAGTAGTGAGATGTTCCTTAAGTCCTCCCTTAAGACCTCAATCGTGAGAGAATCTTTGAATCCTCTCCCAACCCCCGGAAAATCACTTACGAATAAATAACGTAAGTCCTGTCTCGTATTTTCGAGTCTCTTGTTGCACTCCCGTTCATTTCCATAAGGAAACAAATCACACAATCTATCCTTGTTTTCCCATATTAAATACATCTTTATTATCGTTGGCCAATCTAGGATCAACCTAATGAAAGATATTAAATAGTAAAATTCAATATATATCACACACACCAAAGTTACACTATTCGTCTTTAAATGTTTTTTGTACAAGTTACCGTCCCTGGTGCGGTCGAGAACATAACACAGGCGTAAGAGAAAACGAGATATTCACCATTCTATGATCAAGCATACGGGCAGACTAATTCAATTGTGTATAATATTCAGTTTACACATAAATCTATTCCTGTGAAATTGCAAGACCATTTTCATTATATACCCTTACTTAACATCACTGTATTTGTATATTGTACTATTCATTGAAGATAATTCCAAGGGTCTACAATTAGTCATAGAGATATTTACTGTAGTTCCATAAGTACTTTGTATCTAATCAGTGTACTATTATTATTACTTGTAGGATATAAGTGTAATAAGATCTCAAGTCACGAGATCCTTATAACCTCTCTATTAGATTATAAATAAAATTTTGTCTTGTCTTTGATTTTATAACTCACCTTGTATTTGCATTGTATAATTATGTATGTTGAACTCCTGATTTCTTCCCGTTTAGTGGATCCACAGAACTTTTTTTGTCTAGCATGACACATTGGTTGGCTTAGTTCTCACTAGGTTGGGCTCCACTGAGAGAACCCCATACGTGCCAACAAAATTGTTATGTCAGTGACTAACCAAGAACTACTACCTCCAATTTCATGAATATCGAACAAAATTTCTTATGGTTATATTTAGAGTAAAATCCAAAACAGGGGAAGTGGGAGGTGGGGACATCTTTCAATGTTACCCACAAGTTAATGGGATCCTTTCAGGCACCAAATGATGGGACTGACCAAGTTTCATCGAAATCCATCAATTTGTTCTCAAGATATTTTGCGAACAGACAGGAGTGAAAACAATGCATTACACTTACAATAAAAAATCCCATTTGGAAAAGGGAATCAGGGATGCCAGTTTATCTAAATCAAAGAAGGTGCCGGAAAATGTTGAAGAAGGCTGTTGCTCAAATGTTATGAACCTGGGGGTGGTAACCATGAGGTGCTCTAGTTGCATGTTATTTGAGCTAGGGGTGGTGATGAAGGGATAAAATAACATTATGTATTACTGTTCTTGTCAGTATCTACACCATATATATATCCAGTCAGTCAGTCGACCAGTAGCCAGCCCTTACACCCATGGTATAAAGACTAATAAGGTAAACCGACGGAATTTTTGATGTCATACACACGCAGACTTCTAAGAGACTGTAAGCAGACCGCGGTCACTTTTTCCTTTTCATCTTCCTGATTTTCCGTTTCTTCTTCCTAACCTGATGACGTCACGCACCAATTGGACCACCCATGGGACCGTCTTGGTTTGATACACAACTTTAAAGTCCCGTAAACTTAGTTACTTTCCATCCTTGACGGTATATTTATCTCTGAAATAACCCATATACCAGTGTGAGATTTATATGCACTGAACATTGCAGTGTATATCCGTGAACAAAACAAAATACAATACCGGTAACGTCCCTAATTTGAGTTTGTTGACAGAATGCGCCCCTATAGTCTTCGCTCTTGCCGCCAGAAGGCAGCACCGTCCATTCTGCCCTTCCACTACCCACCTACATTACGCTTGTAAAAATCTGATTCCCTCTTAGACTCTTAGCTGGCCATATACTTATACATATCATATCTCCTCATCCCCTGGGCCTTCATACACCCTCACACGCCATCCCTGGGTGAAAGTCGACGAGTGTCGGCAGCAAGTTACATAAATTTAAAGGAAGTTGGACGAGGGACGAACCAGAATCCGCATACCTCATTCCCATCCTCTGACCTACGATGCGAAAATCACCAACAACTTCGAAATATCTCCTCATATAAGCTACACCTAAATCGAATAACATGCTTAACATGTAGGTTGGGTCCAACTACAATAAAATTGTCGATACCAATCGACGTTACTCTACATATTACGTGAACACAAACACCATAGCGATCGTAAAATTTTCGCATTTCCGTTAAATTATGAATTTACGTCGGCTGTAATCTACCTCATAGCGGTATATATAATCTTCAAATGGAAAACATAACAACTTTAGCAAATACAATAGGGTCCTGTCACACTATAGGCTATATGTCTATGTTTATCGATGTCACTTTAAATTTTTGGTGGAAAACACAATATACCGATTCTGTTTGAAGACCATATTTCGGCTAAGTGAGGGAAGTCTATGACGTCATCATCTTCGTCGCGGTTCCGACAATCTCCAACGTCGGTTTACCTTATTAGTCTTTATACTATGCTTACACCCAACAAGGGGTAGGGAGGATCAGTAAGAGACACAATAAAGTAAAAATAGGTGTCAATAGAAGAACACATATAACAGTTGCCCCACAAAAAGTAAGCACACAAGCATTCAGAAGCACCAATCACTCATCAGCCCCCGAAATCAATGGCCTCACCTTAGATGTTATACTTCCGGACAAGGTCGCTTCACATCAACATCTGGGATAAATACCTTCCAGGTTTGTCATTTGAAAGGGTCCAGAGACCTTCATGTACGTACGTACACGTACTCTCTCTCTCTCTCTCTCTCTCTCTATATATATATATATATATACATAAACGTTAAGACAGTTGCATAGTACTTACGTGAGAGTTAGAGAGCAGTTCCTTCATAATAAAATTGTCGTAGATCTCCCTCGCTACCTTCCGCCGCTCTTCCTTGTTCTCCAATTTCTCGTAACTCTTGATCTGGGGACAATATACACTATTAGTTGTATATATTTACACTACACTCACATAATAAAACTATATTTTAAACAAAGTTTTAATCTATCAATTGCCACAGGCAATTACCATGGTGGTAGAAAAACGCATCATCTCCACTGGAAACAAAAGCTAAGCTACGGTACTCAATATTAAGGTACAAATAAACATTGATAAATTTGTCCAAAATAGTATGCAATATCTTGTTAATAAAGACATTTTGGGGTTAAGCCCCCCCCCCCCCTCCCACCATGGGATACCTCACTGAAAGATGATGATGATGATGATGCAGTTTTGACCACCATACACTCCCTGCTTAATAGCTGGGCTAGAGTGGGTGCCCTGATGAATCAGGGACTTCAGTGAACAGTTGCCACAGATTGCTATACCGTACCGCGCCGTTCACCACAGCACTGACGTCTGCCAATAACACACTGGCTGGCCCGAGACTCGAACCGTCAACGTCACCGTCAGCAGGCGAGCGCTCTACCAATTGAGCTACGGCCTATGGCCGTACATTACATTAAGTGGCTATCAAATAATGCAGTCACAATATGCTGTGTAATTCTGTGCTGTGTTCGAAACAATTGAAATGTTAACATTTGGGGTCAATGTTTACACCCAAAACTTAGTTCTTGTAATGTTCACCTACTATTGTGTGTAATGTCTATACCCACTATAACAGTAAAACGTAAAATGTATGTCTCTCGTCCGGCCGGCCGGCCCAGAATACGACAGGGCGGCGAAAATATAAGTTTCTCACCACCCAATTGCTGTTCCCAATTCTTTTATCGCTCTTCAATGTTCATATGTTCATCATATAAGTAAAACATATGTACACTCGACCAATATAACCGGTATTATCATAAGATTTCGACCCACTTCCAGAATGTTTAGAGCGTTAGTGTAAAGATTGTTTTTTGGTCGAGTGTACATGGAGAAGAAATAATGCTTTATATTGGTAAATATAATTAATTCTGTCAGAATCAAAGAGTAGAAATTACGCGTCCTTGGCACTTTTCACTACCTCACTTTCACGTTCCTCGGGTTAATAATAATTTTCTACATTTTCACAGAAGCACGAAACTTCTACTTTTTGTTTAAATACGAAACCGAGATGAACTATGAACAGCAAAATGTTTTTACTTCTTAACTGAGAAGACTTAGTTGAAAGTTTGTCAGTGTTATTGTGGTTGTACAGCAGTCTATGGGTATTTTTGTATTGCTGCATATAATTTGTCTAGTACAGTAAATCCATAATTACATCAAAATTCGTTAGTGAAGTCCTCTGTATCTAAGAGATTTTTATTACATGAGCACAAATTTGGCTCTCTAGTTTATGAGTATTCTTAATACATTATTTGTATTAATTGCAATAATAGGTCTGTATTATGTAATTTTATAATTTTTGGAAATGTACATGCTTGTGGAAGTTTAAATGCCACTATCAGCCTGTTCCTCTTCTTTTGTCTTTGTTGGGTTGTTGGAATAACTAATTAGCTAGAAAGGAAATGCTGAGAGAGATTGATTTGATATGTTTATTATGTATCAAATAACACATTACCAAAGTATATACTAGGCACAGGTAGTAGGGCCCTTGATTACACAATTGACATATAACAATGGTTATAAGATGCTGCACAAGAAAAACCACATCAGGAAGGAGAATAGAAAGTTACAGGGAGTCCAATTCAGAAGCCTCACCGCCGTCGCAGTTTCCACGTCACAAGAGAGATTGTAAACACCATTCGAACAGAGCAATACCGAGGGGAGGCCTCATAGGCATGTTATAAGGAGTTGTTGGAACTCCTGTTTCATTTGTCTGGCTTCCCTCACTGTTTCTCTTTGTGTCTCACCTACACAGGGTAATCCAGCTAGCTCTCACACACACCTACTCCTCCTATTCATGTCATTACACAAAACAAACACACCACACTGCTTTCCAATACACAAAACAAAATAAAAATAAAAATATATAAATATATAAATAAAATATAATAACAATTATCACTCTTTTAATTTGGAGCAGGCACTTGTTGCGGACAGCTTTGCCTTAAGTCTCCTTCATAAACCTATAACAAATAAAAACAAGACCAGCCTCCCCGCGCCCAGACCGTCCGCCACACCGGCCCTGCAACCAGCTATAGGCCTACAGCAACCCCAGACCTCAATGAATTTACTCGTGCCAAGCAGGCCCTTCTTGCCCGCACTATCACCACCGCGAGGCACTGCGAACTTTGACGCTGAGTCTCTATTTACTAATGTCCCACTGAGTTGAACCTATTTTCATAAGTGTTATGTACAGTATGTAAGGAAAACCTCTCAAAACCTCTGGCTATGATGTGGAGAAGGAGTCTAGACACTGGAGAAATACCGGATAGTTTGAAAAACGCAATAATTGCCCCTTTGCATAAAGGAGGGAGTAAAGTACTACCAAAAAACTATCGCCCAGTAGCTCTGACTTCCCACTTCATTAACATTTTTGAGCGAGTCCTGCGAGGCAAAATCTCAAAATTTATGGAAAAAAATTAACTACACAACACTGGTCAACATGGGTTCAGAGCAGGAAGATCATGTCTCTCGCAACTATTGGAACACTACGACAGAATTCTTAAATCCCTAGAAGAAAAGAAAAACATGGACGTCATCTACACCGATTTTGCTAAGGCATTTGATAAATGTGATCACGGTATTATTGCACACAAACTTAAAGCAAAAGGGATAACAGGTAAAATCGGAAGGTGGATATACAACTTCCTCGTGAACCGAAAACAATCAGTAGCAGTAAGCCAAGTAACATCTGAGCCTTCAGACGTCAAAAGCTCAGTTCCCCAAGGAACAGTACTAGCGCCCCTTCTTTTCCTCATTCTAATAAGTGACATAGATGCCAACACAAGACACAGTACAGTATCCTCCTTTGCGGATGACACGAAACTGAGTATGATAGTAAAGACACAGGAAGACACGGGCCATCTGCAAGAGGACATAAATAAGGTGTTCCAGTGGACCAGGGAAAATAACATGCAATGTAATGAAGACAAATTTAAATTAATACGATACGGAGATAAGGATTTCGTTAAAGAGACCACAAGTTACATAACAGAATCCAATCACATAATAGAATGTAAAGTCAATGTGAAAGACCTTGGGGTGATAATGTCTGAAAATATGGGATTCAAAGAACATAACCAGGTCAAAGTTGCAGCTGCGAAACGGCTAACAGGTTGGATTCTACGTACATTTAAAACTTGCGGTGAATTACCTATGATAACACTCTTCAAATCCCTGGTGCTACCGCGGCTAGAATACTGTAACGTATTAACATCCCCATACAAAGCAGGTGAAATTAATGCCTTAGAAAGTGTACAAAGGCACTTCACCTCACACATAAACTCAGTAAAACAGTTACACTATTGGGATCGTTTAAAATCACTAAACTGTATTCGTTGGAACGTAGAAAGGAACGATACTTAATAATATATACGTGGAAAATCGCAGAGGGTTTTGTACCAAATCTACATACCCCAATAGCAATGAAGTTCAGTGATAGGAGAGGCTGGGAATGCGATATCCCCAAGATGAAAAATCGGGGTGCTATGGGCTCTCTGCGAGAGGGCTGGTTATCACATAGAAGAGCAAGTCTCTTCAATAACTCCCGCGGCAAGTAAGAGACATGAGAGGTGTCTCGTTAGACAGCTTCAAGAGAGCTCTCGATGTCGAACTACAAAAAGTGCCAGACGAGCCCATCTTCACAAGGGTGCGCTCCACCTCTTCGAATAGTCTGCTGCACCAATTCTCAAACAACAACGAAGGGCGGTGCGCTCTATGGTGCCACTAGCAAGAGTGGCGAACTCCACATATGTGAACATAGGTGATAGGTATGTACAGTATATATTCAGACACATACCCCATAGCTGGGGGTGGCCGACTCAAAACAGAGGGTCCGGGACCCGTTTCGCGTTCCCACGCCCCTTTCTCTGTGTTATGTAGATGACCATTTTTAAATATTTAATTCAATCATTGCGGGCATACTATATAAAAACTAAGGCCATAACTGCGGCAATTGTTATATGACAAATCGCCGAAAATCTGCATAGTACATGGCATGAGAGGCAGGCAAGCCAGTATAGGCAGCGTGGGACACCTCTCACCACCGCCCAGCATGTCTGGGAGTATACTAAGGTAGCTGTGAGATATCTCACGCTCCCCTACAAACTTGGGGATAGCGGAAACCGCTCGAAACCGCTCATTTCTACCGATTTTGCCCCACCTTTGCAATATTGTTGCACGATAACCAGTGGTCGTACAGATCGACATGATTAAAGGGGTCATTGGAAAGGTATATTCCTCTACTTTCAGGCATATATAAATTAATTACGTTCTAGCTCTTGTTTATACATAAATGTGCAGGGAATGAAGGTAACTTTTAGTCCAAAATCCCCATAGGGTACAGTGCAGGTCAAACAAATGTCATATGACAATTTCCGCAGTAATTGTCTTAAAAGAAAAGCAGAATATACCTGCTAGCAAATGTCTATATTATTTCAATAATAAAACTGTAATATTAAGTTTACAAAAGAAGTTGAAGAAAATAAATATATTTCACTTTTTAACCCCTTCTGTACCGGTGACGTCTTTTTCATATTATGCTAGCTATATTTAGACTATTTTGTGTAGTTTAACCCTTTCCGACATATGACGCAATTTTGAGCCTATTGGGGATACTTTAAAGCTTTTGTTACCATCAGGGCTATTTAGAAACCTTTAGTTTAGTTACTTCAACCTCTGCAGTTGTCTTTGAGTTAGCTGTGGGCAGAAAACTAATTTTGGAGAGGTAATTATAAGAGTGAGAGAACTCTATTTCTTATTGCTAATCTGGCAACCTCTGCGTCATTAATGCGTGAAAGGGTTAAGAAAGATCTGTGGTAGTAAAAACGATTCAGGAAGATAGTTCAAAGCCAGTTATTTGCTGGAGGCCCCTTTAAAACTGAATACAATCGTCTAATAGTAGCCAGAATATAGTTTAAAGTCCGTCGTCGGTATGGAAGGGGTTAATGTTAAAATTATCAAATCTGTCAATGGATTACCAACTATCGTGTTCAGAAAAGTTGCAACGTTCACAGGACTGGCTAATTAAGCTTCTGTCTTCAAAATCAACTTGATCAAAACTCTATTGAATTCTGCCTGTAACATTTGCTCAAATTACAACATCTTGCAATTATAACTTGAATACTTATAAACAAATATCTTAGAGAATAACTATAGACTATCTTCAAAACGTTTTTAAGGAATTCTTATACAAAAAACGAAAGGACGAAAAGTCATGAACGTACCCAAACCTATTAAATTAGGTTTTGGAGGGCGAGACGAGCTTCAATAATTTGTTAACATAACTGAAGAGTAATTTTCCTGCAGTCAATATTAGAGTAATTTTCACAAATAATTTCACTTTAGGATCCTTTTTCAAATACAAAGATAGCATTCCTCTGATCTCTTGTGTTCGAATATACAGTAGTGTACAAATGTGTTTGTCCTTGCTGTACTGCAAGGTATGTTGGATGCAGTTCCAGACATTTTAAGAGCAAAATATTAACACAAAATATTCGAACACAAGGAGAGGAGCTATCGCACAGGTAATTATTTAAATAAAATGTAATTTTCTGCTATAAGAAATCATTCCCATGAGCAGGATCATCCCTTCTCAGATAAATATACTAAATGCTAAAACATTTTAGGTAGATTTAATAGCAACAAGATATTTTTTTAGGGGAAAAAATCCGACAGGAGTTCATAAATGTAATATATTTGTTGTGTCCGTATTTTATGATTAATTGCTTCACTGTTTATATAAATAGATCAGTTTGGGTTTGCAGCATCAGCTTTATTAATACCCGAATGGAATTCGCAAAATTAATACTTTACCTGGTACTATATTAATTTTGCCTTGTGATTCAATGTTCGATTTTGTATACATTAATTCGGGGTTGGACTCATATACTGTATGTGCTTTATTTAAAAAAAATATATATTTCACATTCGGAGTTGATAAGATTTTTTTTTTTTTTTTTTACTGTTGGTGCCTGTTTATAATATAATACAATATAATATAATATAACTGCTATAATATTTGTCCATGTATTTGTATAATTAGTAATAATCCTAACTCTGTCAGTTATCTTTTATATAACCTTTTGTAAGTTGATATCGTGAAATCAAAATTAAAGTTGTTCTCTTTCTTTTGAACTAAATGTGCAAAATATACAATATGTACCAATATTTTAGGACGTGTCTATGCATTTATTTATTTATTTTTGAGTGAATGTATGTGCTATAAGTATAGGTATATAGGCATTACTGCTTTGTTCTTTCAGGTATATCAGTTCGGATATTTATTTTATATTAACCCGGCAAGTGATAAGCCCCTGTAGTATACACCACACCCCTGTGCTGAGGTATTCTGATGCATTCCTCACTAAAATCGTTAATTTACCATATATATAATTAATACTTATCCATATGCGCCTATTTTACTTTTAATATGAACATATGAACATGGGAAAGCAATAAAACAAGTGGTAACAGCAATTCTCCCTACCAATAAATGCCTACAGTGGCCGATAGAGGCGCTGAACGCAATGTTTACAGCGGTGCATTGTGGGAAATTGGCGACATCGCGGACCTATCCACCCTCCCTCTCCTTCAACAATTTTTTATTATAAGCAGTTAGTCAAAATATCTGTAGCTGATACATACTTTGGTCTAACACTACCACTTTATCTAACACTACCACTTTATCCACAGCTACCACTTCATCCACCACTAACATTGTATCCAAAACTAACACTTTATCCACCACTACTCCTTTATCCACCACTACCACTTTATCTAACACTACCACTTTATCTAACTACAACTTTATCCAAAACTACCACTTTATCCACTACTACAACACTACCCACCACTACCACTTTGTCTAACAATACCACTATATCTAACACTACCACTTTATCTACTAAAACCACTTTATCCACCACTACCACTTTATCTACCACTACCACTTTATCCACCACTACCACTTTATCCACCACTACCACTTTATCCACTACTACAACACTATCCACCACCACCACTTTATCTAACACTACCACTTTATCCACCACCACCACTTTATCTACCACTACCACTTTATCCACCACTACCACTTTATCCACCATTACCACTTTATCCAAAACTACCACTACCACTTTATCCACCACTACCACTTTATCTAACACTACCACTTTATCCACCACTACCAGTTTATCCACCACTACCACTTTATCTACTACTACTACTTTATCCACCGCTACCACTTTATCTACCACTACCACTTTATTCACCACTACCACTTTATCTAAAATATAATCATGTAGAATCACAAAAAATTGAGAAAAACTGTGTATATCCTAAGTGTTGGGTATTGTTGATGTCGCCAGTCATCAGTCGTAGCTCTGGCGCTAGTTCGGAAGCGTCCACCAGAGGTCTCAGGTGAATTCTTGGTAGGGTCAATTGGCTGGTGAAAATTGTATATTTTAGCCCCTCGGTCGTAATCTGGCCTTACCCCTTTATTAGCGGCGTGCAACTTATGTCGTGTGAAAGAAATTTGGACTAAGTGGCGGTTCACAACTATGTCGTGTGCCATTTTCAGCACGTAATGTTGCTGAGAGAGAGAGATAAGTGGTAGCAGGATAGTAGCAAGCGTATGACTGCTCCAGACCACCGCGGTGGACCTACTGACATGAATCCCACTCTCCCCCACCCTCACGCACTCGCTACACAGGGAATTATGTAGGGAAACTACCTAATTACATGGTTTTTGCACTCGTGTTGCGCGATCATTGCAAGAATACTAGCATTCGTACAAGGATGGTTGGGGTGTCATTGGAAAGCTCTGTTTATGCCCTTTCAGGGATAGATACTTGTTTTACGCTCTGGGTCTTATTTAGGCATGAAAATGATCATGTAAACAACCCTATTTAGGGTAAAAACACCCCGCTGGGCGGTACATATAAATTACCGCCTAGGCCGCTCGTTAGGTGTTAAGCAGTGACAGACTAACACCCTCCCTCTCTCGTGTCTCGCTTGGCACTGAGAGACAAACGGTGGACTCAGACTGGCTTGGAGGGTCGGAGTTACACTCCTCCACCCTCCTCCCTCTCTCATACTTGTCCCCCCACGAAAATACTCGATAAATATCGGGAATAATAGAGAAAATACCTGATAATTGACGAGGGGGGAAAAAGGGGGGGGGGGGACACATGTGTAGGAGTGGTAGAAAGTAATGTAGAGAAATTATCTCACCTAAACACAATTTTTTATTTTTTGAGTGCCACTGGGGTGTTTTAATTTTTTTTTTAGGACTAGGATCTTAAGAATCTTCCAGCAGTAGAACCTCTTAAGAGTCTTCCAGCAGCCGATGGGTTAAGGAGCCCACCTCGCTTTTTTTCTCTTTCTCTCCCTCTCTCTTTGGCTTGTATCCATTCGGCCCCATTCAGCCTACTGTTTTAACACCTTAAGAGCGGCCTATGCGGTTTATTTATATGTACCGCCCAGCGGGGTGTTTTTAGCCAAAATAGGGCTGTTTACGTGATCATTTTCATGCCTAAATAAGACCCAGAACGTAAAACAAGTATCTATCCCGGAAAGGGCATAAACAGAGCTTTCGAATGACACCATAACGATCCTTTTATGATGGCTAGTTTTCTTGCAATAACCGTGCAACGCGAGTGCAAAAAGCATGTAATTAGCCACTTTCCCGATACAATTCCTTATATAGCGAGTGAGAGAGGGAGGAGGGAGCTGGGATTCGTGTCAGTATGTTCGCCGCGGTGGTCTGGAGCAGTCATACGCTCGCTACTCTCCTGCCACCACTTGTCTCTCTCTCTCAGCAACATTACGTGCTGAAATTGCCACTCGACCTATGTCGAGCGCCGCCACATAGTCCAGCTTTATTTAACTCGACTTATGTTGCTCGCCGCTAATTAAGGGTTAAGACGTTTACCCCCATCCAGGTGTCAATATTTTCCTGGCGAGCGGTAACGAGCCAGCATATATATATTTTTGTTTTGACAGCACGATAAATTTGTACATTTTTCGATAGAAACATTTCTCCGGTAAAGTCAGATTTCTCCATACAATGCTGGCTCGCTATCGCTCGCCAGGAAGAAATCGACACCTGGATGGGGATAAACGTCTTAAAACAGTTGGCTGAATGGGGCCGAATGGATACAAGCCAGGGAAAGAGAGAAAAGGAGAGAAAGATAAAAAAATGCCGGTGACCCCCCTTAATAATAACTTGTGTGATAATTCAAAGACGATTTATTCACGTCAAAGGAGACAATCCACCAGACTGAGGAGTCAATCTATCAAAATATTGAAGGTGCTGGTATATATAGCTAATTCAATTCCTAACCCATCAGAAGGAAATTACGAAGATTTAAATGTAAGGACATTAAAAAGCGGTACGGTACTATTACAGATACTACTCCGACATATTTAACTCCAATTTTTGCAAATGATCCTCAGTTACCTTTAACCCGTGGAGCCCCGGCTAGTTTTGTAATGTTTGCGCACCAGAACCCGGCCGGTTTTAAAAAAATGGTTTTATTCCAGAAACAATAGCGAATGAGTTAGGAATGAAGGAAAAACCACGAAAAACTGCTCAAAAAGCTTAAAAAATGTCCTACTAGAGCCCCCGAAAACGGATTTTACAAGAGTAAAAAATTGAAGGCAATTATCCCAAAAAAACAGGTTATTGCGCGCACGCACGTGGACTTTGAGAGTTTTCAACCATCGGCCCGGTTGCGTGGGATACGTATACAGTTTCCATACAAATCTGAGCCCTCTTGAGTGGCTACACCTGAGGTTACGGTCGGCGCAATTAGGGTGACGCGTCAGGCACGTCTCTGGGGCTGTGCGTTACATACATCGCCGACGCGTCAGACGCGTCGCTGGGGCTGGACGGGTTAAGGAGACTCCACCTTTTATTTTATCTCAGCTTCTATAAAAGATTCATTGCTGGCCTTTTGCCACATGTACCGGCATAGTGTAACACTGACTCGATGAGAAAATCAGCTCTCTATGTACGTGCGCGCGCGCATGAGCGCAGAATTTCTCAAAAAAAGGGTTAACTCACTGAATTTTTTCCAAATTTCCCCCAATTTTGGCATGGCGTATCCTACAAGCATCCCCTACAGAGTAGCGTCAGCTTTTTCCCCTATAAATAATAGAAGGTGCTGAAAAAAAATATTTTATACCATTAGTTTGGGGTAGAGCTGAAATTTGACTTTCAAATGGTCATATCTCCGAAAAAAAATGACGAGAGAATGTTCTTTTATATGCCAATTTGCTGTGGTTAGACGGGGAATGCATTTGGGCAATACCAAATCCAGTTAATAGACTCGTTAGGGTCAAAAAGTAATTACTAGCAATTTAATTTGTAACTTTCAGAGAAGTGTAAATTCGTTTTGGTGGTCTAGTTTTGTTACCCCTCCTACATAAATGTTTTCTATGGGGAGTGCTACCTATAGAAAATTACCTTTGATGGCTAACTAATTTAAAAGTTAGGTTTCAACCAGGGTTTAGAATATTATTCATTCGATTTTGATCGAATTCCTTGATATTGGGAACCCCAAAGGGGTACCTTAGGGATGTAATAAGGGTGTTTATGCCCTCATATGATCATTTCTATTGCTTACAGAAGCCCTTTAGACTACAGGCAAATTTTTTTTTTTTTGTGACTGACTGAAATTTGTTCAGTTTTTGGGGGGTCGTGGGCGAACCCCCGCCCCTGGGGGTTATGGATGCAATATGTGTTTTTGTTCCTTCCTATGCTATTCTCATATGTTGAAAGAAGCAGTTTACAGAGAGAACAAAAAACTTGAAATTTTGACCAGAGCCAAAAAAAAACTGGAGTCTCCCCTTAAACCAAGGCACAATGACTGACCCAACTCTCGTGTTGACTCATTCCCAGAGCTTTCATTTAAATGTTGTTCATGGTCAGGCAATTAAGCCGTCCACAGGTTTAGAAGAGCACAGAAATATCTTTCCGGTTTTAACCCACCAGACCCGGTTGGGCTCTGAGAAACCCATAACAAATACCCCCCGCGGAACCCGGTAGGGCTCCGAGGCTCCGGCAGCTTGAAAGCCTGTAAGCTTGTTGTGCGAGGCGTCCGTCCGACGCATGTAAACAACAGCCGGTTGGACCGACGCCGCGCATCTCCGACCACAAGAAGGAGAGGCGTCCTTGTTCGTGTGTGGCTGTGTGTTATTGTTAAGTAGTGAAAAGTAGTGAAAAGTAGTGAAAAGTAGTGATAAGTGGCTGATATCGCCACAAAGTTCTCTCCACGGAAATCGTCATCACAACTGAACCAGTTGACTTAACCCGTGGAGCCCCGGCTAGTTTTGTAATGTTTGTTCACCAGAACCCGGCCGGTTTTCAAAAAATGGTTTTATTCCAGAAACAATAGCGAATGGGTTAGGAATGAAGGAAAAACCACGAAAAACCGCTCAAAAAGCTTAAAGAATGGTCCTACAGAGCCCCCGAAAACGTATTTTACAAGAGTAAAAAATTGAAGGCAATTACCCCAAAAAACCAGGTTATTGCACGCTCACGCGCACGCACGTGGACTTTTGAGAGTTTTCAACCATCGGCACGGTTGCGTGGGATACGTACACAGTTCCCATACAAATCTGAGCCCTCTCGAGTGGCTACACCTGAGGTTACGGTCGGAGCAATTAGGGTGACTCGTCAGACGCGTCGCTGGGGCTGTGCGTTACATACATCGTCGATCGCTGGGGCTGTACGGGTTAAGAGAGCTCTACTCAACGCCATTCTACAGGTACGAAACACATCTACGCTTGGGGATGCGCGGGAATGCGGAAGCAGTCAAAATAACAAAGATACGGTAGCCTAGGCGTAGACGATTTTCGGCCAAAACCCCCGGGTTTCGGGGAAATTATAGAATACAATAGCCGGGGCTGGAGGGTTAAACAATGTGGAAACGGAAATCGTGGTCATGGGTATCACTCAAGATAGAGTCAAAATTTACTTATTTTGGTCGAAGATCGACAAGGGTAATAACCCAGCCGGCTATCTGTTGGCGTGCAACGATCTTATCAATGCTAAAAACTTACAATTAATTCAAGGAGGAACTTTTAGAAAAGTTTGGAAGTTCATTGCGTGGTGCATTCTCTAAATTTCATGACATTGCGGATGTGATATTGAAACAGAAGAAAGGACAGTCTGTGGACACGTTATTGTCCCAATGTCCCCAATTCGCGAACTGTATTTCACCGAATGTCACCGCTGGTTTTCGGGCGGTAAAATATCTCTGGACCAGCTGAGTAAACTTGTGGGTTATGTGATGTTGGTTAGTGCTTTGCCAAACTCTGTGAAACCAGTAGAGAGAAGGATACAATTTCAGCCTACTATGTCTCTTAACAAATTCACGAAAGAGCTACCGGTACGGAAAGCTTGCGATACAGGCGGTATTACCACAGATCAAATCCAGTTCTCATGTGCTCACATCAATAAAACCCAGACACCCCATTCACAGCCGAAGTCGCAGAATCTTATCTTGTCTTGTCTTCTCAGGGGGACCCACAGAGGGCTGCTCTCGGGCAGCATGATATGCGGGGGTTGTGCAGGGGAATTAGGAGCAAGGGATAGGATCGGGTCAAGGATTAGGATGAGGGAGATAATGATTAGTGCTCTTATTTCTAAAGAAATCAAGAGTGAGACTATTAATTTAACTATGTGAGATGAGAGGTGAATCCAATCGTGGATGCTGCGGGGAAAAAATTAATGTCTGAATATGTCCGTGCTTGCCTGATATGTGTTCCTGATAAGTTGTGGATGCGTCTCGTAAATCGTATACGATAGGTGTAAATATGTATTTTTGTCTATATCCACTAAATTGTTTGTGATTTTGTATAACATATGTTGTCTGTGTATTTGTCTTCTTGTTACAAGGGTGTCTAGTATAATGTCTCATTTGAGCAAAGTGACTGATGTAGTATGTCTGTAATCACGTCTGATCCAATGGTCTGTGGCCGAACTAATGATTTGAAAGCTAGAATTTTGATGTTTGCGTTACACTTTGTGAGATTCCTGCAAAGGAAGCCCAGGGCTATATTAGCCTTTGCTCTGATGCTACTATCAAACTGATAGTACAATCCCAAATATATCTTCACAGCTTAACATTCAACAAAGTAACCCCAACCCCTCACACGCAAGTATGGCAGTGTTAGTGCTCGTGCATGGAATTACAGTAATATTCCTAGACATCAGAGAGCAAATTCCAGGTTTCCTAACCAGAACCCTCCGAAGTGGTTCCATGTCAGTTGAACCAGTGCCACTTTAACCAGTGCTAACTCAACCAGTGGCCACTTCAACCAGTGACCATTTCAACCAGTGACCATTTCAACCAGTGACCATTTTAACCAGTAACCTAACCTAACCTAACCTAACCTACTGGTTAAAATGGTCACTGGTTGAAATGGTCACTGGTTGAAGTGGCCACTGCTTGAGTTAGCACTGGTTAAAGTGGCACTGGTTGAAGTGGCACTGGTTCAACTGACCTGTCACCCCCCGAATTTTGTGGCGCTTAACAGCAGTCCAAGGTTATCAGTACCCAAGGTTTGTCACCCTAAATCTGGTGGTAATTAACCTAACAAGTGCGCATGGGGGTAATTGGAAACGTCCCCCTGTGCTGACGTATTTGAGGTGTTTCCGTCACTAAAATATTCATTGTACCATTAATAGCATTAATACTTATCCATATGCGCCTATTATGGGTTGATTATAAAGGTATTAACCTGAAACAACAATAAAACGAGTGAAAACAGCGTTTGGATGGTCAAAATCGGAGATATAGCCCGCGAGTTGTATAATGTATGGGTGAGGCAAGCTGCTTTTCCCGCCAATTTCCCCCAAGGCCACTGAGACACAGTCGATCGATACTCTCTCTCTCTCTCTTGCACTCGCTTGCCATCAGCGATGACAACACCCTGCTTGCAACTCGCTAATGTTAGCACGAAAATATACCTCGGAATAAGGGAATAACAGGGAAAATAGGTGATAACTGAAGGAGAGGAGGAAAGTGGGGAAGGAGGGGAGGTAGAGGACTGAGATTTTGCATGGCCCAGGGGCCCAAAAAAAATAAAAAAATAAAAAAATATATATATATTTTTTTTTTTCGATGTCAAAAGTTGATTTTTTTTTTCACTCACTCTTAAGAGTCTCCCCACAGTCCGCCGGGGGAACTCTTAAGAGTCTCCCCGCAGTTCCCGGGTTAATGCTGGTGGATTAAGCAAAGGCACTATGTGTTACTATTGTGGTGTAATGGGGCACATTGTTAAGTGTTGCATTACCAAAGCCAGAGTTGTATGAATATATGGCTGGGAAGCCTGCTTTCTGTCGCAAATGCAGGTTAACACCTTATTAGCGGGCTAGGCGGTCTAGCGGACCGTAGCGCCCAGCGGGGTGTTTTTACCCTAAATAGGGTTGTTTACGTGATCATTTTCATGCCTAAATAAGACCCAGAGCGTAAAACAAGTATCTATCCCAGAAAGGGTGTAAACAGAGCTTTCCAATGACACCCGAACCATCCTTGTACGACCGCTGGTTCTCTTGCAACGATCGTGCAACACGAGTGCAAAAGCCCTGTAATTAGGTAATTTCCCTAGCTAATTCCCTGTGTAGCGAGTGAGAGAGGGGAGGGAAGGGTGGGAGGCACCTCAGTTGGTCCACCGCGGTGGTCGTGAGCGGTCATAGGGTTGCTAGGCTCCTCACACCGCTCAGCTCTGTCTCTCAGCAACATTACGTGCTGAAAATGGCGCACGACATAAGTTGTGAACCGCCACTTAGTCCAAATTTATTTCACACGACATAAGTTGCGCGCCGCCAATTAAGGGTTAAACAATCACTGGACAAGTGAATTCGAGGCGGTCAAAAAGAACGTCAATGATTTTAAGAGGTCCAAGTCGGGGGAAGTCTCAGGCCAACGTCAATCCAATCAAACATAAAGAATGTATAGGCACACAAACTCCTAAAGTTCCAACATTAACCCCTTGAGTACCAGCGACGCACGTTATGCATCGCCTATGTATGTAACCCTAAACCCCAGCGACGCAATGGTTGCGTTCACCTTAATCCACCAAGTCCATCCGCGTGCGCGTGGGCGTGTGCGGAAGTGATTTTCCAGTGTATTGCCTACCAATCATCCCATGTTAATTGTGACGTTCTGCCGCCCCCCAGGACCCCTAAATGACCTAGGTGAGTGTTTTTTTGTTTTTCCTTCATTACTAACCCATCCCATGTGCTTAAAAAAGTAGGGCTATAAAAAAAAATTGACAAATGGCTGGTCCCTCGTTATACATTTATTATACAGTATATCAGCCGGTGCTCTGTGGGTTAAAAATAAGTGCGTTCATGCAATCTCCAGACTCAATTATTTTGAATTCATCAGTGCATAAGAAGACTGTCAGTGTTTTAGTTGACACAGATCGCCAGTGAATTGTATTATGGAATCATGACGATTCCTTTGAATATATATATATATATATAGAGAGAGAGAGAGAGAGAGAGAGAGAGAGAGAGAGAGAGAGAGAGAGAGAGAGAGAGAGAGAGAGAGAGAGAGAGAGAGAGAGAGAGAGAGAGAGAGAGAGAGAGAGAGAGAGAGAGAGAGAGAGAGAGAGAGAGAGAGAGAGAGAGAGAGAGAGAGAGAGAGAGAGAGAGAGAGAGAGAGAGAGAGAGAGAGAGAGAGAGAGAGAGAGAGAGAGAGAGAGAGAGAGAGAGAGAGAGAGAGAGAGAGAGAGAGAGAGAGAGAGAGAGAGAGAGAGAGGAGGGGGGGGGGGGAGGTTGGAAGAAGGAGAGGCAGGTAAGAGGTCGCCATTACACAAGGATTTTCCATTATGTCAACATGAGCGCTCTCTCTCTCTCTCTCTTAGCATTTCCTGCCTTCCCAATTCAGAATTTCAGATAATAATCAAGATAAACTGAGGAAAGCAACCAATAAATGTTGTGGTCGTTACTATTAGGGGGAGATGGGCCGTTGTCTGGTCCCCTTTCTTCCTCATGCTTTCCCCATTAGTTTGAGATTTTAAGACGTTTACCCCATTAGTTTGTCGATTTTAAGACCTTTTGCCCCATTTCTTTGTCAATAATAAGACCTTTCGTGCCCTTTAGGTGTCGAATTTTCCCCTGGCGAGCAATAGCGAGCCTGTAATTGTGGAGGAACCGGCCTTCGGCCGTAACATTTTTCTACCGAAAAATGTACAAATTCATCTCGAAAGGGGATCTAATGGATTGTTTTTAAAAGTTTCTGTTATTTGTTATCTGTTACAAAGATCGCCACGTGTAAGTGTCACCGATTAGCGTGTCGCCCATCGGTAATTTGTTTAGGGTTTATTCCCCTAGATGGGTTGCCCGCCAAGGCATTCGAGTTCCATCCACCCTGAAGGGTGGTCTAGGAGGTCCAGGAAGGAAACAAAAAAATAAATGAACATATAAATAAATAGACATAAAAAAATAACCACTGTTCCCCTCCACAATTTTTTTTTTGGGGGGGAGATTGTAGGCACCAATCCCTTAAAACAAACGTAATGAAGCCATAGAACACTTATTTTCTGATCTAACTACAATTTCCAATTGAGGCAGAGAAAACCTTGTTGCCTTTAATGCTTCCAAAACCCAATTTCTCCATTTTACTACCCGTTCCGAACTCCCAGAAGACTTTCCCTTATACTTCAACAATACAAAAATCAATACTTCATCTTCTCTCAATATTATTGGTGTCTGTTTTTCTTCTGCTCTCACTTGGATGGACCATATTACCAGACTTACTAAGGCAGCCTCCCAGAAGCTGGGTGTGCTCAACCGCCTCAAGGGGTTATTTACCCCTGCACAGCTTCTTGCTCTGTACAGGGGCACAGTGTGTCCTTGTATTGAGTATTGTTCACATGTGTGGGGAGGATACTCTCACACCGCACTCCTAGACAAAGTAGAAAGGAAGGCTTTTTGTATCATTAACCCCTCTTTGGCGGGGCCCGACTTAAGGCGGTCTAGAGAACACCTACCTAAAGAGCGGGGCCCGCCTTAAGTCGTATGCGATGTTGAGCACTTAATTGGTTCTGAGAGAGAGTTCGAGCGGTGGGAGGAGCGTAGGTTGGCTCTGACCGTTCGGCACGGCTCCCGCGCCGCGACTGGCCCCACCTTCACACATCCACACCCACTGCCTCCCTAGACAGGGAAATATGTCTGGAAATTACCGTATTTTAGGGATTTTTCCTTCGTGTTGCACGATCGTTGCAAGACAACCCGTGATCGTAGAAGGATGGTTCAGGTGTCATTGGAAAGCTCAATTAACGCCCTTTCACGGATACATAATTGTATTACGCTCTGGCTCTTCTTTATGCATGAAAAAGAGCATGGAATGAAGCTCGTTTAGGGTAAATATGCCCGCTGGGCAGGTAGTAGAAGTTATTAACCTAGCCGCTCGTGGAGTGTTAACTCCCGCCCACTCACCAACTCTCTGCAATCTCTCTCTCTCCGCCGCAATGTTGCATCTCTCTCGCTATTTTATCGCTACTATAATAATCAGTGTTCCTCAGGACCCTACCAGTGTATACCACCTCCTCTACGTAGGGTAGTAGCACCCGTCTTGCAACACAATCCCACCCCTACTCTGTACAACTCTCCAACCCAAGAGTTAAACGTTACTCTCAATCTTTCGTCTATTCAACAGCTGAGCTCTGGAACTCTCTCCCAGAATCAGTGTTTCCCTCTTCTTATGACTTAAATTGATTCATACTCCGTGTGTCCAGGCAAATTGGCTCGAACGTCCCTTGTCACTCTTTCAACTCTGGGGAAGGCACTCGCTACAGGCAGTTCTGCCTTTTGCCTCCCTCACTCACATAGAAAACAAAATCGAATAGGGTTATACCCAGGAGAGGCTATAGGCATCTGATAAGGAATCACTGGAACTCCTGTTTCATTTGCTTGGCCTCTCTTACTTGTTTCCTTTGTGCCTCACTTACACTGAGAGTATTCCAGCTAGCTCTCTCAACAAACACATCCTTCTTCTATCTACTTCACTACACTAAACATGCACACCACACTTCCTTCCTATTTTTTTTTTTTTTTTTATAATGATGAACTTTAGCCCAGCCTCGTAGTCCCCAGGGTTGGGGACCATAAATGCCCCCGCGCCTGCCCGACCTTTCCCTGACGACCCCTCTAAATGCTCTGGACCATGGCCTGTCACTCTTACTATCAACTTTTGCAACATTCGCGGCCTTTCCTCTAATTTTCCCAACATTCGGTGCCTTTCCTCTAATTTTCCCTCTGTTGAACACCATCTCTCCTCCTACAAACCTGATCTTCTTTTCCTCACTGAAACTCAGGTGTCTGAAGCAACTGCCAGCAGCCCCTTCTCAGTATCCTCCTACTTTATCTATCCTAGTTTCAAAGCCAAAGGCGGATGTTGTGCATACGTGCACAACTAACACACTTGCTCTCGTGTTCCCGATTTCGACTCCTCTGAATTCTCAATTTTATGGCTCAAACTATCCTGTCTCATACTAAATATTTCTGTGCTGTCTACTTTCCCCCAACTCTACCGACTTTCCCAAATTCTTTGACTATCTAAACTCTAAAGTGGAACACATTCTATCCATTTCTCCTTTGTCAGAAATCTCCATCTTAGGAGATTTCGACGTTCACCACTGCCAATGGCTCTCCTCTCACACTACTGACCAATCTGGTGAACAAGCCTACGTATTTTCTATCTTAAATGACCTTGAGCAGTTGGTTCAGCAAACCACCCGTATCCCGGATCGCTTCGGAGATTGGCCCAATTTTTTTTACTTATTTCTAACTTCTAACCCTTCTTCTCATACTGTCGATATTTTCTCTCCTTTGGGCTTCTCCGACCATAAAATTATCTCTTTGGCGCTGCCAACTGGGAGGCTCTCCGGCAGTACTTCTTTGATTTCCCATGGATTGAAAAAAAAAATAATATATATATATAACCGGTATATACATATAATCAAATATATACGGCCATATAAGTTATAAGTGAGGTGTATGGAATATTTGTCGTTCAGTAGTTGGTACCATCACTGCCTAAAGCGCAGTTTCCATACCTCTGTTTTGACCTCCGTTTGGACGACCTACGTCAGGTCCGTTTGGCCGTGTGTGCTCTCCCAGGAGTTAAAACTTCACGAGCGTGAAATCCAATGTTGCCACACTACCTCTTAGCTCGTCTTTGTGTTACTGCTTGACACAATTTATCGTGATATGCACTATGTAAACAGTCAAAATATGGGAGAGTATTAAAAATGTCTGAAATCCAAGTTAAATTAACGAGCACTAGCATTAAAAGAGGCAATGTACTTCAAGCCTATATTTGTTGATTTTGGATTAAATATTACACAATATCCATAATTGGTCGTTGTGACAATATGCACAGCTATCAAATTACACTCTCTATATAACTCTGGCTTCACAAAATGGAAAGTATGAGACTACTCAAAAATGTTGGCTACCTTTTCGCTTTGCTCCTGGGCTATAACACATTGGCAGTACTTCAGAACTCGCCCAACATTGTGTCTGTGGCGGAGAGGGCAAGTGTTTCTCTTGTTTACATTATAAATACGCACTATACGTACATCCTGTGTGTGCATGCATAGGTTATAAGGTGTGTACTATTCATTGGTAACTAGTACATGCCAATATAACATATCATGGGTACCATAAATACACGTAATTGTCTTCCGACGTCCGTCCAAAGTTAAATCAGATTCGACTCTGAACGGAAGGTCGGAGGTGGCCGTGACGGAACGTTTCTAGGCTCGGTTCCCACTCGCCGGAGCCCACACGTAGACGGACCTATGTCATCAATGACGTAGGTCCGTCCAACACGGAGGCCAAAACGGAGATATGGGAACCGCGCTTTACACTGCCAAGGACATATACAGTAGGCCAAGTGGAGAAGTGCTCCTATGACCCCAACTTTAATGCCGGAAGAAGCAGTAATGTTTATTGTTAATTACCGGAAGAAGCAATAATGTTTATTGTTAATTACCGGACAAAGCGGTAATGTTTATTGTTAATTACCGGAAGAAGCGGTAATGTTTATTGTTAATTACCAGGAGAAGCGGTAATGTTTATTGTTAACACCTTAAGAGCGGGTGGTGGAGTATATTTCACTGTGCCGCTCAGCGGGTTTTTTTTTAACCAGAAATGGGGTTGTTTCCGTGCTCTTTTTCATGCATAAACAAGACCCAGAGCATAATACAAGTATGTATCCCTGAAAGGGCATAAATTGAGTTTTCCAATGACACCTGAACCATCCTTCTACGATCACTGGTTGTCTTGCAACGATCGTGCAACCGAAGGGCAAAATCGGTAAAATACGGTAATTTCTTTATATAACTACGTATGTAGCGAGGGAGTGAGGGTGTATGTAAGTGGAGTACATCTCAGTTGGTCCACGGCAGCCGTGGCGAGCGGTCATGAGGTAACCCATGCTCCTCCCATCACTCGTATCTCTCTCAGAGCCAATATTGCGCCATAATTGCGCTCGGACTTAAGTCGGGCCCCGCCACATAGTCCAAATTTTTCGATACGGACTTAAGTCGGGCCCCGATAGACAAGGGTTAATTACCGGAGGAAGCAGTAATGTTTATTGTTAATTACCGGAAGAAGCGGTAATGTTTATTGTTAATTACCGGAAGAAGCAGAAGCAGTAATGTTTATTGTTAATTACCGGAAGAAGCAGTAATGTTTATTGTTAATTACCTGAAGAAGCGGTAAGGCTTATTGTTAATTACCGGAAGAAGCGGTAATGTTTATTGTTAATTACCGGAAGAAGCTGTAATGTTTATTGTTAATTACCGGAAGAAGCAGTAATGTTTATTGTTAATTACCGGAAGAAGCAGTAATGTTTATTGTTAATTACTTGAAGAAGCGGTAAGGTTTATTGTTAATTACCGGAAGAAGCGGTAATGTTTATTGTTAATTACCGGAAGAAGCAGGAATGTTTATTGTTAATTACCTGAAGAAGCAGTAAGGTTTATTGTTAATTACCGGAAGAAGCGGTAATGTTTATTGTTAATTACCGGAAGAAGCAGTAATGTTTATTGTTAATTACCTGAAGAAGCGGTAAGGTTTATTGTTAATTACCGGAAGAAGCGGTAATGTTTATTGTTAATTACCGGAAGAAGCGTTTGTATGAACCCATCTTTAAAGCACGCAGTAATGTTTATTCACTTTTTTCTGGGCTAATTTTGAATATAGATATGCTTGCTCAGGAAACTCATTTAATTTTGCAATTAACGTAAGGGTAATTATCGTAGATGCCGTATTGAATGGCTTGCACACACTCCAGTAATGACCGTTGACGAGGGAATATATGTTGTGTTTATTGTTGTTGTTGTTGTTGTTGTTGTTGTGCGAGACACGGTGTAGGCTGCCGGGTGAAGGGCTTCTCACCTTTAACCTCTGAAGTGCGCATGGGGGTAATTGGAAACGTCCCCCTGTGCTGACGTATTTGAGGTGTTTCCGTCACTAAAATATTCATTGTGCCATTAATAGCATTAATATTTATCCATATGCGCCTATTATGGGTTGATTATAAAGGTATTAACCTGAAACAACAATAAAACGAGTGAAAACAGCGTTTGGATGGTCAAAATCGGAGATATAGCCCGCGAGTTGTATAATGTATGGGTGAGGCAATCTGCTTTCCCGCCAATTTCCCCCAAGGCCACTGAGACACAGTCGATCGATACTCTCTCTCTCTCTCTTGCACTCGCTTGCTATCAGTGATGACCACACCCTCCAATCGGATTTCTAATGTTAGCACGAAAATATACCTCAGAATAAGGGAATAACAGGGAAAATAGGTGATAACTGAAGGAGAGGAGGAAAGTGGGGAAGGAGGGGAGGTAGAGGACTGAGATTTTGCATGGCCCAGGGGCCAAAAAAAAATAAAAAATAAAAAAAAAAAAATATAAAAAAATATTTTTTTTTCGATGTCAAAAGTTGATTTTTATTTTCTCTGACTCTTAAGAGTCTTCCCGCAGTGCGCCGGGGGAACTCTTAAGAGTCTCCCCGCAGCTCCCGGGTTAAGGGGGAGGTTTATACTAGGGTTCCCTAGACCTCCACCAACCTTAAAATTACACCCGCTACACCCCCTTTTAAGATAAATTTGTACATTTTTCGGTAGAAAAAGGTCTTAACATTGACAGAAATGGGTCGAAAGTTCCTAAAATCGCCAAACTAATGGACCAAACGCCTTAAAATCTGAAAAATAATGGGGCTAAACATGAGGAAGAAGGGGGACCAGAAAAACGACCCATCTCCCCTTAATTGACAGGCAACATAATTGTCATAACAGTATAATTATTATGAAGGTTCCCAAACAACAATGATGGAAGAAGAGAGCTCTGGGTTATATCCACTGTTGGTCAGATTAACCCTATCAGGTACGAGGTGCTTCGTTTTTAACCCCCCCCCATGTTTCACTACATTAGTTGGAGCTTTTAAATGTTTTACCTCATTAATTTGCGATTATATAACGCCTCACCCCATGCAGGTGTTGATTTTTATATGGCAAGCGATAGCGATCCTGTAACTTAGAAAACACTGCGATAGTATTCTCCCGGAAACAAAAAAGGTCAAGAATGTTTGGTCGATCTTGGCGGCGGTCAGGGATACGGGTTGGGTGCTTAACTAACTGATCTAGGTCATTTAACATAGCAAGGATGTAGGCTTGTTAAATTATCTAGGTTGGTTAAGTGAATTAAGAGGAAAGCCATTGGCGGTGCTCAACGTTGAACAATTTCCCAAGATGGAGATTTTAGAGAAGGGAAAGATGGCTAGAATGTGTTCCACTTTAGTAGTAAGACAGTAAAAAAACTTAGGATATAGTCAGTAGAACTTGGGGGGAGATAAACTGCATAGATATACTGTACAGTATATAGTGAGAGTGACAAGATAGCTTAACACAGACAGTTGATAATTCCTTAGCCAAAGTTGGGAATAGAAGAACAAGCAAGATTAGTTTTGTTTCAAATGTATGAAGGCGACAAAAGGCAGGCTGCCTGTAACGAGTGTCTTCCCCAGAGCCAACGAGTGACAGAGAGCCAAATTCAAGGTACAGACACACAAAGTTTAAAGCAGTCTAAGTCACAGGATAAATGAAAGACTGATTGAGGGAGAGAGTTCCAGAGTTACTTGTTGAGTAGAAGAAAGACTTATTTTTTTTGTAAATTTTTGGGTTGGAGAGTTGGACAGAAAAGGAGTGGGATTGTGTTGAAAGGTGGATGCCTCCCATTTGCCGTAAAGAAGAGGTACTGAGAGAGCTCTGAAGAACTCTGATTGTTATAATATTGATAAAAGAGTGAAAGAGATGTAACATTGCAGCATGGAGAAAGAGATTGTTGAGAATTAGTAAGAGGTGGTGAATTGATAAGACGGAATGCTTTGGACTCTACCCTCCCCACACATGAGAACAATACTTGACACATGGGCACGCAATGTCCCCCTGTACAGAGCAAGAAATGTACAGGGGTGAAGAACCCACGGAAAAGGTTGAGCAAACCCAACCTCTGGGAAGCCGTTTTAGCAAGAGTGGTGTCATGGTCTCTCCAGGAAGGTTAGAAGAAAATGAGACACCATTAATATTGAGAGAACATGAGGGGTGGATATGTGTATTGTTGAATAGTAAGGGATAGTTGTGTGGAAGATTTTGACGGGTAGACAGATGGAGAAATTGGGTTTGGAAGCATTGAACGTAACAAGATTTTCTCTACCCCAATCATAAATTATTTAAAGATCAGCGGATAGGCACGCCATGGCCTCATCACGAGAGTTTTGGAGTGACTTTGAGGAGTGAGATTGTGGAAAACTAGTTGAATAGTGTAAGGTAGAACCATCAGCATAATAGTGGATAGGACTAGAGATACAGTATACAGAAGATCATTAATTGAAATTATAAATAGGACTGGTGATAAGACAGAACCCTAAGGAACACCGGAGTTGATAGGGTGAGGAAGTGAACTTTGGCCATCCACAACCCCAGCTGGAGAACAGCCAGAAAGGAAATTTGAGATATAATGGCACTGATAGAAGTCAAGATGGTAGTTTGGATAAAAGTATTTATTTTGTGCTAGACTCCATCAAAAACTTTTGATAGAATAAGTCTCACCAAAGTCCCGAATGGAGGATGACCAAGAGTTAGTAAGGTAGGAAAGTAGATCACCAGTACAGCGGCCTTTAACCCTTAAAGAGCGGCGCTCGACTTAAGTCGTGCACCAATTTGCAGCAAGTTAGGAGCATTATTACTTTTAAAGGGTTAAAATCGAGTGCAAATGGCCGGGACAGCAGCGGGCCAGACAGCCGACTCCCAGGGCTTACCGCCGCCCATTAACTCATGTTCCCTGTGTTCTCGAGAGGCCGGCAGTGTAGCCAGTAGTGAGCATAGCTGGGAAAAATATACTGATATATGCTAAACTTCCATGTTCGTGGCACCACTGCAAGAGAACCACGAGTGCTACGTAGCTCGTTCTGATCTCATTTTGAAGCTTTTAGTGCCTAGTTTTTTGCTGAATATTTTTTTTTTTTCATGCAGGAGGGCCTGAATATGCCCAAATGAGCCCAAAACACCCCGCTAGACAAGGGTTAAGGAAGCCATGCAGGTGATCTGAAAGATGGTTATGGGAAGTCAGATGCTTAAGAAATTTTGAATTAGGAACAGATTTGAAAACTTTAGAGATACATGATATGAGGGCAATTGGACGATAGTTGGAGGGTTGATAGCGGTCACCCTTCTTTGGGACGGTTGAATGAGAGCAAACTTCCATCAAGAAGGAAAGGTATTAGATGAAAGACAGAGGCAGAAGAGTTTACCTACACAATGAGTCAGCACAGAAGCACAGTTTTTGAGCACAACAGGAGGGACACTATCTGGCCCACACACCTTCTTAATATTAAGCCCAGATAGGGTAGAAGGTACATCTTCGGAAGAGATTAAACAGAGCAAGAAGCTGTGCACACAGTGTGCGGGGATAAAGAACCTACAGAGACGGTTGAGCATACCGGTTACTAATTTCTGGGAAACTGTTTAGCAAGAGTGGTGATATAGTTTTTTCAAAGAAAGATAAAAGAAAAAGAGACACAAAGAATATTGAGAGAAGATGAAGAGTTGATTTGTAAGTTTTTGAACAGTAAGGGATAGTCACATGGAAAATTATGATGGCTAGATAGATGGAGAAATTGAGTTTTGAAAGCATTAAAAGTAACAAGATTTTCTCTGCCCCAAATGGAGATTGTTAATTGATCAGGAGATAGGCGTGTTATGGCACATCATCACATTAGTCATACGTGATTGCATGGTGGGACGTTATAGAAAACTAGTTGAATTGTTTGACCTTATTAGTTTGGCAATTATAAAACATTTCACCCCATTCAGGTTTTCATTTCTCATAGGACGAGTGATAGCGACGCTGCTAAACAACGAAAACCGGTCATCAGCAGGAACATTTTTATGTTGAAAAATTATTGAATTTAGCTAGACAGATGATCTGGGGGGAGGGGTGCTTTTAGACGTGAAGGAGACATGGGGAGTTACTTAAGTTTACAGATGATCTGGGGGGATGGGTGCTTTTAGACGTGAAGGAGACATGGGGAGTTACTTAAGTTTACAGATGATCTGGGGGGAGGGGTGCTTTTAGACGTGAAGGAGACATGGGGAGTTACTTAAGTTTACAGATGATCTAGGGGGAGGGGTGCTTTTAGACGTGAAGGAGACATGGGGAGTTACTTAAGTTTACAGATGATCTGGGGGGAGGGGTGCTTTTAGACGTGAAGGAGACATGGGGAGTTACTTAAGTTTACAGATGATCTGGGGGGAGGGGTGCTTTTAGACGTGAAGGAGACATGGGGAGTTACTTAAGTTTACAGATGATCTGGGGGGAGGGGTGCTTTTAGACGTGAAGGAGACATGGGGAGTTACTTAAGTTTACAGATGATCTGGGGGGAGGGGTGCTTTTAGACGTGAAGGAGACATGGGGAGTTACTTAAGTTTACAGATGATCTGGGGGGAGGGGTGCTTTTAGACGTGAAGGAGACATGGGGAGTTACTTAAGTTTACAGATGATCTGGGGGGAGGGGTGCTTTTAGACGTGAAGGAGACATGGGGAGTTACTTAAGTTTACAGATGATCTGGGGGGAGGGGTGCTTTTAGACGTGAAGGAGACATGGGGAGTTACTTAAGTTTACAGATGATCTGGGGGGAGGGGTGCTTTTAGACGTGAAGGAGACATGGGGAGTTACTTAAGTTTACAGATGATCTGGGGGGAGGGGTGCTTTTAGACGTGAAGGAGACATGGGGAGTTACTTAAGTTTACAGATGATCTGGGGGGAGGGGTGCTTTTAGACGTGAAGGAGACATGGGGAGTTACTTAAGTTTACAGATGATCTGGGGGGAGGGGTGCTTTTAGACGTGAAGGAGACATGGGGAGTTACTTAAGTTTACAGATGATCTGGGGGGAGGGGTGCTTTTAGACGTGAAGGAGACATGGGGAGTTACTTAAGTTTACAGATGATCTGGGGGGAGGGGTGCTTTAGACGTGAAGGAGACATGGGGAGTTACTTAAGTTTACAGATGATCTGGGGGGAGGGATGCTTTTAGACGTGAAGGAGACATGGGGAGTTACTTAAGTTTACAGATGATCTGGGGGGAGGGGTGCTTTTAGACGTGAAGGAGACATGGGGAGTTACTTAAGTTTACAGATGATCTGGGGGGAGGGGTGCTTTTAGACGTGAAGGAGACATGGGGAGTTACTTAAGTTTACAGATGATCTGGGGGGAGGGGTGCTTTAGACGTGAAGGAGACATGGGGAGTTACTTAAGTTTACAGATGATCTGGGGGGAGGGGTGCTTTAGACGTGAAGGAGACATGGGGAGTTACTTAAGTTTACAGATGATCTGGGGGGAGGGGTGCTTTAGACGTGAAGGAGACATGGGGAGTTACTTAAGTTTACAGGGCAACCTAAAAATGCATTGTTTAGTAACAAATACACATAAAAACACCATAATAAAGTTCCCCCTATCCCACCAGCTTCTATCCCACCAGCTTCTATCCCACCAGCTTCTATCCCACCAGCTTCTATCCCACCAGCTTCTATCCCACCAACTTCTATCCCACCAGCTTCTATCCCACCAGCTTCTATCCCACCAGCTTCTATCCCACCAGCTTCTATCCCACCAGCTTCTATCCCACCAGCTTCTATCCCACCAGCTTCTATCCCACCAGCTTCTATCCCATCAGCTTCTATCTCACCAGCTTCTATCCCACCAGCTTCTATCCCACCAGCTTCTATCCCACCAGCTTCTATTTTCCTCAGCAATCTTTCGTGGGGGACTTTATCGAATGTTTTACTGAAATTGTGTTGCCCTGTACCCGAAAATCTTGCAGCCACAGAACAAGCCAAGTTGACGTCTGGGAATACGTAAAATAGTCATTGGGGTAGGTCTAATAAACTCTCCATGCGTGTAGGTATTGTCTCCATGAGACTATCACCTGGTCCTTCGAATAGAACTAAGGTTGTATTCCTATTATATGTCCGAGCTATTACAGCGGTTAAAGCGGGAATCTGGCATCTGCTGACTCAGGTTTGAAACCGTGCCAGGCCCAAACATTTTTGGGAGGCCTAAATTCCCTTAATGGGGGACCGGAAAGCGTCGTCTGCTACCGTTTCCCGCGTTTTCCAATACACCCAATAGTAATCAGTTTCCATCCAGTGAGTCGAAATATATAAATCGAAGAAATCAAAATATCACTCCTTTCTACATTAATTAATGTTACAGACATATCACTCACAAATTATATTCAGTACATTGTCCAATATACAAAATACATATGATGAATAAAACAAAATATATTAGGCCTACAGATACATATGGCAAGGATCAGAAAAGTAGGACCTACTTTTCTGATCCTCGCCATATGTCTCTGTATTAGTATAAGCCCAAAGAGGGCAGAAAGTACCTTCTTAGAAGAGATTAGGATATTTGGCATAAGTAAGAGAGAGGGGAGTGGAGAGGGAGGAAAACCACTGGAATCATCCAAGGTAGAGTTTTTAGCGAAAGTTTGAGCGAAGAGTTCAGTTTTGTCAGCGGAAGAAATGAAGGTGGTGACGTCAGAGTGAAAAGGGAAGGGAAAAAACGAGGGAAAGGTTTTTGGCTAGATGGCAGAAAGCTTGGGAAAGTTCAGAGCATTTGTTATTGATGAAAGAGTTTTTGGCGAGTACACTCCGAGGATTCCCGGCCACAGAATCAAAAATTATTTCATGGGAGATCAGAGAAGTACTGCTGAAGAGTCCCCCAGTTGGCAACACCTAAGTGCCACAAGCCCACTGGATGGAAGGATCGGATGGTCGAACTGGAGAGATAGGACAGCTTACTTAGATATGGTTATGATCGGAGGAGGCCAACGAAAGAAAATATTTACAGATTAGCAGAAGGATTAGAGGTACGAAATAAGTCAAGAATTTTGGGCCTATCTCAAAGGCAGTCAGGGATACGAATAGGGTGCTGAACTAACTGCTCCACGTCATTTGGGATAGAAAAGATGTAGGATTTTTTACCAGGTCGTCAGTTAAATGAGAAGAGAGCTATTGGCGGTGGTGAATGTTGAAATTACCCAAGATGGAGATTTCAGAGAAGGGAGAGATGGATAGAATGTGATCCATCGTAGAGGTAAGATATTCAAAGAATTTTGGATAGTCAGTAGAATTAGGGAGAGATAAACAGATCAGATATGCTTAGTTTGAGAGTGACAAAATACTTTAAGCCAGAGAGTTGAAAATTAATTAGAGTCAAAGCTGGCAATACGAGATCAAGTAGTATTGTTGCGCACATATACACAACATCCACCCTTGGTTTGAAATTGAAGATAGAGAAAGGATGAGGCTACATATAAGGGTTTGCCGTCAGTTGCCTCAGACAACTGGGTTTCGGTGAGGAAGAAAATATAAAGTTTGTTCTATTCAATTCAATTTGTTTATTTTCAAAAGATACAATTCACACACAAAACATATACAAAACACACAAGATCAAGTTTGTTGTAGGAGAGGTGGTGTTCAACAGAGTAGAAGTTAGAGGAAAGGCCACGAATGTTGCAGAAGTTGTTACCTTACCTTTTGATACCTTTTGATGTGTTCGCCGCTCTTCTAGCGGCACCAAGAAGCGCGACGCCCCTCGTTATGGGTGGTGATTTGGTGCAGTAGACTGTTTGAAGCGACAGCTCGCTCCCTTGCGAGGATGGGCTCGTCTGGCACTTTTTGCAGTTCGACGTTAGTGAGAGTGCCAGGCCGTAAGTCCAAGATATTTTTAATGCCCCTTTCCCAGTTATGCGATTTCATACGATTTTTGTCGCCGAGGACGTAGTCTTGTCAATTCGCAACGAAGTTGTGCGACGTCAACGATTTTGACCGTTAAAAACCGTTGACAAGTTTACACTCGGCAACGATGTCGCCGATGGGTAAAACGAATCAGTGACATTATGCGACGTCATCGGCAAATTGAGCGATGGTTCGCCGATGACCTCGGCGAGAACTGTCACATATGAATAAAATAATGCGAAGGATGAACGAATCCTCGGCGTATGTTCTGCGACGTCGGCGAATTAAGCGATGGTTCGGCGAAGACCTCGGCGAGAGGAAGAAAGGGGACCAGAAAAACGACCCATCTCCCCTTTATTCGGAGATTGGCAATGTCCGGTTTCGCCGGAGAAATTTTTCTATCGAAAAATGTACAAATTTAGCTTGCTCTCAAAACAAAAAATAAATATGTTGGCTCGCTACCGCTCACCAGGAAAATATTGAAACCTGGATGGGGGTAAACGTCTTAAAACAGTAGGCTGAACGGGGCCGAACGGATACAAGGCAAAGAGAGAGGGAGAGAAATAGAAAGAAAAAAAAAACGAGGAGAGGGAGAGAAAGAGAAAACAAAAAACAGCGAGGTGGGCTCAATGTTTGCGTTACGGCTTAAAAATTGAGCCCACCTCGCCTTTTTTTGTTTTCTCTTTCTCTCCCTCTCTCCTCGTTTTTTGTTTGTTTTGTATTTCTCTCCCACTCTCTTTGCCTTGTATCCGTTCGGCCCCGTTCAGCCTACTGTTTTAAGACGTTTACCCCCATCCAGGTTTCAATATTTTCCTGGTGAGCGGTAGCGGGCCAACATATATATAATTTTTGTTGTTGAGAGCAAGCTAAATTTTTACATTTTTCTATAGAAAAATGTCTCCGGCAAAGCCGGATTTCTCCATATAATGCTGGTTCGCTATCGCTTGCCAGGAAGATATCGATACTTGGATGGGGATAAACGTCTTAAAACAGTTGGCTGAATGGGGCTGAATGGATACAAACCAGAGAAAGAGAGAAAAGGAGAGAAAGATAAAAAAAAACAGGTGAACTCCCCAAGAGAGGTGCATAGAAAAAAGGGTTGACAGGTTCACTATAGGCCTAATAATTTTTCTTTACCCACCTCGCCGAAGGTGCTCTTTGGCATCGTCGATGTTCTCGGAACATCTGAGAGCATCGGCGAGCAGAGCATCTGAGAGCATCGGTGAGCATCCGTGCAGCATTGCAAAGTTTGTTTTGTGCGAAACCCTCCGCGATGTCTCGCCGATGTCGCCAATGGTCTCAGAGGGCCTCACAGATCCCTCTGCAATGCTCGACGATGCTTGCGAGGGCTACGAACCCTCATGAGTCCTCGTCCAAAATTTTGAACAAACCGAACATTTGCGATGACCCGTGAGGGCCCTTGCGAGGCCTTGCGAGTCATACGATTATTATGCGAGGGTATACGATTGCTGTGCGACATGTCACGAATGTGCCAATTTATGGGTGTCGGCGATGAAAATCGTATGAAGTCGCATAAGTGGGAAAGGGGCATATAAGGAGTTGTTGGGGATGTGTCCGTGTTTTTTTTTTTTTTTTTCCCCAACAACTCTCTCTTGGGCATAGGCTGAGAGCCTGTACATTCAACCGGTCTACATTGAACAGAGAAGCCCGTGAGGTCTCGTTCCAGTCTAGGGGGTGAGACATGTGACACACTTTTTTTAGCTGCAACCAGCCCCTGCCATCTTGCCTCCTCAGGATGCATGGGGCTTATTTTCTATTTCACGGCTCGAAGCAGCTCCATCTCTGAAGCTGCCTCGCTCCAGCAGTGCTTCACTGTCTCAACTCCTAGGCTCGGACCCTCACTCTCAGAATGCCACCTATTGAGCAATGAACATATTAGGCATTACACCCCTGTAGCATATTTTGAATATGGGAATATTCATAGTGCTATTTAATCGGGGATTAATGAGGGTATTTTTTTGGAGTTTCGGTGTGCTTTGTGGTAATGCAATGATACTAGGTACTGTACAGCACAAATTCCATCCCAATAATATCTTCCCAATGACATATCGGGATTTGAACCCGGATCCATTGGATTACAAGTCCAGTGGCAAGACCACTCCACCACACTTCCCCTTTGGGGGCAAGCAGCTTTGAGGGGTTGGTGGACCTGTTGTTGCTTGATTTCCTTTTTACGACTTTGTACCCCCCCCCCCACCTGGAGGGGGGCCTTGTGACATCATCATGTTTATCATTTCTATATTTCTTAATGCCTATAGCCTCTCAAAGGTATTGTCTTGTTCGATTGGTCCCTATAATCTCCCCACTGTGTATGAAAAAGCTACCCTACTAACCAAGGTACACGCACCCTGAGTGTTACATAGTAGTGTATGGTTAAATAGTAGTCCTGAGATCCTAATAAAGCTACCCTACTAACCAAGGTACATGCACCCTGAGTGTTACATAGTAGTGTATGGTTAAATAGTAGTCCTGAGATCCTAATAAAGCTACCCTACTAACCAAGGTACACGCACCCTGAGTGTTACATAGTAGTGTATGGTTAAATAGTAGTCCTGAGATCCTAATAAAGCTACCCTACTAACCAAGGTACACGCACCCTGAGTGTTACATAGTAATGTATGGTTAAATAGTAGTCCTGAGATCCTAATAAAGCTACCCTACTAACCAAGGTACACGCACCCTGAGTGTTACATAGTAGTGTATGATTAAATAGTAGTCCTGAGATCCTAATAAAGCTACCCTACTAACCAAGGTACACGCACCCTGAGTGTTACATAGTAGTGTATGGTTAAATAGTAGTCCTGAGATCCTAATAAAGCTACCCTACTAACCAAGGTACACGCACCCTGAGTGTTACATAGTAGTGTATGGTTAAATAGTAGTCCTGAGATCCTAATAAAGCTACCCTACTAACCAAGGTACACGCACCCTGAGTGTTACATAGTAGTGTATGGTTAAATAGTAGTCCTGAGATCCTAATAAAGCTACCTACTAACCAAGGTACACGCACCCTGAGTGTTACATAGTAGTGTATGGTTAAATAGTAGTCCTGAGATCCTAATAAAGCTACCCTACTAACCAAGGTACACACACCCTGAGTGTTACATAGTAGTGTATGGTTAAATAGTAGTCCTGAGATCCTAATAAAGCTACCCTACTAACCAAGCTACATGCACCCTGAGTGTTACATAGTAGTGTATGGTTAAATAGTAGTCCTGAGATCCTAATAAAGCTACCCTACTAACCAAGGTACACGCACCCTGAGTGTTACATAGTAGTGTATGGTTAAATAGTAGTCCTGAGATCCTAATAAAGCTACCCTACTAACCAAGGTACACGCACCCTGAGTGTTACATAGTAGTGTATGGTTAAATAGTAGTCCTGAGATCCTAATAAAGCTACCCTACTAACCAAGGTACACGCATCCTGAGTGTTACATAGTAGTGTATGGTTAAATAGTAGTCCTGAGATCCTAATAAAGCTACCCTACTAACCAAGGTACATGCACCCTGAGTGTTACATAGTAGTGTATGGTTAAATAGTAGTCCTTAGATCCTAATAAAGCTACCCTACTAACCAAGGTACACGCACCCTGAGTGTTACATAGTAGTGTATGGTTAAATAGTAGTCCTGAGATCCTAATAAAGCTACCCTACTAACCAAGGTACACGCACCCTGAGTGTTACATAGTGTATGGTTAAATAGTAGTCCTGAGATCCTAATAAAACTACCCTACTAACCAAGGTACACGCACCCTGAGTGTTACATAGTAGTGTATGGTTAAATAGTAGTCCTGAGATCCTAATAAAGCTACCCTACTAACCAAGGTACACACACCCTGAGTGTTACATAGTAGTGTATGGTTAAATAGTAGTCCTGAGATCCTAATAAAGCTACCCTACTAACCAAGGTACACGCACCCTGAGTGTTACATATTAGTGTATGGTTAAATAGTAGTCCTGAGATCCTAATAAAGCTACCCTACTAACCAAGGTACACGCACCCTGAGTGTTACATAGTAGTGTATGGTTAAATAGTAGTTCTGAGATCCTAATAAAGCTACCCTACTAACCAAGGTACACGCACCCTGAGTGTTACATAGTAGTGTATGGTTAAATAGTAGTCCTGAGATCCTAATAAAGCTACCCTACTAACCAAGGTACATGCACCCTGAGTGTTACATAGTAGTGTATGGTTAAATAGTAGTCCTGAGATCCTAATAAAGCTACCCTACTAACCAAGGTACACGCACCCTGAGTGTTACATAGTAGTGTATGGTTAAATAGTAGTCATGAGATCCTACGCACCCTGAGTGTTACATAGTAGTGTATGGTTAAATAGTAGTCCTGAGATCCTAATAAAGATACCCTACTAACCAAGGTACACGCACCCTGAGTGGTACATAGTAGTGTATGGTTAAATAGTAGTCCTGAGATCCTAATAAAGCTACCCTACTAACCAAGGTACACGCACCCTGAGTGTTACATAGTAGTGTATGGTTAAATAGTAGTCCTGAGATCCTAATAAAGATACCCTACTAACCAAGGTACACGCACCCTGAGTGTTACATAGTAGTGTATGGTTAAATAGTAGTCCTGAGATCCTAATAAAGATACCCTACTAACCAAGGTACACGCACCCTGAGTGTTACATAGTAGTGTATGGTTAAATAGTAGTCCTGAGATTCTAATAAAGCTACCCTACTAACCAAGGTACACGCACCCTGAGTGTTACATAGTAGTGTATGGTTAAATAGTAGTCCTTAGATCCTAATAAAGCTACCCTACTAACCAAGGTACACGCAGCCCTGAGTGTTACATAGTAGTGTATGGTTAAATAGTAGTCCTGAGATCCTAATAAAGATACCCTACTAACCAAGGTACACGCACCCTGAGTGTTACATAGTAGTGTATGGTTAAATAGTAGTCCTGAGATCCTAATAAAGCTACCCTACTAACCAAGGTACACGCACCCTGAGTGTTACATAGTAGTGTATGGTTAAATAGTAGTCCTGAGACCCTAATAAAGCTACCCTACTAACCAAGGTACACGCACCCTGAGTGTTACATAGTAGTGTATGGTTAAATAGTAGTCCTTAGATCCTAATAAAGCTACCCTACTAACCAAGGTACACGCACCCTGAGTGTTACATAGTAGTGTATGGTTAAATAGTAGTCCTGAGATCCTAAAAGCTACCCTACTAACCAAGGTACACGCACCCTGAGTGTTACATAGTAGTGTATGGTTAAATAGTAGTCCTGAGATCCTAATAAAGCTACCCTACTAACCAAGGTACACGCACCCTGAGTGTTACATAGTAGTGTATGGTTAAATAGTAGTCCTGAGATCCTAATAAAGCTACCCTACTAACCAAGGTACACGCACCTGAGTGTACATAGTAGTGTATGGTTAAATAGTAGTCCTGAGATCCTAATAAAGCTACCCTACTAACCAAGGTACACGCACCCTGAGTGTTACATAGTAGTGTATGGTTAAATAGTAGTCCTGAGATCCTAATAAAGATACCCTACTAAACAAGGTACATGCACCCTGAGTGTTACATAGTAGTGTATGGTTAAATAGTAGTCCTGAGATCATAATAAAGCTACCCTACTAACCAAGGTACACGCACCCTGAGTGATACATAGTAGTGTATGGTTAAATAGTAGTCCTGAGATCCTAATAAAGCTACCCTACTAACCAAGGTACACGCACCCTGAGTGTTACATAGTAGTGTATGGTTAAATAGTAGTCCTGAGATCCTAATAAAGATACCCTACTAAACAAGGTACATGCACCCTGAGTGTTACATAGTAGTGTATGGTTAAATAGTAGTCCTGAGATCCTAATAAAGCTACCCTACTAACCAAGGTACACGCACCCTGAGTGTTACATAGTAGTGTATGGTTAAATAGTAGTCCTGAGATCCTAATAAAGCCCTACTAACCAAGGTACACGCACCCTGAGTGTTACATAGTAGTGTATGGTTAAATAGTAGTCCTGAGATCCTAATAAAGCTACCCTACTAACCAAGGTACACACACCCTGAGTGTTACATAGTAGTGTATGGTTAAATAGTAGTCCTGAGATCCTAATAAAGCTACCCTACTAACCAAGGTACACGCACCCTGAGTGTTACATAGTGTATGGTTAAATAGTAGTCCTGAGATCCTAATAAAGCTACCCTACTAACCAAGGTACACACACCCTGAGTGTTACATAGTAGTGTATGGTTAAATAGTAGTCCTGAGATCCTAATAAAGATACCCTACTAACCAAGGTACAAGCACCCTGAGTGTTACATAGTAGTGTATGGTTAAATAGTAGTCCTGAGATCCTAATAAAGATACCCTACTAACCAAGGTACACGCACCCTGAGTGTTACATAGTAGTGTATGGTTAAATAGTAGTCCTGAGATCCTAATAAACCTACCCTACTAACCAAGGTACACGCACCCTGAGTGTTACATAGTAATGTATGGTTAAATAGTAGTCCTGAGATCCTAATAAAGCTACCCTACTAACCAAGGTACACGCACCCTGAGTGTTACATAGCAATGTATGGTTAAATAGTAGTCCTGAGATCATAATAAAGCTACCCTACTAACCAAGGTACACGCACCCTGAGTGTTACATAGTAGTGTATGGTTAAATAGTAGTCCTGAGATCCTAATAAAGCTACCCTACTAACCAAGGTACACGCACCCTGAGTGTTACATAGTAGTGTATGGTTAAATAGTAGTCCTGAGATCCTAATAAAGCTACCCTACTAACCAAGGTACATGCACCCTGAGTGTTACATAGTAGTGTATGGTTAAATAGTAGTCCTGAGATCCTAATAAAGCTACCCTACTAACCAAGGTACACGCACCCTGAGTGTTACATAGTAATGTATGGTTAAATAGTAGTCCTGAGATCCTAATAAAACTACCCTACTAACCAAGGTACACGCACCCTGAGTGTTACATAGTAGTGTATGGTTAAATAGTAGTCCTGAGATCCTAATAAAACTACACTATGATCATAATTTTTTCGGGGAACACAAACAACCAGAGCATTTTTTTTTTCTAGAACCCTATTCTGGGACCCCCTGAATACCCCAGCGAAGTCTCATCTCCATAATCCCAAGGGTCTAGGCAGTCACAAACAAACTTATTTAACCACAATAATACACGCACACGCACACACACACATATACTGTGTGTGTATGTATATTACCCTGAAGATGTCTTGAGATAATAGACGAAAGCTTGGTGTTCCATTGTTTAAATTTTCCTAGCGAGTTTTACTACATATATATATATATACTGTATATATATATATTATTAAATCAGTTTGTGTGTCTGTGAGTTCTTAATAGGTGGCCGCAACTTTGGACCTGGGGAGCTGAAACTTTGCATGTGGGTGTCAATTGACCTGGGTCAGGTCATAGAGGGGGCGAGGCCACGATTGGAGGTCGTTTCGAGGCCGAAATTGAAAAAAAAAAAATGAAAAAAATTGCCGTTTGGGGCAGAAGGAGGCTTCTGATCGAAAAGGTGTATGGAACGAAAGTTGTTCGCAGCCCCCCCATAATGGGGGTACGGATGAGGTCAGATCCAAAATCGGAGGTCATTTAGCGGCCGAAATCGAGGTCGCCGTTTAATGAGGCACAGGGAGGTCGAGTCCAGTGATTATGGTAGTAGTAGTATTGTGATGATTGTGGTAGTAGTGATTGATGATGGTGATTATGGTAGTAGTAGTGGTGGTAGTACCCGGGCAATGCCGGGTACCCCCGCTAGTATATATATATATATATATATATATATATATATATATATATATATATATATATATATATATAGTATGTGCGTGTGCGATTTACTACCTACCTACCTACTGTATGTTCACCTATGTGGAGTTTGCCACTCTTGCTAGTGGCACCGAGGAGTGCACCGCCCTTCGTTGTTGTTTGAAAATTGGTGCAGCAGACTTTTCGAAGGGGCGAAGCGCTCCCCTGCGAAGATGGGCTCGTCTGACACTTTTTGTAGTTCGACATCGAGGGCTCTCTTGTAGATAAATCAAGCAAGTGACGTAGGTATTTAGAAAGTGAGACAAGTTATTTGAAAGAGTTATGAGTACATAATATTCATGAATACATGCAAAAGAATATTATTCGGAAAACGATAGTAGTAGAATAATTATCTTAATCATCTGTATGTTGCTCCTTTTGCTACGAAATAATCGTTGAAAGTTATAAAAAAAAAAAAAAATAAATAAAATCGTTTTTTAAGAGACAATGAACGGAGGAAGGTAAAACACAGATAAAACAAAAAGGTCCATGTGCCTAAAGGCATCCTCCATTCATAAAATGTTTGTAACAACTGGATTTAAACATTTGTAGATTGTAAGTTTTTGGAAAGCAATTCGAGGGAAGTGAATTCCAAAGAGTAGTAGCTCTGGGGATAAATGAATTCTGATAAGCAGAAGTTCTGCATTGTGGAGGAGAAAGTGTAAAGTTTGGTGAAAGTGTGTGAAATATTGTAAATGATGAGACTAGAGTAAATATTGAAGCAGGCTGTGTAATGGTTGTAGAAAGACAATAAGTCACATAATGTAAGTTTTTTCTCAGAGGTATATGAAGCAGTAGATAATGACAAGGCATACGATATTATATATTTAGATTTCAGTAAAGCTTTCGTTAGAGTCCCTCATGAGAGATTGATGAGAAAGGTTGAGGCACATGGAATAGGTGGGGCGTTGTTGGGATGGATTAGGTCATGGCTAATTGGTAGGAAACAGAGAGTCAGCATAAATGGTACCAAGTCAGAGTGGGGAGCAGTCAAAAGTGGTGTCCCCCAGGGATCGGTATTAGGTCCCCTGTTGTTTCTTATATACATAAATGACCTAGATTTAGGTATAACTAGTAGGATAAGTAAGTTCGCAGACGATACTAAAATGGGGAGATCAATTGATTCAGATAGCGATATAGAGTGCCTCCAAAGGGATCTAGATACCTTACATGAATGGTCAGTAAATTGGCAGATGAAGTTTAACATTGACAAATGCAAGGTATTAAAGATAGGGAAGATGAAAACAAATGGTAAATATAAACTAGCTAATTTAGAATTAGAAAATTCAGACTGCGAGAAAGATCTAGGTGTGTTTGTTAGCAATGATTTGAAGCCTAGAAAACAGTGTATAGGCGTTCGTAATAAGGCAAACAGGATTCTCGGGTTCATCTCTAGGAGTGTGAGTAACAGAACTGCTGATGTTATCTTAAAACTTTACTTGTCATTAGTGAGACCCCATATGGATTATGCTGTCCAATTTTGGTGTGTCCTTATTACAGAATGGACATAGATTCATTGGAGAGAGTACAGCGTAGAATGACAAAAATGATCCATAATATTAGAAATCTTCCGTATGAGGAAAGGTTGAAGAAATTAGGTTTACATTCGTTAGAGAGACGCAGAGTTAGAGGGGATATGATAGAGGTGTTCAAGTGGGTTAGTGGGATTAACAAAGGGGACATGACAAATGTACTAAAGCTCAGTGATAGCGAAAGAACTCGTACCAATGGTTTCAAATTAGATAAATTTCGCTTCAGAAAAGATATAGGCAAATATTGGTTTGGTAACAGAGTTGTAGATGGGTGGAATGGACTACCAAGTGCTATAGTGGGATCTAAAACTGTAGGGAGCTTTAAGATAAAATTGGATAAGCATATGGACGAGAAGGGTTGGGTGTGAAGGGGGATCAGCCGGGTTGGGCCAATCAGCGCTCTGCAGACCCCCATAATCCTGCGTTAATCTCTAACCGTTTTGGTAAGATGATCCTCAGGGTATTAGAGTGTTGAGCCTATAATTGGGCTTTGTAATTGATTTGGGGTTGTGTGGGACAGGGATCTGCCTTGCTTAGGCCAATCGGCTTTCTGCAGACTCCCATTTTCTTATGTTCTTATGTTCTTATGTAACAATAAGGTGAATGGACAAATGTTTGACACCGGTACCGTACCGGTATCTATGATCCATATATGAAAATATGAGATATATGTACAACATTGGTCAAAAATGTTGTAGCTTAACCCCTTCTGCACCGGCGACGTCCTTTTCATTTTATATTTGCTATATTTAAACAATTTTATTTTTGCTATATTTAAAAAAATTTGTGCAGTTTAATTAAGGAGGATCTGTGGTAGTAAGAAGGGTTAGGTGAGATAGTTCGAAGCCTGTTAATTGCTGGAGGCCCTTTTTAAACTGAATAAAATCGTCTTATAGTAGCCAGAATAAAGTTAAAAGGACGTCGTCGGGACAGAAGGGGTTAAGGAGAAAAAGAGGTGGGATTAATAAAAGCTTACATCTGGAGCAGAAACGTAAACATGGAAGGAGTGAGCATATTTCACGGGGTTTGTTAGTGACACCTTTAATGTATGGGTGTGAAACACTGGTCTAGAAATGTCTGGAAATAAATTGCTATGAAATGCAAGTGAGGTCCAAAGAATTAACTGAGTGAGCAACAGTGATATACTTTATAACTTTATACTATGATACACGTCCATAGGCACAAACTTTACAGTTAACACATGATTGAAAAGACGCAGGAAAACCAGTTATGTGAAGGAGAAGTTAATGTGAATAAAGAGAAGAGAGAAGTAAGGGCAGGAGTGAGGGAGGTATGATCTTAATATAGTACACTGTTTGGGCTACCTTGCCACAGGTAAACACAGATGGTGGTGCACCGTTGTTTGTCTATCTCACCATACATATTGGTTATCAACACCCTACATAACTACTGCCTCACCCTATATAACTACTGCCTCACCCTATATAACTACTGCCTCACCCTACATAACTACTGCCTCACCCTACATAACTACTGCCTCACCCTATATAACTACTGCCTCACCCTACATAACTACTGCCTCACCCTATATAACTACTGCCTCACCCTACATAACTACTGCCTCACCCTATATAACTACTGCCTCACCCTACATAACTACTGCCTCACCCTATATAACTACTGCCTCACCCTACATAACTACTGCCTCACCCTATATAACTACTGCCTCACCCTACATAACTACTGCCTCACCCTATATAACTACTGCCTCACCCTACATAACTACTGCCTCACCCTATATAACTACTGCCTCACCCTACATAACTACTGCCTCACCCTATATAACTACTGCCTCACCCTATATAACTACTGCCTCACCCTACATAACTACTGCCTCACCCTATATAACTACTGCCTCACCCTACATAACTACTGCCTTACCCTACATACCTACTGCCTCACCCTACATAACTACTGCCTCACCCTACATAACTACTGCCTCACCCTATATAACTACTGCCTCACCCTACATAACTACTGTCTCACCCTATATAACTACTGCCTCACCCTACATAACTACTGCCTCACCCTATATAACTACTGCCTCACCCTACATAACTACTGCCTCACCCTACATAACTACTGCCTCACCCTATATAACTACTGCCTCACCCTACATAACTACTGCCTCACCCTACATAACTACTGCCTCACCCTACATAACTACTGCCTCACCCTATATAACTACTGCCTCACCCTACATAACTACTGCCTCACCCTATATAACTACTGCCTCACCCTATATAACTACTGCCTCACCCTACATAACTACTGCCTCACCCTACATAACTACTGCCTCACCCTATATAACTACTGCCTCACCCTATATAACTACTGCCTCACCCTACATAACTACTGCCTCACCCTATATAACTACTGCCTCACCCTACATAACTACTGCCTCACCCTATATAACTACTGCCTCACCCTACATAACTACTGCCTCACCCTATATAACTACTGCCTCACCCTATATAACTACTGCCTCACCCTACATAACTACTGCCTCACCCTATATAACTACTGCCTCACCCTACATAACTACTGCCTCACCCTATATAACTACTGCCTCACCCTATATAACTACTGCCTCACCCTATATAACTACTGCCTCACCCTACATAACTACTGCCTCACCCTATATAACTACTGCCTCACCCTACATAACTACTGCCTCACACTACATAACTACTGCCTCACCCTACATGACTACTGCCTCTCCCTATATAACTACTGCCTCACCCTATATAACTACTGCCTTACCCTACATAACTACTGCCTCACCCTATATAACTACTGCCTCACCCTACATAACTACTGCCTCACCCTATATAACTACTGCCTCACCCTACATAACTACTGCCTCACCCTATATAAATTCTACTGCCTCACCCTACATAACTACTGCCTCACACTACATAACTACTGCCTCACCCTATATAACTACTGCCTCACCCTACATAACTACTTCCTCACCCTACATAACTACTGCCTCACCCTACATAACTACTGTCTAACTCTATATAACTACTGCCTCACCCTATATAACTACTGCCTCACCCTACATAACTACTGCCTCACCCTACATAACTACTGCCTCACCCTATATAACTACTGCCTCACCCTACATAACTACTGCCTCACCCTACATAACTACTGCCTCACCCTACATAACTACTGCCTCACCCTATGTAACTACTGCCTCACCCTACATAACTACTGCCTTACCCTATACAACTACTGGCTCACCCTACATAACTACTGCCTCACCCTACATAACTACTGCCTCACCCTATATAACTACTGCCTCACCCTACATAACTACTGCCTCACCCTACATAACTACTGCCTCACCCTACATAACTACTTCCTCACCCTATATAACTACTGCCTCACCCTACATAACTACTGCCTCACCCTATATAACTACTGCCTCACCCTACATAACTACTGCCTCACCCTACATAACTACTGCCTCACCCTACATAACTACTGCCTCACCCTACATAACTACTGCCTCACCCTATATAACTACTGCCTCACCCTATATAACTACTTCCTCACCCTACATAACTACTGTCTCACCCTATATAACTACTGCCTCACCCTATATAACTACTGCCTCACCCTACATAACTACTGCCTCACCCTATATAACTACTGCCTCACCCTACATAACTACTGCCTCACCCTATATAACTACTGCCTCACCCTACATAACTACTGCCTCACCCTACATAACTACTGTCTCACCCTACATAACTACTGCCTTACCCTACATAACTGCTTCCTCACCCTACATAACTGCTGCCTCACCCTATATAACTACTGCCTCACCCTATATAACTACTGCCTCGCCATACATAACTACTGCCTCACCCTACATAACTACTGCCTCACCCTATATAACTACTGCCTCAACCTACATAACTGCTGCCTCACCCTACATAACTACTGTCTCACCCTATATAACTACTGCCTCACCCTACATAACTACTGCCTCACCCTACATACCTTACCTTTTGATACCTTTTGATTTGTTCGCCGCTCTTCTAGCGGCACCAAGGAGCGCGACGCCCCTCGTTATGGGTGGTGATTTGGTGCAGTAGACTGTTTGAAGCGACAGCTCGCTCCCTTGCGAGGATGGGCTCGTCTGGCACTTTTTGCAGTTCGACATCTAGGGCTCTCTTGAAGTTGTCTAACGAGATGTCCCTCATGTCTCTTACTCGCCGTGGGAGTTTGTTGAAGAGACGTGGGCCTCTGTGTGATAACCAGCCCTCTCGCAGAGAGCCCATAGCATCCATGTTATTCATCCGGGGGATTTCGCATTCCCAGCCTCTCCTATCACTGAATTTCATGACTATCGGAGTATGTAGGTTTGGTACTAAACCCTCTGCGATTTTCCACGTGTATATTATTAGGTAACGTTCTCTTCTACGTTCCAGTGAGTACAGATTCAGTGCTCTTAAACGCTCCCAATAGTGTAGATGTTTTATCGAACTTATATGCGAAGTGAAATTTCTTTGTACACTCTCTACGTCATTTATTTCACCTGCTTTGTATGGGGATGTTAATACGCTACAGTATTCAAGCCGCGGTAGCACTAGAGATTTGAAGAGCGTTATCATAGGCAATTCACCGCGTGTTTTAAAAGTACGCAGAATCCAACCCGTTAGACGTTTCGCAGCCGCCACTTTGACCTGGTTATGTACTTTGAAACCCATATTTTCAGACATTAATACCCCAAGGTCTTTCACACTGTCTTTCCGTTCTATTATGTGGTTAGATTCTGTTAAGTAATTTGTAATTTCTTTAACACCATTATTATCTCCATACCGTATTAATTGGAATTTTTCCTCATTGAATTGCATGTTGTTTTCCCTGGTCCACTGGAACACTACATTCATGTCTTCCTGCAGTCGGCCCGTGTCCTCTTGTGTGTTTACTATCTTGCTTAATTTTGTGTCATCAGCAAAAGACGACACCGTACTGTGTCTGGTGTTGGTATCTATGTCGCAAATTAGTATGAGGAACAGAAGGGGCGCTAGCACTGTTCCTTGGGGCACTGAGCTTTTGACATCCGAAGGCTCAGAAGTGACTTGGTTTACTGCTACCGATTGTTTTCGGGTTACGAGGAAATTGTATATGCACCGTCCGATTTTCCCAGTTATACCTTTTGCTTTCAGTTTGTGGGCTATTATACCATGGTCACATTTATCAAATGCCTTAGCAAAATCGGTGTAAATGACGTCCACGTTTTTCTTTTCTTCTAGCGCTTTAAGAATTTTGTCATAGTGTTCCAAAAGTTGTGAGAGACATGATCTTCCCGCTCTGAACCCATGTTGACCGGTGTTGTGTAGTTCATTTGTCTCCATGAATGTTGAAATTTTGCTTCGCAGGACTCACTCGAAAACTTTAATGATGTGAGAGGTTAGAGCTACCGGGCGGTAGTTTTTTGGTAGTGATTTACTCCCTCCTTTATGCAGTGGGGCAATTATTGCGTTTTTCAAGCTATCTGGTATGTCACCAGTGTCTAGACTCCTTCTCCACATTATAGCCAGGGGTTTTGTGAGGTTTTCCTTACATTTTTTCATTAGGATCGAATTCCATGAGTCCGGGCCTGGTGCCGAGTGGGATGGCATATTGGAAATGGCCTCTTCTATGTCTTTTGGACCGAAATCAATATCCAGCATCTGAGGGGTTTCCGTGGGGGAGGTTTCCATGAAAAATATATTTTGGTCTCTGATGACTTTTGTTTCATCAGGCTCACTGAATGCCATTTCATACTGCCTGCTTAAGAGTTCGCTTATTTCCTTTTTGTCCCCTGTGAAAGAGCCGTCCCCTTTGCTCAGTGGGCCGATGTTTGATGTTGTTTTAGCCTTTTGTTTGGCGTATGAAAAGAAGTATTTGGAATTTTCCTTTATACCTGCAATAGCTTTCCTCTCCTCTTCCATATGTTGTAGTTCATATGATATTCTTAGCCTTTGTTCAATTTCCACAATTTCTCTATCTATTTCGACCTTTTGCCTATCCTGTAGATTTTGATGTGTGCGTCTTTGTGTGAGTAATTTTCTTCTTCTGTACAGCCTCCTCCTTTCCCGATCTTGTTTGCTTCTTCGTTTTGTTTGTCTTGCAGGTATATGGTGGCTACAGATTTGGGTCATGGTTTCTGTTATTAAGACTAGACATTCTGCTGGTGTCAGGTTATCCATTAAATCTTCCCAGTCTATTTCCTCCATTTCTTGATTTACCTCTTCCCACCTAATGTTTTTGTTATTGAAGTTAAATTTACTGAAGGGGCCGGTTTTTGTTCTCGATTCTGAGGTTGTCTGTACCCTTTCTAAGGTTGTTTTGATCTCAATTAATTTATGATCTGAGTATGTTGTGTCCGATATGTTAATGCTGTGTACTAGAGAGTCGTTGTTAGTGAAGACCAGGTCTAAGATATTATTTTCCCGTGTGGGTTCAGCAATATGTTGGGTAAGACTAAAAAAATCACAAAGTTCAAAAAGCTCTCTCGTATTAGTATTTGCTTCTCCGGTGTTATTTGCCACTAACTGGTTTTCTAGTTGTCTCCATTTAATGTTTGGTATGTTAAAGTCTCCTAGCCATATAATATTTGGTGTTGGGTTCCCCAGGGTTTCCACTTCTGATTTTATTTTGTTGAGCTGGGTTTTGAATTCTTCTCGGGATGAGTCTGGAGGCCTGTATGTAACAATAACTGCTAAATTTAGGGATTCTATTTTAACTCCAAGTATTTCCACCACTTCATTACTGTTATTTAGGAATTCAGTACATATCAGTGAGTCATGTATGTACAAGGCTACACCTCCATGTGATCTATGCGTTCTGTCCGCCCTATGTAGGTTGTAACCAGGAATCCATACCTCACTATCTTCCTGATCTTTAATGCGAGTTTCTGTGAGAGCCGCAAATATAGCGTTTCCTTCTTCTAGCAGGCCCCTAATAAATGGTACTTTGTTCGTGGTTCTATTTTTTAGGCCTTGGATATTTGCAAACAAGATTGGGGAGGGATTGTTTGGAGTACTATGTGTACCTAATAGTCTTCGGGATGTATTGGCCACTCTTGGGAGGCCGGGAGGTGCTCGAGGTGTTCTATGTGCTCTTCCATCTCCCTCAGTCTCTTCATCTTCATCTTCATCTGCCCTTTCCCTCCTTGCCTTTTTCCTCTGTCTCGTCCTCGCATAGCTAGAGAGTTTTTTGGGCTACCATTCGTGTTAGGTCTAGCATATCTCCAAGTCCCTTTAATATGAAAAGCTGGGCATTTCATATTGTAGCAGGTCTTGTTCTCAAGTGATGTCTTGCAAAGGGATGGGTGGTGGTATTTGCAGGTTTCACCAAATCTACATTTTCCATGACTGGTTATGTTGTTGCAAATTTTGGGATGAGCAAATCTACATGAATTCCCATTATATTCGCCCTTTTGACCAAAGTAGCACCTTCTTTCCAGATAATATCTGCACACTGGTGTAGACAACCCCAGTAGGTGTGGCTGGGGCTGCAAGGGGTTATGTGGTGAGCTAAGTGTGGTTGTGGGTGATAGTGGGCTTGGTGTATGGGTGGGTGAGGCCTGCAGGGGGGTGGAGTTACGGGTCGGTTGTAGGTGGGCAGGTGGCAGTGGTGAGGGGGGAGACGATGTGGAAGGGGAGCCTGATATGGGGGCTTGTTGCATCCTACGTTCATCCTGCAAATGTATTTGATCAACAGCAGTAGGGTGGTCAATGGCTATAGATGGGATTAATGTGGGTGTTTTCTGGGTCTGGGGAGATGTGCGGCAGGGTTTGTGGATATGTAGGGTGCGAAAGGTTGTTGTTCGGCCGGCGATGTGTGTTGATGTGCAGGAGGCAATGTGGGCATTATCATGGGAAGGTGTGCGTGTGTGGGTTGTGATATTTGTATGGGCCCTGAGGCCCCAATAGTTCCCCATTTTCTGTGAAAGGTAGCTATGTCTTGGCTATATTTCAGTCTATCTTGTACTTCTGTATTTTCTACAGTCTGTATGACTTGCCATGTGATATCGAAACAACTATCGCAGAAATGGAGGTTCTTCCCTCTTGTATTGTACGCCCCATTTATTGGTGTCAATCCTATGCAAATCCAGTGGTATGGTTGCTTGCATATCCGACATGCGGTGCTTTTATGCATGTGTATATTCATCTTACAACTCGTACAGTTGTCTCTGGTAAACATTTTTGTTTGTTTTTTTGTTTTTGTTTTTGTTTTTCCACCCGCCCTTACATGGGGGAGAGAGAGAGAGAGAGAGAGAGAGGGGGGGGAGGCTTGGAGGACAAGGAGGTGTTTGTTACGCGGTTTGTGGGGAGTGTGTGGGTGGGGGGGGAGTGCCACTCGTTTACACTCGTTATGTTTAAACTTTAAGTAACTTTAAGTAACACTTTCAATAATTATCTTATGAAACAGAATTCTCACTGCCCTAACCACTTTTCCCGTTTTTGGTCGACTGTTTAGCGGAATATACGGCACTCTAGGAAAATAACGAACTTTCCAGGCTACCTATATATAGTATCTATTTTAATTTTCATATTTTACCTATCAACTTGATTCAACACTGCTCAGGTTCGAATTTTCACCACATTTGGTTGCGTGGGAGATCTTTCTCTCCAATAACGTCACTACTAACCTGCGATATGGTCGAGAAATAATCTGCACTGATTTAATTTATTTATTTATATATTGTTTTTCTCTGTTTGCTATTATTTACGATATTTGTTTTGTCGGTACCCTTTCCTGTCGAGGTTAAGTTTCGCTTTTGGTAAAATCGTATAGGGAGAGGGGAGGGGACGTGTCCAGGAGAGCGAGGGGATATATGTGTTTATGGTCTTTGCGGTCACCGAGGGTATTTTGTTTACAGCATACGTCCTGTTCCCAAGCTAAAAGTTAAAAGTTCCCCTGACTTTAATTCTCTGTGTTATACTTTCCTAGTTTATTTACGTGATATACGATGTTCACTATCACTTTTAACTTAGGCTTCCTATTTTCCCATAGCCCTGTTTGATTTCATAGGACTATATAGCTAACACTTTGCTTTGGGACGTAACGGTTTTTTCTTTCCCTTCTTCTTTCCACCCGCCTTATGGGCCTGCCCTAGGCCTGTCCTAGACCAGCGCCGTGGCACTGCTGTAGGAGTTAACGGATTTTTTCTCCAAAACGTGTATATCTCTCCAGATATTTTATCAATCGGTTCGATTTTGCACTTCACAGTACCGCGACACTACGTTTGTTTTTGTGTGTGATTTTTTAAAAGTTTAATCACCAGTATCCCGCGGGATAGTAGAAAAATCCCGGACCGCGACGGACGTGACCCTCCTCTCTGACTCTACTGACTCTACATAACTGCTGCCTCCCCCTACATAACTACTGCCTCACCCTACATAACTACTGACTCACCCTACATAACTACTGCCTCACTCTACATAACTACTGCCTCACCCTACATAACTACTGTCTCACCCTACATAACTACTCTCTCACACTACATAACTACTGCCTCACCCTACATAACTACTGCCTCACCCTACATAACTACTGCCTCACCCTATATAACTACTGCCTCACCCTACATAACTACTGCCTCACACTACATAACTACTGCTTCACCCTACATAACTACTGCCTCACCCTACATAACTACAAACTACTGCCTCACCCTATATAACTACTGCCTCACCCTACATAACTACTGCCTCACCCTACATAACTACTGCCTCACCCTACATAACTACTGCCTCAACCTACATAACTACTGCCTCACCATACATAACTGCTTCCTCACCCTACATAACTACTGCCTCACCCTACATAACTTCTGCCTCACCCTAAATAACTGCTGCCTCACCCTACATAGCTACTGCCTCACCCTACATAACTGCTGCCTCACCCTACATAACTACTGTCTCACCCTATATAACTACTGCCTCACCCTACATAACTACTCCCTCACCCTACATAACTACTGCCTCACCCTACATAACTACTGTCTCACCCTATATAACTACTGCCTCACCCTACATAACTACTGCCTCACCCTACATAACTACTGCCTCACCCTATATAACTACTCCCTCACCCTACATAACTACTGCCTCACCCTACATAACTACTGCCTCACCCTACATAACTGCTGCCTCACCCTACATAGCTACTGCCTCACCATACATAACTGCTTCCTCACCCTACATAACTACTGCCTCACCCTACATAACTTCTGCCTCACCCTAAATAACTGCTGCCTCACCCTACATAGCTACTGCCTCACCCTACATAACTGCTGCCTCACCCTACATAACTACTGTCTCACCCTATATAACTACTGCCTCACCCTACATAACTACTCCCTCACCCTACATAACTACTGCCTCACCCTATATAACTACTCCCTCACCCTACATAACTACTGCCTCACCCTACATAACTACTGCCTCACCCTACATAACTGCTGCCTCACCCTACATAGCTACTGCCTCACCCTACATTATTTTTTCATATGTGGATAAGGGAGACAAAATGCAAAACTGCCTGTGACGAGTGCCTCCCCCAGAGTTGAAAGAGTGACAGGGCCAAAATCAAGGAACAGTCGAGCCAAAATGCCTGGACACACAGAGTTTGAAGTAATTTAAGTCATAGGATGAGGGAAAGATGTATTCAGGGAGAGAGTTCCAGAGCTCAGCTATTGAATAGAAGAAAGATTGGGAGTATCGTTTCACTCCAAAGTTGGAGAGTTGCACAGAGTAGGGGTGGGATTGAGTTGCAAGACTGGTACTACGTTCTCTACATAGAGGAGGTCTGTATACAGTGAGAGAACTCTGAGGAACACTGATTATTGTAGTAGCGATAGAATAGCGAGAGAGATGCACCATTTCGGCGAAGAGAGAGAGATTGCAGAGAGTTGGTGAGTGGATGGGGGTTAATGATACGAAAGGCTTTCCTTTCTACTTTGTCTAGAAGTGCAGTGTGAGAGGATCCTCCCCACACATGTGAACAATACTCAATACAAGGACACACTGTGCCCCTGTACAGAGCAAGAAGCTATGCAGGGGTAATGAACCCCTTGAGGCGGTTGAGCACTCCCAGCTTCTGGGAGGCCGCCTTAGCAAGACTGGTAATATGGTCCTTGCAAGAGAGAGCAGAAGAGAAAGAGACACCGAGAATACTGGTGCTGCCTCACCATATAAACTGCTGCCTCACCCAAGATTCCACCTTTCAAAAGGCTATGGCCAAATATACCCGAAAGGTGGATCTACGGGAGGTGGAAATATGATTTGCACGCCCAGACGACTCCCCAGCACCTTTGATATCCCGAAAGTCCCTCCAGATTGAACCTCCCAGTAACCCCAGGAGCCCCCTGACCAATTAGGGGCCGAAATCAAGGAGAAGCAGGAAGAGGATGTGAATGCACAAGGACCAAGAAAATAGCCCAAGCATTGCCCTTTCTCCTGGATCAGAGAACAGGATCCTTAATCCCACACTGGCCTTAGATTAGCTTATACCCAACCAGCAGCTTGATCCAGACCGAGGCCTTATATACTCCCCAAAACGCCACTAGCACACACAAATCTGCAAGCCCAACATGGGAAAAGGACTACCTCCTGAGCCTCCCTCTCGCACCATCAGGAAATAAGGAGTTAATTAAAACTTTAAACTGTGTCTATTGGTATGGAAACGGATATCCCCTATGTGTGAGATTGTCGATTTTGATAGGGATTACAGAATTGAATTAAAATACCATCAACGTCTTAGAAATGGAAGTCCGCATCTACCCTGACAATTTTACCGCCCTAGACAATCTGCTTTTTCGGTGGCAGTGGTCAGAAGTTCTGTGTTGGCCCGCATAAGCACATGATCCCTGGCACATTCCTAAAGCTCCGCTTATACGCATATTTGCTTCATTTTATTTATTTTTATTTATGTTTTCTATATTCCAACTACTCCCTCTCGGGCATAGGCTGATAGCCTTTACACTCTACCGCTGAACACGGTGAGGCCCGTGAGGTCTTGTTCCAGCCTAGGGAGTGAGACATGCGAAGCACCTATTCACGGCTCGAACCCAACTCCATCTACCTACCTGGAGTCTACCTGGAGTTGTTTCGGCCACCTCAGCGACCTCGGCGAGAGTTGCTCCCCCCGAGTATGCTTGCTGCCGGTGCTTGATGCAGCAGGCTATTCGAAAGGGCAGTTCTCACCCCCGCGAAGCATGGCTGATCAGGCACCGACTTTAGATGGTTGTCCAAGGCTTTCTTGAATACTTCCGTTGGCACGTCCATCAGGTTTTTCACGTTCTCTGGCATTTTGTTGAAGAGGCTTGGTCCCCTGTTTGTCAACCGGGAGTCCCTCAGTGTGCCCAGAGCTCCCCTACATTTTTGGGGTGGGATGTTACATTTCCTACCCCCTCTGTCGCTCCAGTTCCACGATATTGTGGTGTGAAGGTTTGGCACTAGACCCTCTATAACTTTCCATGTGTAAATTATCAAGTATCTCTCTCTTCTTCGCTCCAGTGAATATAAGTTAAGAGCTTTCAGCCTATCCCAGTAATGAAGATGTTTTACCGAGCTGATGTGGAACGTGAAGCTTCTTTGAACACTCTCTATTTCGTATATTTCCCCGGCTTTGTGTGGAGATGTTAGCACACTGCAATACTCCAGTCGTGGAATCACCAACGATTTGAAAAGTGTTATCATTGGCCGTTCTTCTCATGTCTTGAAAGTGCGCAGTATCCAACCTACAAGTTTCCTCGCCGCTACTGACTTGGCCTGATTACGTTCTTTGAAAGACATGTTTTCTGACATTATTATCACAAGATCTTTAACCTCTGATTTTCGTGGGATTGGCAAGAGTGACTCTGTTAAGTAGGTTGCGGTTTCTTTAATTTCTCCGTTTCCTCCATACCTTATCAGCTGAAATTTCTCTTCGTTAAATTGGATGTTGTTATCTTTGGTCCACCGAAATACAGCGTTCATGTCTGCTTGCAAGATTTCTTTGTCTTCTATTGTGGTTATTCCTAGACTTAGTTTTGTGTCGTCTGCAAATGATGAGACGCTGCTGTGTTGTACATTTACATCGATATCACTTATTAGTATTAGGAAGAGTAAGGGTGCCAACACTGTACCCTGGGGAACAGAGCTTTTAACCTCTGAACCTTCCGATACCGCTTGCTTTACTGCTACTGATCGTCTTCTGTTAATGAGAAAATTATAGATCCACCTCCCCACCTTTCCGGTGATACCTTTTTCTTTCAGCTTATGTGCTATAACCATGATCACACTTATCAAATGCTTTGGCAAAGTCTGTGTATATGACATCTACATTTCTTTTCTCTTCCAGGTCATCTAGAACTTTGTCATAGTGTTCTAGTAGCTGCAAGAGACATGATCTCCTGCTCTGAACCCGTGTTGTCCTGAGTTGTGGAGCCCGTTTTCTTCCATGTATTCCGAGACTTTTCCTCGTAGTACTCTTTCAAAGATTTTGATGATGCGAGATGTTAGTGCTACTGGGCGGTAGTTTTTTGGCAGAGCTTTACTTCCTCCTTTGTGTAGTGGTGCAATTGTTGTGTTTTTCAGACTTTCTGGGATTTCTCCTGTATCTAGGCTCTTTCTCCACATTATGGCTAGAGGTCTTGCTAGCGATGTTTTGCAGTTCTTGAGCAGGACTGAGCTCCATGAATCTGGTCCTGGTGCTGAGTGGAGCGGCATGCTGTTTATTGCCCTTTCTATATCTATTGGCCCAAATTCTATATCCGATATATGGAGGGGGGCTCTGTTCACGCCCATAAAGAAACTGTTTGGATTGTCAATAGCTTTAGATGGATCGGGTTGACTGAACACGGTTTCATACTGTTTTCGTAGAAGTTCACTCATTTCTTTGTCATCTGTTGTGTATGATCCGTCGAGTTTGATGAGTGGGCCTATGCTTGACGCTGTTTGTGATTTTTTCTTTGCATATGAGAAGAAGTACTTTGAATTTTCACTTATTTCTTGAACCACCTTGTTTTCTTCTTCTAGCTGCTTCGCCTCTGCGCTTCACAGTTTCACTCCCCAGGTTCGGACCCTCACTCTCAGAACGCCACCTATTGAGCAATTAACTCACTAGGCATTGCCCCCCTGTAGCATATTTTGAATATGGGAATATTCATACAGTGCTATTTAATCAGGGAACAATGAGGGTATTTTGTTTTGGCATTTCGGTGTGCTGTGGTAATGCACTGAAACTAGGTACAGCACAAATTCCATCCCAATAATATCTTCCCATTGACATATTGGGATTCGAACCCGGGTCCATTGGATTACCAGTCCAGTGGCAAGACCACTCTGCCACACCTCCCCTATATAGCACCTCATACGAGTCATTACAATGTTTCTCCCAGGTACATATGCTACTTATGGAATAATATAATGTAGGGGAGGATATGTTCAAGGTATAGGAATGGGATTGCAGCCTGATATAAAGCAGAGATATGTGAAAGAGAAGGGTAAAATTATGCGGTGAGAGAAGAATTTGTGGTGGAAGGAGATGAAAGACAGGTGTGTGTTGTCCTCCTTACCCACATTCCTGCACGTCATGCTACTGAAGGGTGCTTGGGCAGTAGTGTGGGGCCCCATAACGAGGGGCGTCGCGCTCCTTGGTGCCGCTAGAAGAGCGGCGAACACATCCAAAGGTAAGGAAAGGGAGTACACATTGTGCACGAGAAGCACGTCGTAAATGTGTACCTGCACCCCAGGCAGGCACGTGGCGGTGGGGTTGCAGGAGTAGTGCGTCGTCATCCAAACCGCAACTGATTTCCCCCTCGCGGTCCCCAGCCGTCCCCTATCCGCGTTCGTCCTCATTCCCTCACCTCGCCCCTCTCATGGCCATCGCTGGACAGAGCTGTACATCTCTCCTCCATGGCTGTCGGGTAACTGATGAGTCTCGGAGCTTTGTGGCTTATTGAAACTTGAGTTGCCTAGTGTCACTACGCACCACCCAAGTATAGGGGCCGTGTGCACACTGGCACTGTATTTATTAGACTGTTAAATTTTTGTATCATATTGGACTTTCGGATGGTTACTCGTAGTTTAGAGGCCAACCAAGAAAAAAAACTGCAAAGACAAAGCCCTAACTGTGCCTCCAACCACACAGGGCGAATCAGAGGAATGCGAAGAGTTTTAAGAATTGAAGGATCTCCTGAACCCCATTTACGACTAAATCAAGAGTGGCAGGAGGTGCTGCCTCGTAACTTCCGAGAATGGCGACAAGACTCCCATCGGGTAAAGCAAGCGTAGGAGGTGGAAGAACGAGCTGCCTCCAGACGAAGCCCATCCAGCACAACGCCCCAGAGGACAGCCCTTTCCTTAGCCCAGGGGTCAGCAAGCTGCGGCTCTTTCAGGATACTTGTGTGGCTCGAGAAGCTTAAAAAATAATAATTGTTGCTTCAAAACAAAGGCATCATAATTATAATACATTCAAGGCAACATTAGATTTTTTGAATACAAGTAAATTGAACATTATCAATATAATTAGTTTTGGTCTCTTATTTCTGAAGTACTGTAGATTTCGGTTTGAGACCTAAGTTTTGGTATTGCAGCTCCAACAGTACAGCATTTTTATGAAACTTAAAAAAAAAAAAAAAAAATGCTCTTGAGGCTTTATTAAGGGTTGCTGACCACTGCCCTAGCCCAACATCCCTTGTTGCCCAAGCCGGATACCCCACCCATTTCACCAGTATCCACGGCAACAGCCGTGGGGCTAGAGGAAAGAATGAAGATGTGGCCTCACACAATTTTTTAGTCATACAAGAATGAGGGAAAAAAAGCCAGAGCAAGACAAAATATGGAGGAACTGGGTAGAAAAACTAGAAGCACATACGGTATAAATCAACTGGAATACCTGATTTACCACTAAAGAGGAGTAATGGGGCACCATCACCACCACCACCACAGGGGTCGCCCATACCACCAGAGATGGTAAGCCCACAAGCCTCCATAGTCCATACCCAGCCTCCCCCCCCCTCATATATGTAAACATACAAGGTCTTAAAAGAAGTAGATTTTTTTTTAATATGGTCCCATTCATCCAGGGATAACTAGAAGAGGGGAATGCAATACTTGCCGCCCTTACTGAAACTCATATTAAAGAATACGAAAATAGTGAAGTATGGATCCCAAGTTCCAACTACACAGGTCAGACAGAAAAAAAAAAAAAAAAAAAAAATAGCTCTGTACATAAAGGACTCTCTAGTAAGAACAGAGTTTTTGAAACACTACAACGAGGAAGTAGAGATACTGGGGGTCAAACTAGAAAGCCTAAATCTGGCAGTTATCCTCACATACAGACCTCCAGATGCTTCCCTATCTATCTATCTATCTATTGCCTGAAGCCGTGATCCCCGAAGGGGTGGCCACGAACGAACTGCCCCATGCACCTCTGTCCCCAGTCAGTCGATGCCCCTCCTCCCAACCAGCACCGCCTTCATTCATATACTTCCTCACTCCATCCTTCCACCTCTCCCTCTCTGTCCTTCCACCTCGCTCTCGTACACCCTCTTAGTCAATCTCTCGCTTTCCATACGTTCCATATGGCCGAACCATCTCAAGTTGTTGTTGTTGTTGTTGTTGTTCCCCAAGCTGCCTGGCCGAACAGCCCCAAGGCCCCGAGCAATTCCAAGGCCATAACCGAGTGCCCCCACAGAACCCTCCCCGCCGACCACAATAAAGCCTGGGTGACCGAAGCCACTCCATGGCGGGGGGCTGAGGAGGGTGCAGAAATGCCCGGGAAACCAAAGCCCCACCCAGGGCCCTGTGCCCCTCAGCAATTATGAAGAGAAAGTTGAGGGGCAAGGGAAAAATGTGACGCTTTGGCCTCCAATCTTGGTAGATTGGGAGGTCAATCCACGGAAGAGACGCCGTCACTTGAGATCTAGAAAATATATAAGTTAAAGAAAAAGTCAGAGTAAGCTATGGGTATGGCAGAGATTGCTCAGCTCTCACTCTGATAGACCAGCCCATCACCACGAGTTGTTCCTTTTCACACTTTCCAGCACATCTATCTCCACACCACACCTCCTTCTTACTTCCTCATTCGTCTGTCTATCCCTCCATGTAATTCCGCACGTACTTCTCAAGTAACTCATTTCCACCGCTCTCACTCTTGGTCTGAGTTTTTTCCCGAACGTCCATGCTTCGCTTTCGTAAGTTAGTGTCGGGATTACCACACTGTCATGCAAGGACTTCTTCACCTCCATACTGACCACTCTATTTCTTGTTACTGCTTTCAACGTTCCTACAACCCTCTTCCCCTGTTGCACCCTCTCCCGCACTTCTTCATCCATAGTCCCATCTTTACTCAACACACTGCCCAGATACTTAAAAGAGCTGACAATCTCCATAGTCTGACCGTTCAACTTCACCTCACACTCTGTGACTTCACCCCTTTCGAAGACCATAACCTTGCTCTTCCCCGCATTTACCTTCAAATTTCGTTTTTTGCACACTGTTCCAAACTCATTTACCAGATCATGCAACTCCCATTCATTATCGCTCATCAGAACTGTATCATCCGCAAACAGCAGTATATGCAGCTTCCACTCATTTCCCTCCCTTTTCAATGATACACCAACATCCACTGCTCTTCCTAGTATTTCTTTCATGACTCCATCCATATATACAGTAAACAACCACGGGGACATCACACACCCCTGTTTAAACTCAACACTCAGGTCAAAGAACTCGCTCCGCTCATTCTCCACACGTACTGCCGCCTTTGCACCCTCATACATGCTCTTCACTGCTTTCAGCAACTTGCCATCTACTCCGTATATTCTAAGTACTTTCCACATGCCTTCTCTATCCACTCTGTCGTAGGCCTTCTCCAAGTCCATAAAGGCAACATACACCGTTTGTTTCTTCTCCAGATATTTCTCCACAACACAATTCAGGGTAAAAATCTGATCTACACATCCTCTATCCCTTCCTAAAACCTCCCTGCTCGTCGCCTATCCATTTCTCTGTTCTCACTCTCACTTTTTCAATCACTACCCGGTACCGTAAAATGCTGTAACTTCGGAAATTTTTCGATGTTTTTTAACAATTTCTCCTGAGTGTAAACACATTATAGAGATTTAACTAGGTCAAGTGATGTATGGTGATAGTGCGCCATAATCCAGGAAGCCTCCTAAAATTATCCCCCATAAGAAGAGAGCTATCCTTATCCTAAATGATGTCCGAAGTTTGCTTGAAAAGTTGATAACTTCGGACCTGTATGGCTAACTTCGGACATAGGTGATTTCTTATGGAAAATGGTTGCCAAGAAAGCGGAGATAACTTCGGACGAACGGAGGAGAACTTCGGACCTACGTTCGTGGCCTTATTTCATTCATTTTTCGGCTCCTACTATTTTATATGAATATTTTATTATTGCTGCTTATTCTTGTCCGATGTTATAGTGGAAAATGCACAGTCAATACTTTTAGGCCTGTATAATCAGTATAGGAGGGGGATATATACGATGTTTAACATATATTCTGTTTGGATCTGTTCTCGTTAGGCATCGAGCTCACTCCTAGAAAATATTGAGCAGGAAAAATAACCAATGCTGTGAAATCAATAACTCGAAAATTAACTAGGCCTAGTGAAAATATATAGGTATGTATAATATATCACTGCATATACACTTTTATGAATTTGAGCATTTTTATAGGTATAACGTATTTGTTGGTGTTTCTTTCGGCAGATATTTTTTTTTTGACAAGATATATGCCTCTCCTAATTTATATATCCAGAATTATCCGAAATACATAAATCGGTTAGCATAGTATCATATTTTTATGGGTTTTTGGACTCAGAGAATGATGATTTGATCTTTTACCACCATGTTAATGATGTACAAGTATTATGAATGATTTTCATAGGGCAAATAATAACAAACGATTGTTTTGTTCCATGTCCGAAGTTACCATGTTTTTTTTTTTAAACACAATCGGTTAAATAATACTGTTCTAGCTAGAGCGTTATACAAGTGTAACAAATTTCCTTTGGTGGATGTTGTCTCTGGTAATGTTACTACAAAATTATATCAGTCACAACATCATTCATACAAACAAATTTCTTCAGGGTGATAGAAGTTTGGCAGGGTAGCGAAAAATGTACATATTGTTGATATAGGTTAAGTGCACACACAACATATATACAGAGTGTACACATGCCTTAATCATATTGCAACATACACACATGTACTTTCAGGGCAATACTATCATTGTTTAATATCCCATGATAATATACCGTACTCTGTAGTATCGGCAGCGTTGCACCAAATATATCCGGCACCGCTGCACATGTTTTCATCAGTAACATCCGGTCGGCACTCAGCATAGCAGTGCCACCCCAGCTCTGTATACCTTTGGCTAATAAGAACCTATAAACTTATCTCTGGACTTTTATTCTACATCCTTGTGCAAGAAAGGATTATCAAGGTTGTTGTAGCTTCACATGACAACCATACACATATTTTCGTCACATATATAATATTTTTTTCGTGTACATATACTCATGTCAGTTCCCTAGGACTTTTACATGCTCTTCCTTTGCCATTTCTCTAAACGGACCCCACAAAAAAAAAAAAAAAAAAAAAAAACCATTATATAATGACAATGTCTAATTACTTATTATCGCCGATGTCCGAAGTTATGACCCAAGTCCGAAGTTACCCCACTTTACGGTACCCTACTGTACACCTTCCCTACTACGCTTAAAAGACATATTCCTCGGTGGTTACCACACACTCCTCGTTCCCCTTTGTCCTTATATAGGGGGACTATTATGCCAGTCTTCCAGTCATCGGGTGCATTCCCCTTCTCCCATGCTAGTTTGCACATTTTCCATACCCATTCGATCACTATCTCACCACCATACCTCAACATTTCCCCACACACTCCATCTGTTCCTGGTGCTTTCCCCAACTTCACTCTTTTCATGGCTTCCCACACTTCTGACCTCCTGATCCCCACCTCCTCCTCCACTACTTCTCCTCTTCTCCCTCCCATACCCCATCCAACTATGTTTGCTGGCTCTTCATTCCTTACATTTAGCAACTCGTTGAAGTACTCCCTCCATCTTTCGACTCTCTCTTGCTTCTCGGCTAGCATTCTCCCATTCTTATCTTTCACACTCTTACGGTTTCCCTTGCTACCTTCCCTAACTTTCTTGACTTCTTTCCAGAACAGTTTCTTACACTCCCTCCATTTTACACTCAGATTCCTTCCAAATTCCTCATCTACTCTTCTCTTACTTTCCTTCACTACTCTCTTCACCACTCTCTTTCTCTCCACGTACCTCGCTCGTTTCTGCCTCTCCAAATCTTCATTCCCTCTACTACCCAACCACTCTCTATACGCTTTCTTCTTATCTTCCACAGCTCTTTTTACCTCTTCTATCCACCATGCTGTACCTTTCACTCCCCTCCCTTCTCCTCACTCCACACACCTCCTCACATGCTGAACAGACCTCTTCCTTAAACACCTTGCTTATCTCCTCCACTTTCTCCATATCTTCCAGGTCGAACCCACCTAGTCGTCTTTCTACTGCTCTCCTGTACTCTTCCCTGATTTCCTCTTCCTGTAGCCTCTCCACCCCCTCACCATTCCACCTTTCTCTCGCCTCCCTCCAGCTCTCCTCACCCACTTCTTTTGTATCCTAACCTAAGCACGTTTGTATTCCTACTTTCATTCTCACCCACACAATCCTTGAACCCACAGACCCATATTCTCTTACACACTCCTTCCATTTGTTACTTACAAACAAACACGCACCTTCTCTCGCTGCTCCCTCACTCACTCCAGCACACACACCCATTCCACACTCCCACTCTCTCACATCTGTACCCTTCCATTTGGTCTCCGTCATTCCACATACATCCAGCCTGGCATTTACTAACACTTCCAGTACCTCTCTCTCTTTTGTGCCATCATTCATGCCACTCACATTCCATGTCCCTATTCTCAGAATGTCCGTAGGCTTGTCCATAGTCGGTCGGGGTTCGTCAACTCAGGGTCCGTCCGCATCCGAGGCCGATTGTTCGTTCATCGTTGCTATGTATTTTTTTCCGGGTGGGGGTCGCAAGCCCACCGACCCAACCTCTTTAGTCACCTCTTACGACACGCAGAAGGCACGCAGATGCTTCCCTACATTTCTTTAAAACCCAGCTGGACAAGATCAAACCTCCTTTAGAAGGACTGGTGGCCCCAACCCCTAACATCCTGTCGTTGGGGGACATCAGTTTACCTAATATCAAATGAAGACAAGTAGAACACCAAATAATGCCATACACCTCAAATGCAAATGGTGATACACACTCAAAAGCCTACTTAAATTAAGTTCTCTGTTCAACTTAAACAGAACTAACGAGCGAGCGGTCAAAATGTTTTAGACCTGATCTTCTCAAACAATAACATGTGCACAATCCCAACATATCTGATACCAACTGTTCTGACCATAGACTAATTGAGATACTAACCAATATTGAGTACCTACATAAAGGCACAAGAAACAGCTTACATACTGTAAGCGATTAATAGGCGTATTAATTGGGCAATCATAAACTAGAAATTCAGGAAATACAGGAAAAATTCAAATGACAGACAAAACGACCTCTAAATGCCTTGACTAAGTAAATAATAATAATAATAATAATAATATGCTGGTATTTTATTTGTTCGAGCGCCAATTCTCCAAGTGGATTCACGAGCGCTCACATTAACTTAACTCCTTCAGACATATATGACGCAGAGGTTGCCAGATTAGCAATAAGAAATAGAGTTCTCTCACTCTTATAAATACCTCTCCAAAATTAGTTTTCTGCCCACATCTAACTCACAACTGCAGAGGTTGAAGTAACTAAAATAAAGGTTTGTAAAAAACCCTGATGGTAATAAAGGCTTTAAAGTATCCCTAATAGGCTCAAAATTGCGTCATATGTCGGAGAGGGTTAATTTTGTCCATTTAAAAAAACAAAAAAACATTTAAGCTTATAGTAATCAGTAACTCTATGCTCCCCAGTATCATAAGCCCTCAGAAATATGTGCAACTTCAGTTGTTTCATAAAAGTATCAACACAATTCAACTGCTTAAGTGACACTGGCAGTCGATTGAATAGACGTGGGGCAACATAAGAAAAGGATCTAAATAAATAAATAAAATAAATAAAATATATAAATAAATAATCGGTTTATTTCAAGCCGGCAGCCAATGGGGCTGAAAATACACAGACTTAACTTAGATCTTATCCTAAGGGATCAACAGACTGATCCTTGGCTGCTAACGAGAGCGCCTACATATACTCCCGAGGGAGTAGGACGTGGGCAGGAGACTTTGTGGACCCCCAAGGCGGTCCGTCCAGACCTTGCCTTCACGGCCAGGGAAAGTTTTTGAGAGAACTTCCCCTGCCGGCGTGTGGGATCGAACCCCCGACACCAGAGCTAGCGCTCCAAATACACTGTACTAATCGCGCTCGGCCACCGTGACCGTGCAGCAAAAGCACGTTCCCCAATGGCTCTGGGCTCATAAAGGCGATATGGGTCATCACCACTATGCAAATTCACATTTGACTCATTATATGTTGGAATTAGAAGATCCAACAAATACTTAGGCTCACCAAACCTCAGCACCTTAAATGTCAGTAAGCACATTTTAAACTCTATTCTGGCCTTGATGGGAAGCCAGTGTAGATCTATTAGATAATATGTGGTGGGTGTTCCGGGTGGAAGTGAAAATATTAGTCTAGCACACCTATTGAGAACAGACTGGACTTTCTTCAAAGTAACATTTGGTAGACCAATGAACAATGAATTACAGTAATAAATTCTAGATATAACAACTGAATGAATGAGGGTCAAAAGAGATTCCTTGCTCAAGAACTTCCTTATAGCATAAAGGTTACGAATGTAAAGGTGACACCTCTTCACGACACTATTTATATGATTCTTAAAGTTCAGATTTTTGTCGAATACAACGCCCAAGTTTCTCACTGATTCCAAAGGTTGGAGCTGTGATTCACCGAATTCTAGACATCCAAAATCTTCATGGACACTATTTCTCAAATTACCATTTATGACTATAATCTCCGTCTTGTTGTCATTCAATTTGAGCTTCCTTCTAGTCATCCAGATCTTCAAGTCTGACAAGAGTGATGAACATTTATTCTTCACCTCATCGATATTATTAATTTCAATATACAACTGTGAATCATCTGCATAGAAATGATACTTAACACCATGTGCATCCAGTAGGGATGAAAGACTAGAGGCATAGAAAATAAACAACACAGGGCCAAAAACTGATCCCTGAGGCACCCCGAACTTTAGCGATGATGGTTCTGACATAGAGCCACCAATGACAACATATTGACTGCGATCAGTAATATAATTATGACTGAAGAAGCAGGAGTGCATCTCCCTGCACACCAAAACCAGAAAGGTCTCTCAGGAGCAACTGATGGTCAACAGTATCAAACGCTGCAGAGAGATCCAACAAAACAAAAAGAGAACACCGTCCAGAACATGTATTCGAGACTAAATCATTATAAATCCTGCTTAGGCCTGTCTCCGTTGAGTGGAGCTTCCTATAAGCAGACTGAGACTGGGGAATGACACTGTTCCGCTCCAGAAAAGGCAGCAACTGGTCCAGTATTGCACGCTCGACAATCTTAGACAGAAATGACAGGTTAGACACAGGGCGATAGTTTACCAAATTATCACAATCTAGGCCTGCCCTCTTCAGTAAAGGCCGAATTAAGGCATGTTTTTCAGAATTTGGAAAACAATTTTCCTCAAAAATACGATTGACAATTGAAGCAATGAAAGATGATGCAGTCTCATAAGCTGTACTTATCTTTAATATATTTAATCGGGTCCAATGAACAGAATGTTTAATTGAGTTCTCTTTTGTATGTCAAGGCATTTAGGGAGTTAATCGGCTGAAAATGTGTGAAGGCAGAATCTACGGCCAATGGCCGAAAGGGACCACAGAGTATTCTCCAAGAGCAGGGGTATTGTCAAACTCATTTCTGATTTGAGCAATTTTGTCTCCAAAGAAAGCTGAACATTTTGATGCAAGATCAGCAGCTGAGACAGATGAGGGGAGAACCTGAGAAGAACGCTGGCCTGATAAGTTGTTAAGAATTGAAAAAAGTCGTTTCTGGTCACCTCTGCAGGAATCGATTCGACCAGTATAATACTCGATCTTGCATTGTGTAATTTTGACGGTGATAGCTCTACAAGCAGCGACATAATCTAAACGAGAGGATTCAGTTCTGTGCCGGCGCCACAGACGCTCTGCCCGTCTCCTCCTCTTGCGCAAAGCCACTACACTTGAATCATACCATGGAGCGTCATCCTTTATCCTTATCTCCTTGTCAATCTCAGGGCAATCACGGTCTTGAATATAACGGAAGAAGGTGTTATAAGTGTGAACTAACCGATTTGCTGTTGATGATGTAATATCAACCGTGTTAAGTGAAAGTTCAATATCACGACTTATATTTTCTTGAACCAAATTACAATATTATTTTACAAAAGGTTATTTTCTTGGTATAAGATAAGGGTTTTGGTGCATTCACTTTAAAGGAGATGATGTCACGGTCAGACACGCTACGGCCGATAGGAAAAACTTCAATATTATTTACAAGGTTGGACTCACTCTGGGAGAGGACCAGGTCAAGGATATACCCTGAAGCATGTGTAGAGTCAGCCATAAGGTTTGAAAAACTATACAAGTCAACAAGTTCCAGGACCTCAGAGGAATAAGGTTTCATTCCAGGTGTGTCAACCCAATAGTTAAAATCACCACAAATCAAAAGTTTTCCACTCTTTGCGGAGAAACATTCCAAGAATGTGCTAAATTCTTCCATAAAGAGTCTATCTGTGCCTGGATGACCTGGACGATAGATAATCGCTAACCAAATTATCTGGCAGTGGGTGTTGATGGTAACTTCCACGCATTCGAATGATGAAGCCGGCTGATCAGGAGGAACACATTTGATATTTGACAAGGAAAGGGAATACACAACTGCCACACCACCACCCACAGCATGTGTGGGTGATGATCTTGGAATGTGAAGCATAGAACGTGTCTTAGGAAGAGCCGCTCTAACAATACCAAAATCGGACTCAAGCAACCAGGTCTCTGTCACACAAAGAATATCAAAGCAGAACTCATTCAAAACTTCAACAATATTAATCATCTTGTTTCGCATAGATCGTATATTTAGCAAACCCGCTCTCAGCGAACCCTCCACGGCTGTCATCAACTTTTTGACACCGGGAATCTTATTCCTCAACTTTAATCTTTAGTTTTTGCCATTCACCCCTCCCTTTTCTGACCTTTTTTTCATTCTCCTCTCTCACCTGCCTAGCTACTTCCCTCAATTTCTCCCTTTCTTCTGCATTTAAGTCTTTTCTTAAAATAATGTCTCTATATTTTCCTTCCTGACTTAGCTTCCAGCTAGTCCTTAATACCTCTTCCACTGTTTTAGTTGATTTAAATCTAATTTTGATTGGTCGTGCTACTCCTTTATTATACTTTCCTAGCCTCCACCTCCTTCTTCCAACCCTCCTTCCCTTCCCTATCCAACGCCTCAATCATGTCTTCAACCTTCTTTATATCCACAACATTCCTTTCACTTCTGTCCGGTATATCCTCCTCAACATCACCAAACATAATCACACATCTCTTCTTGTCCATAATATCACATACCTGTCTTTCGTTCTGTCTTATAGCCTTCACTACTTTCTTTCCCAGGTTTTCTTCTTGCCGTTCTTTTTGTTCTACTATTATTGATTTCAAATTTACTTCTGCTTCCTCCACCTTACTACCCCAAACATTCTTCATTTCTGACATCTCTACTTCCATTTGTTCTGTTCCATCTTGATTTGTTTGAAAACCTCTCCTCAACCTTTCATTTTCTTCCCTAAGTTCTCTTATTTCTTTCTCCGCCTTCTCCCTATATTCACTATCTATTTCCTTAACATTCTCATTCAGATGGTTCTCATATTCTTTCAGTTGTGCTTTTAGTGCCACATTTTCCGAAACCAACTCATCTACCCTTCCCATTACAACCTTTAGGCCATCCTTACTCCCTTGCTTAACCATCTCGTCACTACTCTCACTCAATGCCTCCAACTTCATCCCAATCTGCTTTCTCCAATTCTCCACCATCCCTCTCCATCTAATTAGTCCCATCAGCTGTTTCTTAATAAAAGCCATCTGATCTTTCTCACCATGGGGAAAACCTTCGAATTCAAAATTCTCCTCCTCACCTGCCAGACTCTCCCGCCGCCCCTCCTCCATCATCGTCCGCCAACAACACTCCCCGGGGTGAAGACCCCTTAACAAAAGTAGTTAAGAATGTGTGTGCTGCTCACATTCCAGCGAAAAAAGAGATATGCAGAAGTAAGAAAGAAAGAGAAAGGAGGAGGCTCTACAAACAAAGAAAACTACTGTCACATCAGCTCTCCCAAGCTGGCCTACTAGAAAGGTAAATTAAATAAATACAAAATGAAATAGTGTATATTGAACACAAGCTGCAAATATCCTACCAAATACAACAAATACAAGAAGAAAACGAGGCTGTTCAAGATGTAGGTACAAATTCAAAATACTTCTTCTCATGTGCAAAACGAAAATCTAAACATCGTCGAGCAGGATCCTTCAAATTCACTCCAAGCTTAATGTCAACTACTAACTTGGAGATAACGCTCAACAGACCAATGTCGATGTCAGTAACATATATGGCAAACAGAATTAGGCCAAGGATAGACCCCTGTGGAACTCCAGAAGTGACTGGAATCCACTCAGAAGAAACACCATTTGTTACCACTCGTTGCTGGCTACCTGTTAGCTAACTTTCTAAACAACTTGTTAGCACTGTATTGGTATCTAGTGCACTCACTTTTGACATTAGCCTGCAATGAGGCAGTTTGTCAAAAACGTTTTGTACTTTTGTCATACTCACTCATCATGTCATGGAATAATTCCATAAAAATGGTAAGATATGATCCGTGTTGCCTCAATCCATGTAGGGAATCTGTAATTAAGTTGTGGATTTCCAGGTAATCAACTATCTTGCCTAATAGTATCCCTTCTAAAAGTTTTGCTATGATAGAAGTTAAGCTAATTGGCCGACATTTCTTCAGACACTCTTGATATACTTTCTTAAAGATTGGGGTCATATTATTGGCCAGTTTCCAGTTTTCAGGGAGAGAGCACAAGAGTGAGAGAAAGAGATAGAATGTGAGAGAAAGTGAGATTTAATGAAGAATTTGCCAAGAAAGGTGTGATTTAATCTCGAACTTCTCATACAACTCGGGGAAGAAAGCCATCTGGTCCAGATAAAATTGAAACTTACCTATTCTTTTTGCTACGGTACCTCCTCTGGGGTACATCTAATTCTGCAAAGAACTTCATCCTCATCATCATCCTCATGCACTAATCCTGGACTTGGCATATCACTTGTATTGTCCTTTGTGAATACTGAGGCAAAATAGTCGTTTAGGGATTTAGCTATATCAGTGTTAGAGGATTGTAGTTGGCCTGTTGGATCCTTTAGAGGTCCAATGATACTTTTGAATGGCTTCCTACTGTTCACATAGCTGAACAACTCTTTAGGACTCTGATCTTTGCAAAGGGCTGCAACCCTGAGTTCTTCATTCCGCTTTGTATTCTATATCAGAGATTTCACTATACTACACATATTTTTTGAAGGAATCTAGATATCTTTGTTCTCGACTTCTTTTGGCCTTTCTGTAAGCAACCTTTCTCTATCTAATTGCTGAAGCTATGTAATTTGTGAACCATTTTGGTTGAGGTGAGCCTGATTTGGTAAGCTTAGTGGAAATAAATGCAATTTGTCATTCCATAACCTGCTCTTTGAGAGAGAGAGAGAGAGAGAGAGAGAGAGAGAGAGAGAGAGAGAGAGAGAGAGAGAGAGAAAAAACTCTACTCTAAAAAGTAGTGGTGATGTCATAAAGAAAGTAGACCATCTCTCAATATTAGGGGTAAGCTTTGATAGATCCCTCAGATTCGAAAAACACATAAAATCAAACAGCAAGAGTGAGAAGTATGAAAGTATGTCACCTCAGAAGAATAACTAGCCTCCTTACTGCCGACAGTATTCTAATGCTGTACAGGTCACACATAAGATCCTGTATGGATTATCTTGGGCAGGAGCAACACAGACACACCTGGCAGTACTGGACAAGATTCAACAGAAATCTACGAGGTTGGCAGCTGGAGGAGAATGAATGACAAGTCGCTTCTCAGGACACCTTGCAGCACAGGATAAATGTTGGTGGCTTGACGGTGTTCTAGAAGGTGGAGCCCATGACACCACTACACCAGCCAACACAGACTCCAGCTTACAACACTAAGGCAGTTTCAACATCCAGGGTAGCAGCCATCATTGTGCCCCGACCATACACCACACACTTCAAATGTTCCTTCACATAAACCTTAAATACTCTTATATGTGGAATAGTTTAAGCTGTAATTATAATATTATCCGTGTTAATACTGTAATGTTCCTTCACATAAACCTTAAATACTCTTATATGTGGAATAGTTTAAGCTGTAATTATAATATTATCCGTGTTAATACTGTAATGTTCCTTCACATAAACCTTAAATACTCTTATATGTGGAATAGTTTAAGCTGTAATTATAATATTATCCGTGTTAATACTGTAATGTTCCTTCACATAAACCTTAAATACTCTTATATGTGGAATAGTTTAAGCTGTAATTATAATATTATCTGTGTTAATACTGTAATGTTCCTTCACATAAACCTTAAATACTCTTATATGTGGAATAGTTTAAGCTGTAATTATAATATTATCCGTGTTAATACTGTAATGTTCCTTCACATAAACCTTAAATACTCTTATATGTGGAATAGTTTAAGCTGTAATTATAATATTATCCGTGTTAATACTGTAATGTTCCTTCACATAAACCTTAAATACTCTTATATGTGGAATAGTTTAAGCTGTAATTATAATATTATCCGTGTTAATACTGTAATGTTCCTTCACATAAACCTTAAATACTCTTATATGTGGAATAGTTTAAGCTGTAATTATAATATTATCCGTGTTAATACTGTAATGTTCCTTCACATAAACCTTAAATACTCTTATATGTGGAATAGTTTAAGCTGTAATTATAATATTATCCGTGTTAATACTGTAATGTTCCTTCACATAAACCTTAAATACTCTTATATGTGGAATAGTTTAAGCTGTAATTATAATATTCTCCATGTTAATACTGTGAAAATATATACAAAACTATTTCACACACTCCTATTTATAAGAAATTTGTAAATTATTGTAAATATATTGTATTTAATTAAGACTAAACATGAGCTGGTCTTTAGACAGTGATACCGGTATTGTATAACGTATGTTTTAATTAAGACTAAACATGAGCTGGTCTTTAGACAGTGATACCGGTATTGTATAACGTATGTTTTAATTAAGACTAAACATGAGCTGGTCTTTAGACAGTGATACCGGTATTGTATAACGTATGTTTTAATTAAGACTAAACATGAGCTGGTCTTTAGACAGTGATACCGGTATTGTATAACGTATGTTTTAATTAAGACTAAACATGAGCTGGTCTTTAGACAGTGATACCGGTATTGTATAACGTATGTTTTAATTAAGACTAAACATGAGCTGGTCTTTAGACAGTGATACCGGTATTGTATAACGTATGTTTTAATTAAGACTAAACATGAGCTGGTCTTTAGACAGTGATACCGGTATTGTATAACGTATGTTTTAATTAAGACTAAACATGAGCTGGTCTTTAGACAGTGATACCGGTATTGTATAACGTATGTTTTAATTAAGACTAAACATGAGCTGGTCTTTAGACAGTGATACCGGTATTGTATAACGTATGTTTTAATTAAGACTAAACATGAGCTGGTCTTTAGACAGTGATACCGGTATTGTATAACGTATGTTTTAATTAAGACTAAACATGAGCTGGTCTTTAGACAGTGATACCGGTATTGTATAACGTATGTTTTAATTAAGACTAAACATGAGCTGGTCTTTAGACAGTGATACCGGTATTGTATAACGTATGTTTTAATTAAGACTAAACATGAGCTGGTCTTTAGACAGTGATACCGGTATTGTATAACGTATGTTTTCACTTTGACTATTATCATATGTTACAAGAAAGAGAGAGAGAGAGAGAGAGTGAGTGAGTGTGTGTGTGTGTGTGTGTGTGTGTGTGTGTGTGTGTGTGTGTCCGTGTGTGTGTGTGTGTCTGTGTGTGTGTGTGTACACAGGAATCAGGTACACTTCACGGCAGGTCAGGTGCAGATTATGCCCCTCCCTCTCCCCCTCTCTCTGTATTTGTGTGTACATATATTTCGTGGCCTTTCCTCTAACTTCTACTCTGTTGAACACCACCTCTCCTCTGTCAACCATGATCTTCTCTTTCTCACCGAAACTTAGTTGTCTGGGACTACTGATAGCAAACCCTTCTCTGTACCCTCCTACTACCTCTATCCTAGTTTCAAAGCCAAAGGCGGATGTGGTGTATAAATGCACAACAAACTCACTTGCTCGCGTGTTCCCGACTTCGACTCCTCTGAACTCTCGAACTATTCTGCCACTCTCTTACTAAGTATTTCTGTGTTGTCTATCTTTCCCCTAACTGACTTCCTCAAATTCTTTGACTACCGGTATCTAAAGTGAAACACATCCTATCCATCTCTCCTTTCTCAGAAATCTCCATCTTAGGAGATTTCAACGTTCACCACCGCCAATGGTTCTCCTCTCATTCCACTGCTCAACCTGGTGATCAAGCCTACGGTACATCTTTTCTATCCTAAATGACTTAGAGCAGTTGGTTCAACAACCCACCCGTAATCCGGACCGATTCGGAGATCGGCCCAACATTCTTGACTTGTTTCTAACTTCTAAACCTTCCGCTTATATTGTCGATCTTTTCTCTCATTTGGGCTCCTTCGACAACAAACTGATCTCTGTCACCTATCCTATCTCTCCAGTATGGCCATCCGATTCTCCCAGCCAGCGGCGTTTGTAGCACTTTGGCGCTGCCGACTGGAAGGCTCTTTGGCAGTACTTCTTTGACTTCCCATGAAATGATTTTTGCTTCCGTGGCCGGCGACCCTCTGAGAGTGATGACTGCATTACCGAGGTAATCCTCTCGGGCATGGAGGCATACATAACATTTTCTTTCTCTCAGACTAATGCTAAAAAATCTTGGTTTACTCACGCATGCTCTACTGCTGTCCGCAATAGGGAGGAAACTTTCAAACTGTACGGTCGCCTTTAAACTCAAGAATCTCATTCTTCCTATGTTTCTACCTGGAATCAAGCCAAATCAGTTCTCCGACTCGCCAAACACTCTTTCATCAATAATAAATGCACTGAACTATCCAACTTTAGCTCTTCCCAAGCCTTCTGGCATCCAGCAAAAAACATCTCCAACAATTTTTCTTACTCGTCTTTCCCTCCCCTTTTCCACTCTGATGGCACAACCATAAGCTTTTCCTCTGCCAAAGATGATCTCTTCGGCCAAACTTTCACTAGAAACTCCACCTTGGATGATTCCGGTGCTATTCCTCCCTCTCCACCCCCCACTCTCCTACTTATGCCTAATATCCTAATCTCTTCTAAAGATGTGTTCCTCCTGTTGTACTAAAGAACTATGCTTCCGTGCTGACTCCATGCCTAGGCAAACTCTTCTGTCTCTGTCTCTCCTCTAACGTCTTCCCTTCTTGCTGGAAGTTTGCTCATTCAACCTGTCCTAAAGAAGGGTGACTGCTCTCAACCCTTCAACTATCATCCAATTGCTATAATTTCTTGCATCTCCAAAGTGTTTGAAACTCTTTTTGCTTCAAAATTTCTTAAGCATTTCTCTTCTCATAAACTACTCTCAAATCGCCACTATGGCTTACTTAGGGGTCGCTCTACTGGTGATCTTCTTTCATATCTTATTAACTCTTGGTCATCCTCCTTTCGGGACTTCGGTAAACCCTACTGCACTAGACATATCGAACGCCTTCAATAGAGTCTGGCACAAATTTCTAATTTCTAAACTACCCTCATTTAGTTTCTATCCCTCCACCAGTGCCTTTATCTCTAATTTTCTTTCTGGCCGTCCACAACCGCAGCTATGGAACATAGCTGTGGTTGTGGACGGCTATCGTTCACTTCCTCATCCTATCAACTCCGGTGTTCCTCAGGGTTCTGTTTTATCTCCAATTTTATCTTTAATATTCCTAAATTATATTCTCAACTGTACCTCCAGTCCTATCCATTCATATGCTGACGACTCTACCTTACACTATTCAACTAGTTTTCCAGAATGCCCAAGCAAGCAATCACTCAGCTTCTTGCTCTGTACAGGGGCACAGTGCGTCCATGTAGGATTCTCTCACACAGCACTTCTAGACAAGTAGAAAAGAAAGCCTTTTGTCTTATTAACTCACGTCAACTCACCGATTCTCTGCAATCTCTCTCTTTGGCGCAATGTTGCATCTCTCTTGCTATTCTAATGCTATTACAATAATAAGTGGTCCTCAGAGCTCTCTCAGTGCATACCACCTCCTCTACGTAAGGTACATAGCACCCTGCAACACAATCCCACCCCTATTCTGTGCAACTCTCCAACCCAAGAGTGAAACGATACTCCCAATCTTTCTTCTATGCAACAGCTGAGCTCTGGAACTCTCTTCCTGAATCCATCTTTCCCTCATCCTATGACATAAATTGCTTCAAACTCTGTGTGTCCAGACATGTTGGCTCGAACATTCCTTGATTTTAGCCCTGTCACTCTTTCAACTCTGGTGGAGGAGAACAAAAATGTAGGTTCCGTACTAAACCCTCTGCGATTTTTCACATGTATAACATTATGAAGTAACGTTCCCTTCTACGTTCCAACGAGTACAGTTTCACTGATCTTAAACACTCCCAATAGTGTAGCTGATTTACTGAGTTTATATATGAGGTGAAGTTCCCTTGCACACACTCTAACTCATTTATTTTGTCTGCCATAATACGTTATAGTATTCTAGCTGCGGTAGCACTAGGGATTTGAAGAGCGTTATGATTGGCAATTCACCACAGGTTTTTAATGTACTGTACGTAGAATCCAACCTATTAGCCGTTTTGCAGCTGCAACTTTGACCTGGTTATGTTCTTTGAATCCCATATTTTCAGACATTAACACCCCAAGGACCTTAACACTGGCTTTACGTTCTATAAAGTGTGTGGATTCTGTTTTGTAATTTGTGTTCCCTTTAACGACATTATCATCTCTGTATCGTATTAGTTAAAAATGTTCTTCATTAAAATGCATGTTGTTTTCCCTGGTCCGCTGGAACACCACATTTATGTCTGCCTGTAGCCGGTCCGTGTCCTACTGTGTGTTTACAATCTTACTTAGTTTTGTGTCATCTGCAAAGAAAGACACTGTACTGTGTCTTATGTTGGCATCTATGTCATTAATTAGAATGAGGGAGAGAAGGGATACTAGCATTGTTCCTTGGGGAACTGAGCTTTTGAAATCTGAAGGCTCAAATGTGACTTGGTTTGGTAATGATTGTTTCCGGTTTACGAGGAAGTTGTATATCCACCAACCGATAATCTCTGTTATCCCTTTTGCTTTAAGTTTGTGGGTGATTATACCATGGTCACACTTATCAAATGCTTTTGCAAAATCAGTGTAAACAACATTCACGTTTTTCTTTTCTTCTAGGGATTTAACTCAATTATTGCGGGGTATCATGTTTACATCACCTAGCGCCAGGCGGGCATAATTGCCGAAAATTATCTTCATTCCATGATCTTTTTCATGCATAAGCAAGAGGCAGAGCACAATACAATTATATATCTGTGAAAATACAATGATAGAGCTTTCCAATGACACCTGAATCATCCCTGTACAACATCTGGTTATCTTGCAACGATCGTGCAACCGAAGGACAAAATTTGTAAAATAGGGGCAATTTTGGTTGTTTTTGATGTGCGAGACACTCCACATAAGTGAGACAGCCGTATCTTGCCCTCAGTGTGTGCCCGCTGGCTGTGGGGAGCAGTTGGAGCCCCCTATGCTCCCTCTAACGCCTGGTCTCTCTCTCAGCGCTCATTATAGCCTCAAAATGGCGCCTGTCATTTGACGGGCACCGCAGTATAGGCCTATTTTCTCTCTCCCGTCATATGACGGTCGCCGCGAAATAAGGGTTAAGAAATTTGTCATAAAGCTCCAACAGTTATGAGAGACACAATCATCCCGCTCAACCCATGTTGCCCGGTGTTGTGGAGTTCATTTGTTTCCGTAAATGGTGAGATTTTGCCTCGCAGGACTCGCTCAAAAATGATGTGGGAAGTTAGAGCTACCGGGCAATAGTTTTTTGGTAAAGCTTTACTCCCTCCTTTATGTAGAGGGGCAATTATTGCGTTTTTCCAGCTACCCAGTATTTCTTCAGTGTCTGACTCCTCCACAGTTTATCCAAGGGTTTTGAAAGGTTTTCCATACATTTCTTTATTAGGATTGGATAGCATGTTGACAATAGTCTCTTTTATGTCTTTTGGCAGAAAATCAGTATCAAGAATCTGAGGATTTCTGTAGGGAGGTTATCGATGAAAAATTAATTTTGGAGTTACAGGGTCTGGTAAATATGTTTGGAACAGTGTGTGAAAAACGGAATCTGAAGGTAAATGCGGGGAAGAGTAAGGTTATGGTCTTTGAAAGGAGTGCAGTCAAAGAGTTTAAGGTGAGGTTGAATGGTCAGGTTATGGAGAATGTCAGCTCATTTAAGTATTTGGGCAGTATGTTGAATAAGTGTGGGAGAGGGTGCAACAGGGGAAGAGGGTTTTAGGAACGCTGAAAGCAGTAACAATAAATCTATGGGTGATCAGCATGGAAGTAAAGAAGTCCTTGCATGATAGTGTGGAACTCCCAACAAGAGTGAAGTGGAAGAACAAAGAGGGAGAGGTAATCCGAGAGGTGGAAGGATGGAGTTAAGAAGTATATGCTTGAAAGCGGTGCTGGAACGGGAAGGAGGGGCGTCAACTGACTAGTGACAGGGGTGCATGGGGGTGATTCGTTCGTGGCCACCCCTTCGGAGATCACGGCGTCCGGCAATAGATAGATAGATATACTTTGCTTTGTAGGCCAATAAGATTTAGCCTTTAATTTGGTATGTGAAAAAAAGTACTTGGAATTTTCATTTATTTTTTTTTTTTTTTTTTTTTTTTTTTTTTTCTATATTCCAACTTACTTCCTCTCGGGCATAGGCTGAGAGCCTTAACATTCACCGCTTTACAATGAACAGAGAAGCCCGTGAGGTCTTGTTCCAGTCTAGGGAGTGAGACATGTGAAGCACGTAGAGTACAACGAGCACCTGCCACCTTGCCTTCACATGAGGCACGGTGCTCACTCATGGCCCGAAACGACCCCATCTCTGAAATCATCTCGTTCCCGTGCTTCACGGTCTCACCCCCTACACTCGGACTCTCACACTTACACACACACAACGCCACCTGTTGAGCAGATAACTCACCAGGCATTGCACCCCTATAGCATATTTTGAATATGGGAATATTCATACAGTGCTATTTAATCAGGGAACAATGAGGGTATTTTATTGACGTTTCGGTGGGCTTGTGGTAATGCACTGATACTAGGTACAGCACAAATTCCATCCCAATAATATCTTCCCATTGATACATCGGGATTTGAACCCGGGACCTTTGGATTACCAGGCCAGTGGCAAGACCACTCCACCACACCTCCCCTGCAATAGGCTACATTCATACTTCCGAGCTTGAACTTGGGAGGATCTGCGGTAGTGTCCTTTTGCGATTTTGTTTTTACAGACTTGCGGTGGTTCTTAGACGTTTTTGTCATGTTCGGTACTTAAGACTGTCAGCGTTGGAGGTCACTGGGTAAGATCCTATGTAGCGGTAGTCACCGTATTTTGTTTGCCCATTAACTAAGGATCCTTATTTATATCCTCATATCTCTTAGTTATTTTCTTCACTTACCTCAACAATACTAAACCCCGATAGCTGGGGAGGGTATGAAATATATCAGGGAAAGAGAGGGGTTGAAACACGGAGATTAACTAGAATATAGCCATCTTGATTAACCAAGCCAAGACGTTGTGTATCCTTGCTTGTGATTGGTTGTTGATTATCGTGACGTCATCAGCCAAGGCGGGCCTCAGCGATGACGTCATTCCAGCCCTCGGCCAACATGTCGTCATTACACTCGCTTATTTTTACACCCGCTTAATCTTACACCCGGTTAATTTAACATCAGCGGTGTATATGTTTCACACAACGTGTATTATAATGTCATTAGTGCACTGTGTAATTTGCGTCTTGATATTCAAACCGTTTCTATTTATCAATACTAATTAGTATATTAGTATATTAGTAGCGATATCGTCCCAAGATGAACAGATATATTAGTAATTATAGGGAATAGGCTCGCACCCTTATGTTTTATGTTTTTTCCTCCAGATTTTGAGAAATGAGTGTAGGCCCTATTCATGGTCTTAGTTATAATGCCAATGTTGGATACACGATGGGTTGAGAGGGGGCTTTGCCCCCCCTCACCCCCCCATGAATTATTGAAATCGTCATCTATGTTGCCAGCAGGGGGTAAATATTGATTACACTGCATAAAGAAGGCGTTTGTAAACTGTGACTGTCCGAAAGAGCTCTGAGATTTATTAGAATGGGCGTTTTTTCGGTCAATATTAAGGAGACGGACCACAGCTATTTTCAATTATTGTATTTTTGTGGATTTGTTATTTATATGATTTATTAGGTTTCTATAGGCCTATTACAATTTGTTCATGCAAATTAAGGAACATATCCAGGAACCTGGCCAACTTTTATTTCATGATTTTTTTTGGGGGGGGTTTTAGCTAGTTTTCATCATTATACAGTGGTTGTCATTAATTAGAATCTCCGAAAAAAAAGTTGTCCCCATTATCCAACAATCTTAAGATACGGCCCCCGATAGTGGGGATGGCTATGAAGTACAGGGAAATTGAGGGGTAAAAGACGAAAATAAGGGGTAATACTAGCGTAACCTAACAACCTTACCTAACCTAACCTAGTATATTAGGTGGGGGATGCCGCCCCCACACCCCCGCTGGTTTGGTATTTAGCCTAATTCATAAAAGATTGACGGTCGGCAAAAGAGTTAATTATAAGTGAGAGAATTCTATTTCTTATTGCTAATCTGCCAACCTCTGCATCATATGGGTCTGAAGGGGTTAAGTGGGCTAAGAGTTAATCAACATGGCTAAATTGCAGATAATGTTTCAACATCACGGTAATTGTTAATGTATGGCCTCCTCCTAAAGAAAATGGATTTTTGAGCACAGACTGAACCAAATGTTCACTACTGTATTTACATAGCTGGTCATTAACCTAACCTAACCTAACCTAACCTAACCTAACCTAACCTAACCTAAGGTAACCTGGGCATCCTGGGGGCTGCTGCCCCCAGACCCCCGCTGGTCTTGGGTTGAAAAGTGGTAAAAAACACATAGCCTATCTCTTACCTCATTATTCAAAGTTTTGTATTTTGTTTAATATACACTTCCCAGGTAATTTGAACAGTTCTATTGCTTCTATATATCATATAATACACCATATAATACGTTTTTAATAACTAGAAAAAGAGGACTTCGATTAAACAATTACGATCTTAAGATACGGCCCCCGATAGTGGGGAGGGCTATGAAGTACAGGGAAATTGAGGGGTAAAAGACGAAAATAAGGGGTAATATTAGCGTAACCTAACAACCTTACCTAACCTAACCTAGTATATTAGGTGGGGGCTGCCGCCCCCACACCCCCGCTGGTTTGGTATTTAATTCATAAAAGATTGACGGTCGTCAAAAGAGGTAATTATAAGAGTGAGAGAACTCTATTTCTTATTGCTAATCTGCCAAGCTCTGAGTCATATGAGTCTGAAGGGGTTAAGTGGGCTAAGAGTTAATCAACATGGCTAAATTGCAGATAATGTTTCAACATCACTTTTTCTTTGATATAATTCAGGGCCTCTCCACCTATATGGGTTATTATTGACGAGGTAAGTGAAGGAAATAAGTCTGTATTGAGGATATTCATTAAAGATTCTGTGGTAATCGTAGCCTAGGCTTGGACCCAAATAACGAAGGTATAAAACCCTTACCCTTGGTGTACTGGACAATAATGGTCTGCAGCCAAATTAACACAATTCCGCTGGAAGCTCCGTTGGTAATCCCGTTAAATAGAAGATGTTGTAGGTGTTTTCATAAAGCAAAAACACTTCACTATTCATTGAACAACAGTTCCACCATTTCAAATATGGCCGACTGGCCCGAATCCGAGAGATTATAAACACCAAGGATAATAAACGAATCAATGTGACGTCGTAGAGGGATTGAGAAACAAAAGAGGCTCATTATATGGACTGACGTGTATTTCTACACCCGTTAAAATGTTGCGAGAATTTGTGACGTCACCGTCTAGACAGTGACGTACTCCCACAACAACCATTCATATACCATCATCGCTCGTGACGTCACACCCAGTTTATTGACCAATAGAATAGCAGTATACAACTCGACTCACTTCCACTCGTCGCCCACCAGCTGAGCTGGGAAATTGTAAAAGTGAGTCCACAGATACCCTCTAATTATTCATTTACCAAGTATATTTTCCATTTATAGTATACTACGAAGCAACATACATAATACATATATATGTACAAACAACAAATATGCTATAACACTGCCCAGTTCTTGAGATATAATGCATGCCGTTTCGCAGGAATATACCGGTCACTGTCGCCAGGTATCCAGCTTCAGGCTTCCCTGGGTGGTTGTCTCCCAGAGGCCATCCCAAGTTCTTTATAGGGGTGGGACCTAGGGGCCTCGGGGCACCCCAGATTCAAATTCCAACTCAACAAGATAAAAACAGCAGTAGAAGGTCTGAGGAACCCAACACCAAATTGTATGTGGTTAGGAGATTATAATCTACAAACATTACATGGACACAGTTAGAAAACCATAACACTGGTGAAGCAAATACAAATGAGCTAATTAAACTCTGCGATTACTTCAATCTTACTCAGCACATTGCCAAACCCAGCAGAGAATAATATCTTAAGCATGCGTCACACCTAGCCGATTTGAGGCCAAGACTGTCCGCGACCTAAGGGTCGTGGACAGTCTTGGTCTACGTCGCCGCGCATCATGGGCCGTCGCCAACATAACAAAGAGGTCGGGATGGGTCTTCACAAACCCCCTCAAAAGTTCAACATGCAGAACTTTCAAAATCAAGTCGGCGTGGAGTGAGGTAAAAAAAAAATGGGGACGTGAAGGGGACAGGAGGCTGATGGCACTTGACGGCGCTTGACGGGAAAAGGTAGGCGTCACTGCGGCGTCACACGGCACCAGAAATGAGGTCTGCGCCAGGCGGCGTCACCATAACAACCTGCGGGGATCAGCGGCGGCTTGCGCGACCCAACGATGCCCTAACGGTCAATATATAAATAAACGACATAATTAACCCGCTGAGTGCCAGCCAATTTTGACGGTGTACTTCTGACAGTACCAGATTTTTTTTTTTTTTTTTTTTTTTTTTTTTTGGCCAAATCTATCAAGTTGGGAGAGAAAGGAAGGATAATGGTAAAAAACCCACTCCCCTTGTCCATTTTCGCAAGAAATCAGGTCCCCGATGGTCCCGAAAGTAGCTGAAAAGACACTATAGACTACAGAGACTTTTATGGTATCGGAATGTATGGGTAGGAGGGTGGTGGGAGGGTGGTTTGGGGGATGGTGGGGGGAAGGTAGAAGCGTAATTGACTCATGTTACAAATATGAAGCCGATTGGTGAGGTAGTTTCGCCACCACAGATTTTCCTTTTTTTCCTTATCTTCGTACGGATACGCTGGAAGTGGGTGGTGGGAGGCGGTTGGGGGTGTGGTGGGGGGAAGGCAGAAGGGTAAGGGACTTGTCACACAAATATGGAACCGATTGGTGCAGTCGTTTCGCCGCCACAGATTTTCCTTTTTTTTCCTTCTGACGGGACCGACAGTCAGCGAGTGGGTGGGAGGAGGGATTTGGGATTTTTGTGGTGGGTAGCCTAAAGGGTAAGGTACATATATACATCCCTGGCACTGGGCGTGACAACACCCTAGGACGTATATATACGTCCCTGGCACTCAGCGGGTTAAATAATTAAATAATAAATATATTATCAATAACCATCAAAATATAAGATTAGGTATATTAATTACAGAAAAAATGAATAATAACAACATTCAATACATAATTAAATTAATAATAATAATAAAATAACAGAATTAACTGAAATAATCAGTTAATAATCAGCGTCCATACTGAAGGGGTCGCCGTCCATCGGCACAGTAATGCATATTGACGCCGCCCTACCTTCTGTCGACGCCGTTCGTCGGGTCGTTGTCAATGCGCTACGCCGCAGATCGGCACTCCAGCGGCGACCTAGGTCTCACCTTCAGTCCTGCATGGGCGCCGCTATACCCCATCAGGTGGACGTCAGGCGGCGTGGCCATCCAAACTGCGTCCCGTCCAAAACTCACCCCCCCAAATCCTTAAGCTCTCCGCCGAAGGTCGGCACTCCTGACCACGACTAAAGGTCGTGGTCAGTCGTGGCTCAAATCGGCATGGTGTGACGCATGCTTTAGACCTTGTATTCAACAACAACGACTCCCTAGTACATAGTATTAACAACAACGACTCCCTAGTACATAGTATTAACAACAACGACTCCCTAGTACATAGTATTAACATATCGGACACAAATTAATTAAAAATCAAAACAACCTTAGCAAGTTTACAAACAACCTCAGGAATGAGACCAAAATCAGGCCCTTTCAGCAAAATAAACTTGATAACAAAATATTAGGAGGGGCGAGGTAAACCAAGATATAGAGTACAGTAAATAGATTGGGAAAACTTAATGAATAACCTGACACCATCAGAATGTCTAGTCCTGATAACAGAAACCATGACCCAAATCTGGTCCGAGGGAAGGGTTGGAGAGAGGCAAATTATATTGGTATTATTATCATTTTAATGTATGGCTGTTTAACCCGTACAGCCCCAGCGACGCGTCTGACGCGTCGGCGATGTATGTAACGCACAGCCCCAGAGACGCACCTGACGCGTCACCCTAATTGCGCCGACCGTAACCTCAGGTGTAGCCACTCAAGAGGGCTCAGATTTGTATGGGAACTGTGTACGTATCTCACGCAACCGTGCCGATGGTTGAAAACTCTCAAAGTCCACGTGCGTGCGTGCGAGCGCGCAATAACCTGTTTTTTTGGGATAATTGCCTTCAATTTTTTACTCTTGTAAAATCCGTTTTCGGGGGCTCTGTAGGACCATTTTTAAAGCTTTTTGAGCGGTTTTTCGTGGTTTTTCCTTTATTCCTAACCCATTCGCTATTGTTTCTGGAATAAAACCATTTTTTGAAAACCGGCCGGGTTCTGGTGCGCAAACATTACAATACTAGCCGGGGCTCCACGGGTTAAATGTTTATATTTTATGTTAACTTTACTGGGTGGGCGGACGGTGGTCCGGTGGGTAATACTATCAATGCCATTTAATATATTTAAATATTTATATATTTATTTATTGTCAAGGCCTACACTGTATGATAGGCTTTTTGTGGGTCAAAAGATTCATCAGGAGGGCTGGGAGTTTAGTCTTTTATATATTAGTATGTAGCCAGGCATTTGAAAGTTTAGTTCGGTACATATATGGCGAGGAGTTTACGTGGCCCTTGTGTTACGGTGCCAATAGGAGCTTTTTACTTTAAATATCCGTCTATCCCTATTTCTTTTTTTTTCTTTTTTTTTTTTGGGGGGGGGGGGGGGGGGGGGGGGGGGGGCTTTTTGGGCCAATTTTACGTAAGGGGTCTGGGGTTTGGGCTTATGATTTTTTGTTTAGCCAGTCTTTTGAAAATAAGGTAGTTTCAGTCCGTAGTCTTTACTCTAGATTTTTATATATTTTCATTTTATCACTTTTTCCCCTTTTCCAGAACTGAATTTCACTTCTAATTTAATACAACTGGATAATCCACTTATGATATACGTTCCGAGGAATACGTGTATAATTATTACGTTTGATATTAGTGGCAATTCGATTTTCGCTAAGTCAGCATTTCTTCCTGGCCTCAGAGCAATGGGCACCTATTTGAAAAACCGTTGAAACAACACTAAAACAGGCATATCTTCACTATCATCGTCGTAATTTAATATATGTTGCACTCAATGTATTCACTATGACGAAGTAGATCCGCTTGCGATGTATTGTCTATATATTTATATTGTCTTTGCAGTAAAAAAAAAAGGGGGGGATTGGGCCTGAGTATATAGAATAGAATATTTGCGGTAAAATGCCCTATACCAGAGAACCATATAGACACTCCCTCACACACACACGTAAATATATACATACATATATACTGTACATACACAAGTTATTGTAATCTAAAGGCTTGACTGGGTATAGATAAACAAAGCGTTCAAGAGACAGATACCAGGAGGCACGATTATAAGTGTTGTATTAACCCTTTCTGTACCACCTACGTCTTTTATACTTTATTCTTACTACTTTTAGACGATGTTATTCAGTTCACAGAGGGCCTCCAGCAATTAACAGGCTTCGAACTCTCTCACTTAACCCTTTTTACTACCACAGATCCTTCTTAAATTGCAAAATATTGTATAAATGTAGCTAGAATATATATTGTCTAAATGTAGCTAGAATAAATATTGTCTAAATGTAGCTAGAATAAATATTGTCTAAATGTAGCTAGAATAAATATTGTCTAAATGTAGCTAGAATAAATATTGTCTAAATGTAGCTAGAATAAATATTGTCTAAATGTAGCTAGAATAAAATATTGTCTAAATGTAGCTAGAATAAATATTGTCTAAATGTAGCTAGAATAAATATTGTCTAAATGTAGCTAGAATAAATATTGTCTAAATGTAGCTAGAATAAATATTGTCTAAATGTAGCTAGAATAAATAAATATTGTCTAAATGTAGCTAGAATAAATAAATATTGTCTAAATGTAGCTAGAATAAATATTGTCTAAATGTAGCTAGAATAAATATTGTCTAAATGTAGCTAGAATAAATATTGTCTAAATGTAGCTAGAATAAATATTGTTCTAAATGTAGCTAGAATAAATATTGTCTAAATGTAGCTAGAATAAATATTGTCTAAATGTAGCTAGAATAAATATTGTCTAAATGTAGCTAGAATAAATATTGTCTAAATGTAGCTAGAATAAATATTGTCTAAATGTAGCTAGAATAAATATTGTCTAAATGTAGCTAGAATAAATATTGTCTAAATGTAGCTAGAATAAATATTGTCTAAATGTAGCTAGAATAAATATTGTCTAAATGTAGCTAGAATAAATATTGTCTAAATGTAGCTAGAATAAATATTGTCTAAATGTAGCTAGAATAAATATTGTCTAAATGTAGCTAGAATAAATATTGTCTAAATGTAGCTAGAATAAAATATTGTCTAAATGTAGCTAGAATAAATATTGTCTAAATGTAGCTAGAATAAATATTGTCTAAATGTAGCTAGAATAAATATTGTCTAAATGTAGCTAGAATAAATATTGTCTAAATGTAGCTAGAATAAATAAATATTGTCTAAATGTAGCTAGAATAAATATTGTCTAAATGTAGCTAGAATAAATATTGTCTAAATGTAGCTAGAATAAATATTGTCTAAATGTAGCTAGAATAAATATTGTCTAAATGTAGCTAGAATAAATATTGTCTAAATGTAGCTAGAATAAATATTGTCTAAATGTAGCTAGAATAAATAAATATTGTCTAAATGTAGCTAGAATAAATATTGTCTAAATGTAGCTAGAATAAATATTGTCTAAATGTAGCTAGAATAAATATTGTCTAAATGTAGCTAGAATAAATATTGTCTAAATGTAGCTAGAATAAATATTGTCTAAATGTAGCTAGAATAAATATTGTCTAAATGTAGCTAGAATAAATATTGTCTAAATGTAGCTAGAATAAATATTGTCTAAATGTAGCTAGAATAAATAGTCTAAATGTAGCTAGAATAAATATTGTCTAAATGTAGCTAGAATAAATATTGTCTAAATGTAGCTAGAATAAATATTGTCTAAATGTAGCTAGAATAAATATTGTCTAAATGTAGCTAGAATAAATATTGTCTAAATGTAGCTAGAATAAATATTGTCTAAATGTAGCTAGAATAAATAAATAAGACGTCGCCGTTACAGAAGAGGTAAACACAAGGTCCTTATAATATACTGTACATTGGCTTCATCTATTATATTATAATAAGTGGCACACAAACAATATACATAAACAATAATGGGAACTAACAATATCTACACTAACACAACCAGAGTAGTCTAGGAAGCTGCACTATTTTGGTTCCAATAATGGGAACTAACAATATCTACACTAACGCAACCAGAGTAGTCTAGGAAGCTGCACTATTTTGGTTCCAATAATGGGAACTAACAATATCTACACTAACACAACCAGAGTAGTCTAGGAAGCTGCACTATTTTGGTTCCAATAATGGGAAACTAACAATATCTACACTAACACAACCAGAGTAGTCTAGGAAGCTGCACTATTTTGGTTCCAATAATGGGAACTAACAATATCTACACTAACACAACCAGAGTAGTCTAGGAAGCTGCACTATTTTGGTTCCAATAATGGGAACTAACAATATCTACACTAACACAACCAGAGTAGTCTAGGAAGCTGCACTATTTTGGTTCCAATAATGGGAACTAACAATATCTACACTAACACAACCAGAGTAGTCTAGGAAGCTGCACTATTTTGGTTCCAATAATGGGAACTAACAATATCTACACTAACACAACCAGAGTAGTCTAGGAAGCTGCACTATTTTGGTTCCAATAATGGGAACTAACAATATCTACACTAACACAACCAGAGTAGTCTAGGAAGCTGCACTATTTTGGTTCCAATAATGGGAACTAACAATATCTACACTAACACAACCAGAGTAGTCTAGGAAGCTGCACTATTTGGTTCCAATAATGGGAACTAACAATATCTACACTAACACAACCAGAGTAGTCTAGGAAGCTGCACTATTTTGGTTCCAATAATGGGAACTAACAATACACTAACACAACCAGAGTAGTCTAGGAAGCTGCACTATTTTGGTTCCAATAATGGGAACTAACAATATCTACACTAACACAACCAGAGTAGTCTAGGAAGCTGCACTATTTTGGTTCCAATAATGGGAACTAACAATATCTACACTAACACAACCAGAGTAGTCTAGGAAGCTGCACTATTTTGGTTCCAATAATGGGAACTAACAATATCTACACTAACACAACCAGAGTAGTCTAGGAAGCTGCACTATTTTGGTTCCAATAATGGGAACTAACAATATCTACACTAACACAACCAGAGTAGTCTAGGAAGCTGCACTATTTTGGTTCCAATAATGGGAACTAACAATATCTACACTAACACAACCAGAGTAGTCTAGGAAGCTGCACTATTTTGGTTCCAATAATGGGAACTAACAATATCTACACTAACACAACCAGAGTAGTCTAGGAAGCTGCACTATTTTGGTTCCAATAATGGGAACTAACAATATCTACACTAACACAACCAGAGTAGTCTAGGAAGCTGCACTATTTTGGTTCCAATAATCATTCTTGTAAATCTCATTAAGGGGAGGTTTTTAGTTTGTTCCCATCAAACTTAAAATTACACCCCTTGATAAATTCGTAAATTTTTCGATAGAAAAATGTTCCGGCCAAAGGCCGATTCCTCAGGCTCGCTACAGGGTCGCTATCGCTCGCCAGGAAAAAATCGACACTTAAATAGCACGAAAGGTCTTAATATTGAAAGAAATGGGGCGAAAGTTCTTACTAACTCTGGTTCATCCTCCTTTTGGGACTTCGGTGAGACCTTTTCTATTGCACTAGACTCTATCGAAGGCCTTCGATAGAGTCTGGCACAAATTTCTAAACTACCCTCCTTTGGTTTCCATCCCTCTATCTATACCTTTGTCTCTAATTTCCTTTCCGGCCGTTCCATAGCTGCGGTTGTGGACGGCCATCACTCACTTCCTCATCCTATCAACTCCGGTGTTCCTCAGGGCTCTGTCCTATCTCCCATTCTCTTTCTAATTTTCATAAACGATCTTCTCAACTGTACCTCCAGTCCCATCCATTCATACGCAGACGACTCTACCTTACACTACTCAATTAGTTTTCCAGAACGCCCAAGCCAGCAATCCCTCAAAAACAAACGTAATGAAGCCATACAACACTTATCTTCTGATCTAACTACTATTTCTAATTGGGGCAGAGAAAACCTTGTTACCTTTAATGCTTCCAAAACCCAGTTTCTCCATCTTACTACCCGTCCGGAACTCCCAAAGGACTATCCATTATCCTTCAACAATAGAAAAATCAATCCTTCATCTTCTCTCAATATTCTAGGTGTCTCTTTTTATGTACAGGGGCACAGTGCGTCCATGTATTGTTCACATGTGTGGGGAGGATCCTCTCACACCGCACTCTTAGACAAAGTAGAAAGGAAGGCCTTTCGTATCAGGGCAATACTCAGGGGAGGTCTCATAGGCATGTGATAAGGAGTTGCTGGAACCCCAGTTTCATTTATCTGGCCTCCCTCACTGTTTCTGTTTGTGTCTTACCGGTACCTATAAAGAGAGTAATCCAGCTAGCTCTCACAAATACCTCTTCCTATGCATTTCAATACACTAAACAAGCATACTGTATCACATTTCTTTCAAATACACCAACACATTTTTATGTTGAAGCTGACCACCAACCACCCTTAATTTGGCTCGGTCACCCTTTCAACTTTGGGGGAGACACTTGTTGCAGCTTTACCTTTTGTCTCCCTCATACACATAGAAAACAAATATATATATACAGACTACTGATACATATATATATATATATATATATATATATAGAGAGAGAGAGAGATATATAGATAGCTATATAAACTTATTTAATTATATGAGAAAGACAGGGAGAGAGAGAGAGAGAGAGAGAGCAGGTCAAGTGAGACTAACGCCAGCCACTTACCTCTACCTCTCAAACTCCTTCCATCTTAGCCTGCCTGCCTGCCTCTCTCTCTCTCTCTCTCTCTCTCTCTAAAAAAAAAATATATATAATAAAATGCTCAAGCTTAAAAAAAATTACTGTTCTAATGACGAAGTAAAGGAATTATACAACCTTGCTAGAATACATGTTAAGAAACTGATTAGATCTGCTAAACGTGATTATGAAGTATCTATAACCAAGAAGACCACCGACAACCCAAAGCATTTTTATAGCTACGTAAACAACAACAGAGAAATAAAAAGCGGAATAGGCCCATTAACTAAACATGATCAAATAGTGACAGCCGACATAGATATTGCAAATACACTTAACAAATATTTTTGTTTTGTTTTCACAAACGAAGTACAGAATAATACAAAGCATAAGGCAGTAACAACGCATGAAATAGTTGGAAACTTTACTATCAGTGCAAGTGAAGTACCGGTATATATAATGGAAATTCAATAAATTAAATATCAACAAGACTTCGGGAGCGATAATTTCCATATTAGGATTTTAAAACAAGTAAAATAAGAAATATGCGAATCCCTTACCATTATCTTTAACTCATCACTACAGCAGGATTAGCATCCCTCATGATTGGAAAACAGCCAACATTACATCAGTTCACATAAGGGGTCATCGAGCCCAAAGCTAATAATTATAGACCAATAAGCTTAAAGTCAGTAATAGACCAATAAGCTTAAAGTCAGTAATAGACCAATAAGCTTAAAGTCAGTAATAGACCAATAAGCTTAAAGTCAGTAATAGACCAATAAGCTTAAAGTCAGTAATAGACCAATAAGCTTAAAGTCAGTAATAGACCAATAAGCTTAAAGTCAGTAATATACCAATAAGCTTAAAGTCAGTAATATACCAATAAGCTTAAAGTCAGTAATAGACCAATAAGCTTAAAGTCAGTAATAGACCAATAAGGTTAAAGTCAGTAATAGGAACAATTCATGAAACAATTTTAAGCGATAAAATAGAGGAGTATCTAGAATTTAATGAATTCATAAGAGACAGCCAGCACAGGTTTAGGACCAGAAAATCGTGCCTAACCAACCTTCGAATTGTATATTAAATTATTTACTCTTAATGACTCAACTAAGGCGCTTGACATACTGTAGGCTAGTCTACCTAGATTTTCCAAAGGCGTTCGACAAGGTACCTTACAATAAATTATTAGATAAGTTAGAAATGCTTTGGATAAAGCGGGTAATGTATATCAATGGATTAAAAGCTGGCTTACTAACAGAAAGTAAAGAGTTGTTAATAATGGTATAGAATCCAATTGGGTGCCTCAAGGATCGGTCCTTGGTCCGGTTATATTTATCATATATATAAATGATGTTGATGTAGGTCGGAATACCGGTACCTTTATCTCCACGATTATCTGCTGACGATACAAAAATAGGGAACATAGTCTTGAGTGAAGAAGACAGAAATAGCCTACAGTTCGACTTCAGCAAAATAGTAGATTGGTCAGAAAAGTGGCAAATGCCCTTTAATGTTGACAAATGTCAAATTATGCAAATTCGTACAAAAAACAAATAGTATGATTATCAAATGAAAGGCCAACCAATAATAGCAGACTCTAAGGTTAAAGATCTCGGGGTTATATATCAGAAAACCTAATCCTCAGAGCAATGTGCGGCTGCGGCAAATACAGCTAACAAAGCCTTAGTATTTATAAAAAAATAAAAAAATATAAAAAATACCCTTAAAAACGAGAACATAATTTTGCCGGTATTCAAAAGCATTGATAGACCCCATCTTGAATATGGCGTTCAGTTCTGATCCCCGTACCTCAAGAAAGACATTGTAAAACTCGAATCCGTACAGCGTAGAGCAACTAAACTAATTCCCTCTCTTGAGAAACAAGCCATATTAAGAAAGATTAAAGACATTACATTTGTTCTCGCAAAAGAAAAAGAGGTTTCGAGGCCAACTTATCGAGTGTTTTAAGATACTTAAAGGATTTGAAAAGAGCAGGTATCAGTGCACTGTTCAAGATTTATAACAATACTGCAATCCGAGGTAATGGAATTAAATTAATTAGAAAGAAGGCATGCCTAGATATGACACAACATTTCTTCACACACCTCCCCGTGGCGGCGTAACTGATAGCGCATCTGGCTCACAACCAGAAGGTCCCGGGTTCGAGACCCGGGCGGGGAAGAGACATTTGGGCAAGTCTCCTAACGGTGTAGCCTCTGTTCACCTAGCAGTATAAATAGGAACCTGGAATAAGTGGACGAAGTTGTGACGTCCCATCTGGGGTTGGTGATCGGTTACAATCCTCGCAAGGGAGCGAGCTGTCGCTTCAAACAGTCTACTGCACCAAATCACCACCCATAACGAGGGGCGTCGCGCTCCTTGGTGCCGCTAGAGGAGCGGCGAACACATCCAAAGGTGTCCAAAAGAAGGAAGGAAGGTGAGATGGGTATCGTACTGGTCAACCTAAGCTACTGGTCAACCTAAGCCTTCGGGTGAGACTGGTACCGTAGTGAGAATGGTACCGTACAGATTAACCCTAAGCCTTCGTTTCCAGATGTCACCAATTGGCTAAAATACAGACTACACACACATCCACAGCCATTCCAACGATACATAAACACTTAACATGCATTTCACGCAATACATTCCCAGTTAAGGAGGCGCGATAATAATGAGCTTAGCTCGCATTGCGTGGATTCCCCTTGACGAACAGGCAAGTGAATAAGTGAATAAGTGAATAAGTGTGGCTAAAGAGTGGAATAGTTTACCAAGGGAGGTGGTCGACAGTAATAAGTGTGGCTAAAGAGTGGAATAGTTTACCAAGGGAGGTGGTTGACAGTAATAAGTGTGGCTAAAGAGTGGAATAATTTACCAAGGGAGGTGGTCGACAGTAATAAGTGTGGCTAAAGAGTGGAATAGTTTACCAAGGGAGGTGGTCGACAGTAATAAGTGTGGCTAAAGAGTGGAATAGTTTACCAAGGGAGGTGGTCGACAGTAATAAGTGTGGCTAAAGAGTGGAATAGTTTACCAAGGGAGGTGGTCGACAGTAATAAGTGTGGCTAAAGAGTGGAATAGTTTACCAAGGGAGGTGGTCGACAGTAATAAGTGTGGCTAAAGAGTGGAATAGTTTACCAAGGGAGGTGGTCGACAGTAATAAGTGTGGCTAAAGAGTGGAATAATTTACCAAGGGAGGTGGTCGACAGTAATAAGTGTGGCTAAAGAGTGGAATAGTTTACCAAGGGAGGTGGTCGACAGTAATAAGTGTGGCTAAAGAGTGGAATAATTTACCAAGGGAGGTGGTCGACAGTAATAAGTGTGGCTAAAGAGTGGAATAGTTTACCAAGGGAGGTGGTCGACAGTAATTTTATTAATACGTTTAAGAAGAGACTGGAGGATCATCTGATTGAGATTGGATAAATATGAATTAATCAGTAGGTATGTGTAATTTCCCTTTCAAACTAATTTTGTTTTCTATACTATATAAATACTTTCCTGACCCATAAGGTTACATTTCATCCTATTTTCCGGTACGTCTTTATAGCCGGAGGTAGCGGAAGGTTGGGAGAGAACGTTCTACCTTGTTGTCCTATTCTTCTACTATAAACTGCCCCTGTCTAGTAGTATTAAGGCCGGACCGCCTAGTAGGGTCCACAATGTCTGTGTAATCTAGGTATCTGTGTAACTTTCTCTGCTTATATATATATATAAACAAGACAACACATATCTTCAAACACAGGCGTATACTGTAGATGCACATGCATGTAGGCAAGTTATGTGGAAGATACACATAGACACTAACAACGTAAATCCCAAGGAGTTATTTCACATTTATGTTATTGAACAAAATTGAACTTAAGTAGTTGATTAACTTTAAAATGTTGGTGATGGACTGGTTTATCAGAGTGAGAGGTGAGCGATCTCTGTCATACCCATAGGTTAATCTGACCAGGGTGTCAAACCAGAGCAATTTGGCTATAAAACAACACTGAATATGAGCAGGAATACAAGAAAATTAACATGACATAACATTGTTTTGGCCATGTTATTACTTCAAAAGATACAATTTAAACTAAAAACCACAATTTTATCTTTGTATATACAATAATAAAGACTACAAAGAGTGCACAAGGCTTTCGTTTGAAACCCTGAATCTGACTGCTCCTTTTACTTATATATATATATATATATATATCAGAGTTGGGTCAATTAACCATCCAAATGAACTTGTTCAGTCAATTTTAAAAGTGAATCGACTAAGTTCAATTTTGTTTGTTCAATAACATAAATATGAAATAACTCCTTGGGATTTACGTTGTTAGTGTCTATGTGTATCTTCCACATAACTTACGTACATGCATGTGCATCTATACGCCTGTGTTTGAAGATATGTGTTGCGTTGTTTATATACCGTATATTGTTCTATGTAAATGAAGGATATAAAAGGCAAAGCTGCCTGTAACAAGTGTTTTCCCCAAAGCTGAAAGAGGGACAGAGCCAAGTTCAAGGTATGTTTAAGTCAAAATGTCTGACACAGGGAGCTTGAAGCAGTTTAAATCATAGGATGAGAGAACGACAGATTGAGTTCCAAAGCTTGTTGAGTAGAAGAAAGTGCGTTAAAAGGCGGTTGCCCCCCATTCTCTGTAAGGGAGGAGTATACACTGAGTACCGGTAAGCTCTGAAGAACACTGATTATTGTAATAGCCGTAAAAGGTGGTTGCCACCCATTCTCTGTAAGGGAGGAGTATACACTGAGTACCGGTAAGCTCTGAAGAACACTGATTATTGTAATAGCCGTAAAAGAGTAAGAGAGATGCAACATTGTGGCGTGTAGAGAGAGATTGTTGGGAATTAGTAAGAGAGGGTGAGATATTGAAAACAAAAATGCTTTTGACTCTACCCTTTCGAGAAGTGCAGTATGGGTTGAACCTCCCAACACTTGCGAACAATACTTAATACATGGGGGCACTGTGCCCTATATAAAGCAAGAAGTTGTGCAGGGGTGTAGAACCCATGGAAGCGGTTGAGCAATATAGAAAGCTGTTTTAGCAAGAATGGTAATATGATCTACCCCCAAAAAGCCAGAAGAATAAGAAACACCAAGAATACGGAGAGAAGATGAAGGATTGATTTGTGTGTTGCAGTACAAGGGATAGACGTGTGGAAGTTCTTGACAGGTAGATGAATGGAGAAATTGGGTTTGTGAGCATTGAAAGTAACAAGATACTTTTTTTTTTTACCCGAATCGGAAATAGTCGATAGATCAGAGAATAGGCGTGCTATGGCCTCATCACGTGAGTTTTTGAGTTATTGATTAGTGGGTCATTGTGGAAAACTAGTTGACTAGTGCAAGGTAGAATCATCAGCATATGAGAGAATGGGACTGGAGGTATAGTTGAGAATATCATTAATGAACATTAGAAAGAGAATTGGAGACTGGACAGAACCCTGAGGAACACTGGAGTTGATAGGCTGAGGAAGTTAGCGATGGCCGTCCACAACCGCAGATATGGAATGGCCAGAAAAGAAATTAGAGACAAAGGCACAGTTGGAGGGATAGAAACCGAAGGGATAGTTTGGAGATTGGAGATGCCAGACTCTATCAAAGGCTTTCGATATGTCTAGCGCAATAGAACAAGCCTCGTCCAATCCAAGTCCCGAAAAGAGGATGACCAAGAGTTAGTAAGATTAGAAAGAAGATCACTAGTAGGCCGGACCTTAAAGAAACCATACTGGCGAGCTGAAAGTAGATTATAAGATGATAAATCTTAAGAAATTTTGAATTAAGAATAATTTAAACAAATTTAGAGGTGCACAAAATATGAGCAATTGGATGATAGAGGGTTGAGAGCGGTCACCCTTCTTTGAGACAGGTTGAATGAGAGCAAACTTCCAGTAAGAGGGAAAGACATTAGAGGAAAGACAGAGACGACTGCGTTTGCACAGGCAGGGAATCAGCACGGAAGAACAATTTTTGAGTACGAACACCATCCGGTTCGTTTGCCTTCTTAGTATTATTTTTTTAGTATTAAAAAAAAAAAAAAAAAAAAAAACAGAGAGGGCAGAAAGTGCATCCTTAGAAGAGATTATGGTATTAAGATTAAGATAAAGGGGGTGGAGAGTGAGGGACAGCACCGGAAACATCCAAGGTTGAGTTTCTAGCGAATATTTGAGCAAAGAGTTCAACTTTGTCAGAGGAAGACAGTTGGTGCCATCAGAGTGGAAAAGAGAAGGGAAAGATAAGGAAGTAAAATTGTTGGAGAGGGTTTTGGCTAGATTTCAAAAAGATTGGGAAGAGCTAGAGTTTGAAAGTTCAGGACATATATTATTGATGAAAGAGTTTTTGGCGAGTCGAAGGACAGATTTGGCTTGATTCCGGGCAGAAACATATTAATTACGACATTCTTGAGTTTGAAAGCGATGGTACCGTTTGAATGCTTCCTCCTTATTGCGAACAGCAGTAGAACAAGTGTGAGTAAACCAAGATAATTTTGCATTAGACTGACAGAAAGAAAATGGAATGTATGCCTCCATGCCCGAGAGGATTGCCTCGGTAATGTGCTCGGCATACTCCGAGGGTCCCCGGCCACGGAAGTAATTATCATTCCATGAGAAATCAAAGAAGTACTAGTGAAGAGCCTCCCAGTCAGGAGCGCCAAAGTGCCACAAGCGCTGCCAGCTGGGAGAATCAGATGGCCGAACTGGAGAGATAGGACAGGTAACAGAGATAAGATTGTGATTGGAGGAACCCAATGGAGATAAAAAGTATACAGAATAAGTACAAGGATTAGAAGTTAGAAATAAGTCAAGAATGTTGGACCGATCTCCAAGGCGGTCAGGAATATGAGTAGGGTGCCTAGGTCATTTAGGATAGAAAAGATGTAGGCTTGTTCACTAGTTTGGTCAGTGAAATGAGAGGACAGCCATCGGCGGTAGTAAGCATTGAAATCTTCTATGATGGAGATTTCTACGAAAGGAGAGATGGATAGAATATGTTCCACTTTAGAAGTTAGATAGTCATAGACTTTTGAATAGTCTGTAGAATTAGGGGAGAGATAAACAGCACAGAAATATTTAGTTTGAGAGTGACAAGAAAGCTTTAGCCAGAGAGTGGAAAATTCAGAACAAAGCTGGGAACACGAGAGAAAGCAAGATTGTTGCGCACATATACACAAAATTCACCTTTAAATTGAAACTGAGGATAGAGATAGTAGGAGGATAAAGAGAAGGGTTTGCTGTCAGTAGTCCCAGAAAAACTGGGTTTTGATGAGAAAGAGAAAATCAGGGTTGGCAGAGGAGAGGTGGTGTTCAATAGAGTGGAAGTTAGAAGAAAGGACACGAATGTTGCAGAAATTTATAGTGAGAGTAGAAGGAAATGGTCCAGACCATTCTGATGAGTCGCTGCCAGAGACCATACCAATGGGGGCATTTCTGACCCCTACAAGACACCCTCGACCAGCTTCAAGTCTGGATCAAAGAAAATCATGTGACCATAAACCATGATAAGACAGTGGTCATGCATACGGACACCTCCGTCACTGACGTTCCTCCACCAACTGTCACAGTTGGTCCTCACCCCCTTCAGCTTATTGAGTCAACCAAACTTCTGGGAATTACTGTGAACAACCTGAAATGGAAGAAAAATGTGACCACCACAGTCAGGACTGCCACATACAGGCTGTACATGCTAAGGCGGCTGAGATCCTTGGAGGCGCCAGAGAATGAGCTGAAGAGCATATATTACATCTTTATACTCCCAAAGGTCACCTATACCTCTCCGGCCTGGTCATCCTCTCTAACCCTGACACAACAACGTCAATTGGAGAGAGTGCAGAGGAGGGGCTGTAGGATCATATTGAGTTGCACATACTCTGACTACAAGGAAACTCTCGCTAACCTAAAGGCCCTTTATTAATATACAAGAAACATGCGCCGACTTGCCAAGATTTGAAAACCTTGGTCATTCCTGATAAAATAACCCAGATTTCTATGTCCGATGGAGGCACCACGGAGTAGTTATGGATCACCACAGAACATCCGGTTGGATGGGTCTCGTCAGCCTTGGTCGGCAACCCATCTAGGGGAGAAAACCTTATAAAAATCTGGGTGGATGGGACTCGACAGCATTGGTTGGCAACCCGTCTAAGGGAATAAACCTTATACAAATTGTCGAAAGACGTCTCGTTCATCAACGCCACTTGCAGGTGGCGAACTCTACAATAGATACAATAGATACCCTAGATACTACAGACGTACACTCGACCAAGAAACAATCTTTACACTAACGCTCTAAACATTCTGGAAGTGAGTCGAAATCTTATGATAATACCTCACAGACGTATGTTTCATCTGATTTATTCCGTTCACTTGATTATTTACAGCTCACCAGTGTGAAGATTGTTTCTTGGTCGAGTGTACATATGGAGCAGTTATGGAACGCTGCAGAGCATTGCGATCGGCCCCGGAATTTGATGTTTGACAGCTCACGGAGACCTGCGATAACCTATTGAGCAAATAAGATGAACTAGGGACTAATAAGATCCATTTGCAGAATGCCAAGATAAACCAAGTTTTTTACTCCTGAACACTATAATACCAATGATCAACTCTCACTTAAAATATTATATTAACCCTCGATTCGTGGTGACCGTCATATGACGGGAGAGAGAAAATTGGCCATCTGTACGGTGCCCATCATATGACGGACGCCATTTTGAGGCTATTATGAACGATGAGAGAGAGACCGGGCGTTGGAGGGACGATAGACGGGCTTCACACACTCGTCACGGTCCCGCGGCGTAGACTGAAGTCCTGCATACACCTCCCTCACTCATACACCTCCCTCACTCACACGCCAAAAACCGCAAAATTGTCAATAAATTACCGAATTTGTCCTTCGGTTGCACGATCGTTGCAAGATAACCAGAAGTCGTACAAGGATGATTTAAGTATCATTGGAAAGTGCTATCATCGTCCTTTCAAGGATATATAATTGTATTACGCTCTGGTTCTTGCTTATGCATGAAAAAGCATGGAATGAAGGTCATTTTCGGTAAATATAGCCGCCTGGCGCTACGGTGATATACATATGACTCCATGCTCTTTGAGAGTTAATAAGTAGCAACCAGAATTAAATAAATAGTATATAACTGTTCGATACGAGTCAGTTGATCGAATTGGTTGGATATGTTTCACTTAATTGTGTTATGTTTTTTTTTTACTAGTTCGTATATCCTCATAATGTTTTCACTCAGCATTGTTTTTTTTTTAAATATATGCGGATACCCTTGTCTTTACGTATAAAGCATTCCTCATTGTGATATAGATTAGTCTCATAGTGGGTAGCAGTCTGACAAATATGTAAATATCTGCATAAAGACTGTACTTTAATGTTAACATATAATTACTTGTAGCTGTCTGGTTTTAGATACAACCAAATATTTTTTTCATATATGATTTAGGAATTATGAAGTCTTCATAGATTACTAAAAATATTTACATAGTCATTGCCTCAGCTATACATGTGGTCAGTAAATGTTTTACTAGTTACTATTTTCACAAATAATTTAAATGAGGCGTTAATGAAATGATGTATGGTAATATGGGTCTCAGTCGACTACAGTTATATTTTATAGTCAGAAATTGTGTTCAAGTTAATATAGTGGAGCTCTCAATATATATTGTTAGCGGTTCTAGTTGGTGGGTGTTTAATGTTATACATTCTTATATTGGTATGTTTACAATTAGTCTAATGTAATGATCCTACATTTTATAAAAATAGTACTTATATGTGTATAATGTCTTTTATGATAGCTATAGTTGCCTGAAGATGGATGTAGGTACATCCAGGTATATACTATATACCGGTATATATATATATTTTGTTTTCTATGTGATTGAGGGAGGCAAAAGGCAGAACTGCCTATAGCGAGTGCCTCCCCCATAGTTGAAAGAGTGACAGGGCCAAAATCAAGGGACGGTCGAGCCAAAATGCCTGGACACACGGAGTTTGAAGCAATTTAAGTCATAGGAAGAGGGAGACTGATTCTGGGAGAGAGTTCCAGAGCTCAGCTGTTGAGTAGAAGAAAGTTTGAGAGTAACGTTTCACTCTTGGGTTGGAGAGTTGCACAGAGTAGGGGTGGGATTGAGTTGCAAGACGGGTACCACGTGCCCTACGTCAAGGTGGTATACACTGGGACAGCTCTGAGGAACACTGATCATTATAGTAGCGATAGAATAGCGAGAGAGATGCAACATTGCGGCGGAGAGAGATAGATTGCAGAGAGTTGGTGAGTGGACGGGAGTTAATGATACGAAAGGCCTTCCTTTCAACTTTGTCTAGGAGAGTGGTGTGAGAGGAACCTCCCCACACATGTGAACAATACTCAATACAAGGACGCACTATGCCCCTGTACAGAGCAAGAAGCTGTGCAGGGGAAAAGAACCCCCTAAGGCAGTTGAGCACACCCAGCTTCTGGGAGGCTGCCTTAGCAAGACTGGTAATATGGTCCTTCAAACTGAGAGCAGAAGAAAAAGAGACACCAAGAATATTGAGAGAAGATGAAGGATTGATTTTTGTATTGTTGAAGAATAAGGGATAATCCGCTGGGAGTTCCTTACGGGTAGATAGATGAAGAAATTGGGTTTTGGAAGCATTAAAGGCAACAAGGTTTTCTCTGCCCCAATTTGAGATAGTATTTAGATCAGAATTTAAGAGTTCTATGGCTTCATTACGTTTGTCGTTGAGGGATTGCTGGCTGGAGCGTTCTGAAAAACTAATGGAGTAGTGTAAGGTTGAGTCGTCTGCGTATGAATGGATGGGAATTGAGGTACAGTTGAGATAATTTATAAAAATTAGAAAGAGAATAGGAGATAGGACAGAGCCCTGAGGAACACCAGAGTTTATAGGGTGAGGAAGTGAACAATGGCCGTCCACAACCGCGGCTATGGAACGGCCGGAAAAGAAATTAGAGACAAAGGCACAGATGGAGGGATAGAAACCGAAGGAGGGTAGTTTAGAAATTAAACATTTGTGCCAGACTCTATCGAAGGCTTTCGATATGTCTAGTGCAATAGAAAAAGTCTCACCGAAATCCCAAAAGGAGGATGACCAAGAGTTAGTAAGATATGAAAGAAGATCACCAGTAGAGCGACCCTTAAGGAAGCCATACTGGCGATCTGAGAGCAGATTATGAGAAGAGAAATGCTTAAGAAATTTGGAAGCAAGAATAGTTTCAAAAACTTTAGAAAGACAAGAGATGAGAGCAATTGGACGATAGTTGGAGGGTTGAGAGCGGTCACCCTTCTTTGGGACAGGTTGAATGTGAGCAAATTTCTAGCATGAAGGGAAGACGTTAGAGGATAGACAGAGACGAAAGAGTTTGCCTAGGCAGGGACTCAGCACGGAAGCACAGTTTTTGAGAACAACAGGAGGAACACCATCCGGACCGTACGCCTTATTAGTATTAAGCCCAGAGAGGGTAGAAAGTACATCTTTAGAAGAGATTAGGAGGGTGGAGAGGGAGAAATAGCACCGGAATTATCCAAGGTGGAGTTTCTAGCAAAAGTTTGAGCGAAAAGTTTAACTTTGTCAGAGGAAGAAGTGATGGTTGTGCCATCAGAGTGGAAAAGGGGAGGGAAAGACGAGGAAGAGAAATTGTTGGAGAGGTTTTTGGCTAGATGCCAGAAAGCTTGGGAAGAGCTAGAGTTGGATAGTTCAGTGCATTTATTATTGATGAAAGAGTGTTTGGCAAGTCGAAGAACAGATTTGTCTTGATTCCGGGCAGAAACATAGGAAGAATGAGATTCTTGAGTTTTAAGGTGTCGGTACCGTTTGAATGCTTCCTCCTTATTGCGGACAGCAGTAGAACAGGCGTGAGTAAACCAAGATTTTTTTAGCATTAGTCTGAGAGAAAGAGAATGGAATGTATGCTTCCATGCCCGATAGGATTACCTCGGTAATGCGTTCAGCACTCTCCGAGGGTCCCCGGCCACGGAAGCAGAAATAATTCCATTGGAAATTAAAGAAGTACTGCCGGAGAGCCTCCCAGTCGGCAGCGCCGAAGTGCCACAAGCGCCGCCGGCTAGGAGGATCGGGTGGCCGTACTGGAGAGATAGGACAGGTGACAGAGATAAGTTTATGGTCGGAGGAGCCCAAAGGGGAGAAAAGATCAACATTATAAGAAGAAGGGTTAGAAGTTAGAAACAAGTCAAGAATGTTGGGCCAATCTCCGAGGCGATACGGGTGGGTTGCTGAACTAACTGCTCTAGGTAATTTAGGATAGAAAAGACGTAGGGTTGTTCACCAGCTGGGTCAGTAGTGTAAGAGGAGAGCCATTGGCGGTGGTGAACGTTGAAATCTCCTAAGATGGAGATTTCTGAGAAAGGAGAAATGGATAGAATGTGTTCCACTGTAGAGTTTAAATAGTCAAAAAATTTGAGAAAGTTGGTAGAGTTAGGGGAAAGATAGACAGCACAGAAATATTTAGTTAGAGAATGACAGGATATATATATATATGTGTGGTATTAATAAAGTGTGGTGGTATTAAGTAAACACTCACCTCCTCATAAAATTTGAGCTGTGGTACAGGTTCTACAAAGACATTCTCCGAGAAGTCCTTGTAGAGGAGGTAGCCTGTGGAGGAAACTAGGGTTAGTTCACCATATACCATCACTCGACTCGTGTTTCATACAAGTACATACAAGCATACATACACTGTACACATATATGCTATATTTTGAGAAGCGAATACCATATATAAAAATCAATCACACTATCTTCACTAAGATGAACTGACTAGCAAAATCACATTTCAATTATTTAATATGGATGTTCAATATTATGTAGACAAAAAATAGATAATCTTAGATAGAGCAAGAAGCAGCCTGGAAAAGAACCTGTAGAATCCATTGAACACACCAACATTCTGGGAATATAATGCAGTATACTACACAGGGTGTCCAGAATTAAACGTGCCAAACTTCAGGTTTAGGTTAGGACAAAATATGCTAAGCACAAAATGTTCTATAAGCAAATTTCCAAATCTTACTCGTTACAGAGATAATGTGTGTTGAAAATGGCATTTGCTTAGGTATTTTCCTTTAGAGCTTATCACACCCCTATCTAACTGCAATTATTTTACCAGGATTTATATCATGATATTATTATTCTGTAAGTTGCAAAATTATTATAGACATATTAGCTCACTTTGGACCAGCTGGAAACTATTTGACATGGAAGAGTCCATTACAGTGATGTGGGGAAGGACACTATATAAAACCTTCAATACCTCTAAAATGGTTGAGATTTAGAATGTTTATTATAGAACAATTTATGCTTAGAATCATTTGTATAATCATATCCTGAAGTTTGGCACGTCTATTTCGGGACACCCTATACAAATTTATATGTTGCTTATTTGGTGACAAATATAATAGGTAAGGTCAGGACTCGATGCAGGCAGATTCCCTGTCAACTACACCACAATAGAGGTTAACAATACTTCTACCACTGTCTCTAACCAACCCAAACTACCTTGGCTCACTCAATGTATCAAATTCCGACTGCCCGAAATTTTGTATTTGGTGAAAAATATAATATATA